>CM020443.1:27396056-27800206 GCA_009819605.1 Sterna hirundo
TAATCTCTTATCCAGACCCCCTCCCAACTTCCTGGCTAGAATGGCAACAGCCAAGCTCTTCCACTGGATTCAGTGCCACTGTCCGCAAGGAAACCTTCAGAACAGACCATGCGCAGCTGGACAGAGACGGTGGCCCAGGCAGAAAACTGGAATAGTACCTAAAAGTGCCACTAAGTCCTACAGTACAGCACAACCACTGTACTTCAGGTGCAAACCAAACTGCCTGACAAGACTTATTGCAACTATTAATCTGCATTACTATTAACTGAAAGCAGAACAACTTTAGACAGAACTTTAAAAGCCTAATTGTTACACGATAAATAATAAACAAATTAAACCGAGTAATCTAAATACAATGTATACCCACCAGAAACCTGTAATAAGAAAAATTACTTATGGTGAGAAAGTACAACGTCACATAACAAGTACCTCCAAAATTTGATTTTAGAGACCTTTCTGGTTTTGCATCCACAGCGCGTGCAGCATCTTTCATCTTGTGCCACACCAAGAGCAGAGAACAGTACACAGTTCTTGTTCCTTGCATTCTTTTGGTACAGAGTACCAAGAAATACCACAGAAAGTAAGCCTGAATGAGGAACACACCTGTGAATAATGCCTTTTAAACTCCAGTAAGTAACACCTCTTTCACCTCTAAATGCTCAGGCGAAAGTACAACCCATTAAAGCCAACGTCAGCAAAAGCAGCATTTCCCTTGCCAGGCTTAGCTACAGCCCGGCAGTGCTGGTGAAGGTGTTCTCAGCAGTCCAGATAGAGGTTTTACTGATATCCTTTGCAGGGCGAGATGGGTTCCATGTATCTGGCACAGCACAAATGGATGAGGTCGTCTCTTCATCTAGAAGAAAACCCAAGCTCATACAACCACCTCAATCTGATGCTGTTAAAACCAGAAACTGCCCAGTTCCCTGTTTTGAGGTTAGAGCCAAAAAAACCAGATGAAGTATCTCTCCAGCTTCAGCTGGCTTGTCAGGCTGCTACAGCTTATGAACAGAAGTGGCATTAGTGACCACGTTAGCACTGGCGAATGAGACAGTGCCAGGAGCCTATCACTGATCCACAGATCACTCAGTAGGGCAGTCAGTGACAGTGCATCTGAGATCAGCGTGTGACAGGTTGGCAGAAAAGCAGCAAGAACTTGGGTCAGCAGATCTTACTCCTGCACTTGTTAGATTCTTGAACCCACAGAAGCCCACAGACCTTTGTCAAAACCTCTGTTGGGCCACAAAGAAAGCGAGAGGAATAAGCTGGTGCAGTATCTTCAGAGAACCCTTAGCAGGGCATCTTCCTCTGGAACCACCTCTCAGCTTGTGCATCTTGGCTAAAGACCTCTCTGATACTGAAAAAAAGGATCAACAGAAAACCAGTTCCAGGGATAAACCTAAAGCTTGGCCTCCTTTTCCTTTCTAGCACAGCAGCTAAACAATAGAACACTTCCTATGGGTATGAGGCCACTTTAAAGATGAGCACTTGAACGCCTTCCTTGATAAAATGGGAAGACGCTCAATCCACTTGACATGGCAAAAACCATACAGAGAGCCTCACAAGGCTAGAGGAAGTAAGCATAAAAAGAGAGAGCCTTAGATCTCCATACAGGCACGGACACTATAGAAAAGGAGAGGATAATGCACCAGGTAATCCAGTTCTGCTACAGAAGTTCCACCCCTGTGCTGCTATAAAAGAACCATTACGGAAAAATGGTTTGAGATTGGGGTTTTGAGATTCAGAATGTTAGTGTATTACATGAGTACTAAACAGTGTTTTAGACACGCACCCAAAAGAAAACAGCTTTTCCATCACCTGCTTCCTTAGAGCAAAAAAATGTTTCAAAAGCAAAAGTGATAAACAGCTTCAGAAAACAAACAAGAAAACCTGCTGCATGGTGCAGTTTAGAGAGCAAATTAAATTCCTAAATAAGAAATGGAGAAAACGATGAGTAACCATACAGTTCAGCCCTTCTATCGTGTCCCAGAGAAACATGCATTCGTCCCCTTCATTTTCACTCGCGAGTCAAAGCTCAAGCTTTTATCCCACCACCTTGAACACTTCCACAGCAGTATCACATGGTTCTGAACCCCAGAACGCAGGCATATACTTATCAGAGCTAATTGGCTGTTGCCTCACAAAGTCTCGTGAAACTGGAGTCAGCAAATTGGTACCATTGGGAATGCAGCATCTCTAATGTGTGAGGGTTTCAATAACACTGGTGTATTTCCAACTATGCAATCATGTTACATGGCAGCAGAGTTGCAGCAGCGAAAAAAACAATAAAAATACATACAATGCTTTCTTCACATTCAGCAATTTCTGGTTTTCTTTTGTCAGTTTGCTCATCTCAAAGTAAAGAAAACAAACAAAATCAAAATAGGAACACAAGCCTACCTCCAAACAAGGGCTCAGGCTCTACTAAAATTTCTTGTTTTTGAGGAATTGGAGCTCGTACTTCATCCCTATCAAAGAGGAAGGGGGAGGGGGAAAAATAATCAGAGAGATGGTAATATTCCAAGTATATTCCAAGTATATAAACCACATCCCATTGTGCTCCAAAGGCTCCAGCAACTTGAACCAACTAAGGAAAGCATTGTACCATTGCACAGAATCAAAAGACTTGGGGTCACCAGGGACCTCAAGAGACCATCCATTCCCACTCATGGCACTGAAGCAGGACTTAGTATATTCTGCATTAAGATCTGGCATGGACGACCTTTCTAAGTCTTGACAGAAGATTACACAGATCCCTGCGTGACTAGGCCCCAGGCTTTGTCAACCTACTATTCAAACATTTTTTTTTCTTTAACAACTGCCTTGAAACTTGGAAAAGTTTCTTAAAACTTAGCAAAGGCTATAAATTAATCCACTTGCCACCCTCCTCCCCTCATTATCTACATAGAGGGAAAAAAATTAACATCTTCCTTATTATAAGCTTTCTTCTGTTGGAAGGCTTTTTGCTTCCACTTGAAACTCACAGCACACTCTCTTCCAGAGGAAGGAAAAGAAAAGGGTTAAAATGGCCATTTCCCCCAGTTTCTGAAGCCATTCTTTCCTTACATAGCTGGGCTCCCTCACATATCAACAGCCCAGTTACACTTGCAGAGACTGCTAAACAATCTGAAATTATGACTAGGAGAAAAAAGGGAATCACAAGGGCTCTGAAACAGTATCACTTACTCAGGGTGGTCACCTGGCCTATGGATCTACGCGAATGAGGGCACGGGCTCACCCAAGGAAATCCATTGCTATATCATGCCTATGAACTACTCCTGAAGCGCCCTCTTCCCTCGGACTCTTCGAAGTTGTAAAGGGTGCAGTTTGTGGCTCTTGGCCATGCAGGTTTCAAAACGTAACTCATAATGTCAGCAAGATGCACTAACCTTGCTATTAACCTCCACATCTTTGATTGCTGTTGTGAAGCTAGTTATTCTCCATTTTGCATTTGCATATTTATTGTTCTCTCTTCCTAGAAGTAACACTAAGCTGACCAGCACCTGGAGGGTGTCAAGTATAAAAAAGAAAGTATTCCAATAAAAACTTGAATCTTGAGTCACTGATGTGCCAGAAGTTGACTAGAAATAAGAACTCTAACACCTACAGATACAGAGTTTTAACTTCATTACCTGTCAAAGGTTCAAGCAGGAAGCACTTGATATCAACTATAAAGGTTAGTACTAAAACGGTTGTTTAAATTTATACATGTGCTTCAGAAGTGTGAGTGGCAAGCATTTTCTTTAAAAGTTCGTTGTCTTTTTCCTGAAGACTTTCATACAGACAAAAGCATGGCTAGGTTTAATTTAGGATATTCAATGAATATGACTTATACCAATTACCTTCCACTCAAAATATTCCATTTATCCCAAGCAGACGCATTAACAGGCAGCACTGAAAGATGCTCCACCATGCTCAAGTGGAACAGCTCTTTATTTTATTGGCATCTGATGTGTAAGACAGTGACGCAGATTTTGTAGTGGCTTGTTCCTCTGCATACTAGTGTACATGATCTAGCCTTTCCAGTGCCAAATCTGGTTACACTTAAAACATCACAATAAAACCCTTACAAATGGGAGTAAGGTCACTACATTTATAAAAACCAAAACAACAGAACTTGCTAACTGCCAAATTAATGTAAAGCAAGATCGCTGCGTCAACTGAAAAGCAAGAATCTCTTACTACTGGATCCCCACTTTAATATCTTGAGCTCTGTTTGCAAAAAACGGTATGTATAAGCTACAGAAAACTTCTGAAGTACGTGCAAGAGAGATTAACTTATGTTCACACCAACTTATGTAATAGGAACTTATTTACCCAGAACAATATCGGAGCAATCAATTTAAAAAGATCATCAAAGAAGCACATATTAAAGTGAGTTGACAGCAGGTTAGAAGTAACAATTGTCTTATTTCTTCTGCCTTATGCTATTAAATTCTTGAGACAGACTAATTACAGACATGTTCATTGGGTACATACTCAGTGTGCGGTCGAACAGCAGACACCCCTGCAGAGCTGGTGCTGGGCTCCTCTGCTATGCCTCCACCATCCAGAAACATGGTGACAGCCATCTCCAGGTTATTGTTGCATGCTTCAAGCATATGCTTTCCCACGCTTTCACTGGCACCTGTAATGCCAAAGAAAAATTAAAGCATTCTTTGGAAAGCATTTTGATTGGAAGCGCTAGGAACAGCTGACCGGCAAGCTTTTTCTCTCAAAGCATTAATAATTAGAAAGAAAAGTTCATCAGCTGCCATTTATCTCTGAAATACAACAATGAAATGAGATAAACATACATGTCTCACAGGGGAAGAGAATGCCCGCATACCTTCCATCAAAAGAAAACTTAGTGGAAGCAGTCTGAGGGATTTTTGTGTAGTTTTTCTATTTGTCTAGAGGTCAGACCTTTTCCTGGTACAACTTTCAAAACACGAGTAGGCATACACCGAAAAAATCCTCCCTAACTTAACATTTTAATGGGTGAATATACATCAGCTGATAAAGTTTTTTACCTACTTATAATATATATTTAGAGATGGAAGAAAAGATATTCTGTTTTACTGATAACGCTAAAAGGCGAAAACAAACCAGAAGCTCAGTTCACTTAGCGGGGGGTGGGGGGGAAGCCAGGAGGGAGAAAGTAGTACTTGTCTGACTTGTCTGCGCAGCGATTTGTATAACGGCTAACATTTATTAAAATCTCTCCAAAGCACAACAAAATGCAGCCTTATTCTTGCTGCTTAGGATGAAACACTAGTTCTTAGCATCACTTGTAACTCTCTCCTCAGAGGGTCAGCCTCTGCCTCCCAACTGCTCCTCAAACACCATATCATCAATGGAAGAACCCTCATCGTCTCCTGCACCAAACCCTTTACGTGTCTACTTACTACAGCACCTGTCTCTATAGGTGGTGGGCTGCCAAAGAGCTTATTTTCATATGGGAAGGCTGGTAGGGAAGAAGAGTGGCAAAATGCGGCCGAACCAGTTTGGGAGTAGCTTTTGGATCTGTAGTAACTCTTATAAGGTTCACCGCAAGTCACCAAAACGAAGAAAACACTTTCCCCAGCATCAGAATCACAGATAACATCGGTTTGAGCAAAACGCATTTGGACGTTTCTCAGATTTTCTGGGAAAGACTCAAGAAGCTCTAGTTTGAGCAGACTAATAAGAGGGAATACACTTTGAAACTGTTGAGATAAATCAGTCCTAAATGATATGCACCATTACATCAAATCCCAGAGAAAGCCACATTCCTGAGGGAACTGGTTTTCCAAAAAAACCAACCTGCCATGATAAGCGTACTCCGATGGCAGTCAGCTGTATTTTAAGACTTTAATCGAGATGATGAAAGTGCAAAATAAAAACTAGTGATATACCAAAAAATGATGCGAAAGCATCAAGTTCGCGTTCTTCAAACGAACCGCTCTTTGGCAGTTTCAGCTCATTTTAATGTCAACTGTAGCAATTAAACAATACCTGTATAGTTTGGAATACGCACACCACCCTACAACCTCACCGTATAGTCATGCGAAGTCATTAATTTAGAAGAATTAGAAGAAAAATTATACTCAACCCTTTGATATTTAAGGAGATACCAACACAGAAAGTGCTCACACTGATTATTCATCGCTCCTAAGGAAACTGCCATCACATGACTGTTTTCAGTGCCCGCGCTGGCAAATGGAAAATACTAAATACTTGTTCAGCCTCAAAGCAAATTTCAAAGAGATGCCATCATTTCATCGGTAAAGATACATGGGAGCTATATTCCCTTAGCAATACCTTCCTGGATGAGAGCACCAAAGAAACACAATTCTGTCCTCCGGATGAGAGAAACACAATCAAGGACTATTTCCCCTCATTCCCCACTATCACCTACACCAGAATCAAACTGCCGTATAGTATTCGTTCAGCCTCTTCCCCACTGACAGGAGTGATCTCGTGCACTTAAAACTCAAAGTCGAAAGCTGCTAACACAAACCACTGTGGGTGTGCGCTTCCGAGCACCTGTCAAATCACGCCAGTAACGGCAAGACAGGCTCCGTAACAACACGCTTTTAGATATAATCTTAAATTCTGTTAAAATGGAAAAACAAAACTTCAAAACTCTACTTCAGTAGTGGATGGGTGAAGCCCAGGCACGTTCTTTTTTTCCTTTTCGAAAGCGTAAGAGGGGTGCTTTTACGTTTAATGTAAACCATCAGTGTAAGCACAAAAAGCTGTCAGGAAGAGCAAAGTAGCATGACTCCACCTCTTTGGTTTGTTTTTTAGCAAATATCTCAGGCGCTACCGAAAAGAAAACACAGGGCACACACTATAATGAAAATGTATATGCTGTAGTTGCTTTTTATTCGAGAGGGTTTACTACAAAAGGCTTATTTAAAGATAGCTTAGTGATCAGTAATTTCCCAGTGGAATATCCACTGGGTACTGAACCCCCTCCACTCTCCCCTTCAGGATTTGAGTGCGTCCAACGCTGCGTACAGGGACACAGCCTGAAATCGAGCTGGTTACAGCAACCGAATTAAAAAGCGGTTTCACTTAGACCAACTAAAAGCCGAAGACGTTCCATGACACACTCCTTCAGTGTTTGATAGGCGATGCCGTAAGCAAAGGGGAACCACCGCGAAGCAGATTAAACGTAAAGTGGGTCACGCACTCAAAGTGCACAAGCCAAAGCAGGAATTATCACCTGCTGCAAACTTCAATTTAAAAGCGACTTGCTCTTTTCGTCAGCAAACTAAAATCTCAGTAAATCGGCCATGCTCTAAGGGATTTATCTGTCTTTAGACGCGGACTCGGGGTTCAGCTCCAGCCTCCCTCCCAGCGGTCAGCTTTATTTGCAGGACTCGGCACCCGGGGCGGAGCGGAGCGCCGTCCGGGAGGGCACACACCGGCACCCCCGGGAAGCTCGGCCGACCGGGGACAACCGGGAGGCGCCACCAAGCCGCCGCGAAAAGCGAGGGGGACCCCACGACGGGTGCCCGGGGCGGGCCTCGGGCACCACCCGCCGCGGCGGGCCGGGCCCCGCAGCCCCTCCGACGACAGGCCCGGGCCTCGCCAGCGCCTCTCCCTTCGGGGAAGGCCGCGGAGGCAGCGGCAGGGCCTCCCGGGAGCAGGGGGGAGCCTACCCGGGGCCGCCCGCCGGCGCCGCTCCGCCTCATCCCGCGCAGCGCCTCACGCCGCGGCCCGCTCCTCCCGCCCCCGGCCCGCCGGGGCGGCCGCCCCCTGACGCGGCGGCGGGGGCCGGACGGGAGCCGCCCGTTAAGCACGCGGCGGCGGCGGCCGGGCTCGGCGGACCCCGGCTTCCGTGTGCCTCACCCGTGATGGCGGTGAACTGCTGGATTAACCCCTTCAGCGCCGAGGAGGAGGCGGCCGAACCCCCGTGCGCCGCCATCTTGCCGCCGCCGCACAACAACCCGCACGCCGCCGGGCCGCGCGCTCTGCGCAGGCGCGACGCCCGCCCGCGCCCTTCCTCTGCCCGCCGCCGGGGAGGCGCCGCGCCGGGCCGCCGCGGGCGGGGCGGGGCGGGGCGGGGCGGGGCGGGAGTTGCCGTAGCGACGCGGCCCGCCCCGGCCCGCCGCCTCAGCGGCCCCGGGGAGGCGGGAGTTGCCGTGGCGACACGACCCGCCCCGCCCTGTCGCCTTCAGGGGCCCGGCGAGGCGGGAGTCGCCATGGCAACGCGGCCCGCCCCGCCGCCTCAGCGGCCTCCACGGCTTTTCAAACGCCGTCGCTTTCATTAATCGCAGGGTCTCGGGCAGCAGAGGCCTTAGCGGCGTTACTGAAACACTCGCGACATGAGGCCTCCGCTTCCACACCGATTTACCTCGTCACAGAGGCCTACGTCGAAGCAAGGGGACTATCAGGCCTTTGCCCTTGCACAGAAGCACCTACAGGCAGGGGCGATAGGTGCTGCAAGGGAGGAGGTAGGAGCTGAGGTGACCAAGAAACGCTGCTGCTGCTCGTCCTGTTTTGAGCTCCTGTCAAGGGAGCTCATTACAAGGCAGTCCGTGCTATCAGGATACTTTTGCTGTCAGTTCTTCAAAGTCAGAAGAGAAACAGCCTCAACAACAAGCATGCTGGGTGTTTTTGATCCCTCTGTGTCCTGGTTTGAGTGACAAAGGATTAATTTCTCTTTCAGTAATTTTACCTTTCGGTAAGGTCTCTTCTAATGCTAGGGGAAACTGCATTTTTAAAAGACTCTAGTGAAAATATTTGTGAAAATATTTACTTTATAGCCAGCTCTGAGGCGTGGGTTTCAAGGTCTCAGTGTTTTCAAGCTCACCAGGTGCGGGGATGAGGAGGAGCAAGACCCAGGCACTTCACCCAAGCTGCCAACAGGATTATTTCCTACCATGAATGTCGCATTCAATATAAATTAGAAAGTTTGCTGAGAAGTTCTCTCTCTCCCTTGATGGCTGCGGTCCAGAGAACTCACTCCGGTGCCGGAGCCCTGAGCCTTTCCGTTCCTCCTGAAGCTGCAGCACTCTCGGGGTCCCACATTTATTGTCCCTGCTGGGAGAGCACGGCTTCTGCTGATGGAACGGGCTGGGAATAGTCCTTGTGCATTTTCTATTGGCATCGGGATCAATACTGATTCTTTAGTATTATTAATGTTAATTATCTAGTCTTACTCTCTTAAATCTGTTTGTATTTCAGCCCTCAGGTTTCCTTGTTTTCTTCTGATTTCCCTTCCTGGGTGGGGAGGGGTCATCGGGTGAGAGAATAATTGTCTAAACAACAATAAATTGTTGTGGGTTCTTCAAACCATAACACTATGCTACTTGCAGAAATGGCATCTGTAGAAAAGGAATATTTTACTAACTTTCATTTTGTTTTACAACATAGCACTGCATGTGACTGGCCTGCTGCCCACACTGTCAGCAGGCTGGAGTGCTGCAGAGCACTTTGTCATTAACAAGTGTCAACCAAAGTGAGAGCACACAGAAAGCAGAGCTTTCCTTAGAAGTTTTAAGACAATTTAAAAACTTGCTGCTGTGAAAACGAGTAGATCTGTACCCTCTCCTGCTCCTCTCCCTACCTCCCACCCCCACGCCAGCTCTGGTTCTTAGGGAAGTGACCAAGCCTGACAAAGTATTCGGGTTTTTTGGTACTTGCTTTTTTTTTCCCTGGCAGTTGGATGAGCTGAACTCGTTCACAAAGGGGACAAATAAGCCACTAGAGCCAGCTGAAGGCAGAAGGTGAGCTCACCCTTTTGAGCAGCACTGAACCGTTAGACCAGCTCAGACAGATGAAAGATGGACTCTTGCTTCACAAGCACCATTAAACCATCTGATTTCACCTGCTTCAAAGCGTTCGTACCAATGGGAACAGAGTATTGGTGCAACCAAAATCTAGTCAGCAGTAGCCAAATTCTACCCTCCAACAAGAAAAATCCAAAAGGATGGGCTGAAGGAGGTGCCTGGTGAGGAATGTTATGCCATGCACGCAGTGCATGTGATCAGCTTTGAGACTCGACCTCAGATGAGGCTGATGGACTGGCCTTCTGGTTTTAGATTATAGGTTTTATATATTTTGCAGTTAAAGCTGTGTTTTAACTAATGATTGACTTTTTAGTCTTGGGGTTTTTTTTCCATCCTACTTTAAAAAATGACAATTCTTATGTAAGAAGGTCATTCTTACACTGAAGACAAAACCCAGTAAGTTGAAAAAACACAAATAAGCCCCAAACACTTTAACACACCCGCACATATACACACACCAAACTACACTGCTGTACTTTGAAATGGGTGATTTCTGTCATGTTTGTAGTGATTTTCAGTGGAATCACAGCAGCAGGATTTGCTACTGATGGCAAGGAAGTGAGCCCGTGTGAGACTGAAGATGCAAAAAGCCCCCGCTCCTTACCCAACTTCTAATTGGGATTAGTTCAGTGCATTTCATAAACCTTATATGGAAGAGACACATAATCAACACATTACAAGGAAAAGAAAGAATCCACAAAACAGCTTGTGGAGAAAAAGGGAATGAAACTGGTGTTAAATGCAGCAATCCCATATCCTGGGACATGGCTTCCTGTGCAGCTGAGCTAGTTACACATCGCCCATTGCTGCCTGAAAGGGAAATTCTCCCTTCTGCCTTGCCCTCTCCCGCCTCGATGTGTCCCCTACCCCTTGAACACCCGGAATTAGATCGCAGAGAGTCCCCAAGCGCCAGAGCTGGCACAAGTGTAGGAGCCCTGCCATTGGCAGTGAGCTTTTAGAGTGGCTCCCGGCATGTTGCCGAGGTGTGCGCAGATAAGACTTGCATGATCCTGCTGAATTAGTGAGCTCTCACATTGTGTTTTTTAAACAAAATGTCTCCTATCTTATCACTAAATTTATGTTACTTAGTGTCAGGGACAGAGCTAGCCCCAAAGCAATGAGAGCAGTAAATTAAGTTTAACCCTAATGAAGTTAAAGGCTGCTAGGGGATATAGATTTCATTTCTAGCTCTTCAGAGTTTATCTGTATTTTTATGTGTATGACCACACATGCTTCCCTTTCTTTCTTTTTCACCCAGTATCTATCAAACACCAGGACCCGGCTGTAAAAGCAACTCCAAAGCCAGCACTGCTGTACTGCAGTGTAATGATGATTGATCTGAGAAAAACACAGCAGTTAACCAGGGTCGGAATTTGTCATACACACAAGATTATTTCCTACCTATGAATGGCGAGCAGATCCAAAGTTCCAAACACTTGCGATCCAGACTCTTGTCAGTGCTAGACATTAAAAGCAGTGATAGAGGACAGACACTGAAACTCCTTGGGAGGCGTAAGGTACAGCAGGGACGTCAGGACCATAGAAACAAACTGTCTCCAACTGCAGACAGTTGCATCAGGCATAAATTTTGGCAGGCAGTGGCTGCAGGGGTGACCTGTGTGGGAAGAGGCGAGGAACTGCCCTGCACCACTCCAAACCTGTTCCTAAACAACCCGTTACACCAAAACAGCAATAAATCAGAGGAGCTTGTGCTCCCTCTGCTCAGGGATGCTTGAGAACAGGCAGCAGCCACTGGGAGACACAATCTTAGAAGGAGGAGCTCCATCTTTTCAGTAAGTTAAAAATAATCAGATTTCAGAAACTGATTGCATAATGAGGCTGAACAGACTTCAAAAGTAAACTCTTTCTGCTCAACTCTTTTGAAAACGGAGAGTTTACTTCTTACATACTTATCATGACTGGAAAGGCTGAGTGTCACTAGCACAAAAGCAGTCACTATCTTTGTCTCAAAAAAACATTTTAATGAAGGATTATACTGAAATGCCTGGGCAAGGCAGAAAACAACCCAAACAAAGGTAAGGATTCAACAGAAACAGATCTATACTGAAGGAAGGCTTCCAGCACAATGGTTAAGGCAGAAAAAGGAGAAGTCACCTGTTGTAACCTTCTCAAAAAGCATCTTAAAATAGGCCATTTATTTATGAGAAACCCACCATTAATAGAGAGATGCAGGCAAAGAAAAAAAACCCAATATTTTTGCCTTGGTGTGCTGTTCATGCTTTCAGTAAAATGTCAGTTTGTTGGGTTTTTTTTCCCCCAACTTAAAACAGCAGGAGATGCTGCTTTGAAGTATTTTGTTAACAAATTTCCCAGACCCAAGTTAAAGTCTACAGATCATCAACGAGGTTCAAAGAAAGTAAACATTTAGAACATTTGCAAACTTTGGTGATTAGCACACACACTTCAGCAACGCAGATTGGTGCTTTGCTCTCTTTCAAGCATGGACAGCGGAAAAAATATCTCATTACAAGCAAAGAAAGGCTAAAAGATGGTTTCAAAACAGCAGCAGATAAAACAATCTCGCAGGGATACTCCCTTTGCTGAGTAGCTGCTGGTCAACTCTGCACCAGCCTCAACTTCCTACAGGCCTCAGCTTCCTCCTGTGTCTAAACTGTAATTCTTTTGAATGCAGTTAGTTTTAAAACTCAACTGGAAGACAGCATTTGGTAGTGCCTCTAAAAATGGGGGAGGAGCCAGGCATGGAAGTTTTGTGAATCTTTAATTATAGTTACATCATCACTGACAACTCCCCTTTTCAGTTGCTTACTCCCTTTCGCTTTAACTTTCTCTATCATAACTGTCTTCTGGACTAACTATTTTTTTTATTATTACGTGTTCTTAACCATACTCAAACCAGTCTGAGTATGAAAATTAAATAGCACTAAATATAGGTAATATTATCGCACAATAATAAAGTTGCAGAACACTAGAAATAAGAAAACAAAAGTATCTTCTTAACAACAGTCAGAGTCAGATCCGCAGAAGTGACCTCTATGAACAGAGGTAAACACAAGCCTGCAACTACTTATACTGTTGGCATCTATGGAAGATCCTCGGCTTTGTCGGTGGGAGAATGACCTGTTTTTTCCCCCCTTTTCAAAGGAAGAGGTTAGTATATGAGAGGGAGAGGGAAAGAGCATGTCTGCAAAACTGGCTGGCTGGTTATACTCTTGTTAACTGCGGTGCAAACAATGCAATTCAACAAACAGCCTAAATTCCAATGACATGCTTCAATTTAACAAACAGTGGCTGCGCTGAGTGAAGCTTCAACCTTGCAGTTGGCAGACAACTGGAAACACAGACTCATCTTTTTGCTCGTTTCCTCCGTGGAATGTGCATCCTTGCTGTAAAAAAAGCTCCGAATTCTCATTTTAAAGAGAAGACCACCAGTTATTTTTGTTTTTAAGCACTAACAGTATTCACATTTAAAATTATGTAAATGCAAGTGCCAGAAAACAAGATGTAGTCAAGAGAAGACCAGCTAAATTTTTTTAAAGTCTTGGGGTGTACGCTATTAAAACTTCTTAGAATACACAACTTTGTGACCCAAAGTCATCCCCCTCAAAACCAACATCTTTTAAAACTGTTTACAGGAAACTTTAACTAACACAGGAGAAAGCGTTACCATGGTATTAATTCTCATTCCACCATGTGTCTGGTGGTTCTGTTGATCTACTCCACAACAGAGCTTTTAAACATCTGAAGGATCGTCTTTTGCTTATTCTTGGGTAGTGAACAAATATCATTTGCGTCACTGGTATTAACCACGCAATTCAAAACTTTTCCTCCCTTGATGCTGGGTGATTTCATTCGGACTCTGGTAGGGGACTGCCAGTTTTCATTGCAAGAACCTTTCCGAGTTTTACGGTGATTTGTTTCAGCCTGTTTTTTTTGAGCCTTTGAGTCTTTTGCCATTTTAGGACTTCCCTTTCTCGCAGGAGAGTCTTTCACAAACTGCGGTGGTTTGGTGCGAAGAAGGTACTCATCTGGAGAGCCCTTTTGTCGATTCAGTGTCCTTTCCTCCTTGTTGATCTGTTTTTGTAGCTGCAGAGCCAGAAGCCTGTCCTGCTCCTCTTGCATACGCCTTTCATAGAACTCCTGCTCAAAGGCTTTCTGCATTTGCAAGTTAAAATCATTTACCTGCTCCCCTTGGTCCTCTAAGCTTTCTGCAAGTGTTCTTCTCCTCTTATCAAGCACACACAAGTCAACCGCTGCTTCAGCTGGTGGCTCCAGCAACCTTCTTTTTGGAGTCTCCTTAGTGTTCTGCAGTCTCTCTGGTTTCTCTTCACCCGAGTGTCCAGTCACCTTCGTGATATCAGATTTTACACTTTTGCTGTCGGACATCACAGAATTTGTTGCTGACTGAATACGGGTGCAAGTTTCAGCAGAGATTTTGCAGTTTATGCTTTCTACATGTGTTAAACTGCCACTGTCTGACTCGATTCCATCATCTTCTCCTTTGGATCTGCAAAGAACTGTTCTAGACCCTTCCCCTTCTGTGATTCCATTAAGCTCATCTGGAACTTCATCTCCTAGACAATTTGGTCCTGGTGTTTTTTCCTGTTTGACAGCATCGGTGTCCCCTGAAGCCGAGGCACTGAAATAGTTCATGCATGATTCCAAAAACGAATCCTTAGCACTGGAATCTTTAATCACACTGGTCAGCTGCGGAGACAGTGTTGGCATTTCCACTTGCTCATCTTGCCATGCGGAACTGCTGCATTCATTGCTATTGGTCTCCTGAAGAAAAGGGAGAGACCGCTAATAAAGTAAATTTATCAAAAGCCAATGGGTATGAACAAAATGCAAATCCCACTTCTCATAGCTGCACTGCTCGTAACTAACCAGGGATAACAACTTGGATTCTTCTCTTTTTTTAAAAAAATAAAATACACAATTGTTTAATAATAATGAAAATATTTAAAACAACCTACAAAAGCATAGCTAAAGGACCGAAAACACAACTGCAGCATTCTCCTCTTATCAATGACTCGAATCAGGGTATTAGTCTGCTCATCTTCTTTTGAAGCCTAACAGGAAAGATCAGACAGACAGACCGATGGAATGAAGAAAACCAGACTGCAGCCTCCTCCAGTGAGCTCCAGAACCTTCATTTTAGTTTTATGCACCATTGGTTGCAACCCAGCATTCGCTGAAGACATTTAGGTATGGTATTTGTAAGGCCATACAAGGTAACTATCAAAATAAGCCATAGGTGTGCGCCTGTGGACTGTAGCGCGTGGTTTCTTCCCGTGACACTTTGGGGAATCATGAAGGCAGTTCAAGAAGGGCAAGATAAACTGCCCAGCGCTGATGTGCAAGGGGAAGATATGATTGGCAATCCTATAGCCAAGGGGAAAACAACCCATAATTAACCACCACTGAGATTTATAACAACATGATTCTAGTTACCGCAGAGCCAGAGTCGCTCGTTCCTCTTTCTGTTGTTCTAGAGAATGATGCTGACCCCAATATACGATGAACCTTTGGAGACAGATACCTTAAAGGGGAAAAAAAAAAAAAAAAAGTATAACTTTTTCAACTTTGTTTCTTGACTTGTCAGTCCTTTGCGCTAACCAAGATCTTCAGGTTCATTCTGACAAACAAAAACAACAAGAGAAGGGCAAGTAGTTCCGTTCTCCTCCATGTTATCCTGTGAGGAGTTGTCACACTCAAGAGTTTACGTTTGCCCCAGACTATCCAGGGAAGTTGGGCTACAGGACTCCAAAGAAGCAAATGGAGCGGAGGGACACTACACCACGAGACAGACCAATAATTACAGAAGAAAAACTCGAATTACTTACTTCTGAATGTCTCCAGAGTTGCTTGATTTGTTCTTCATCTTGCACAAATTAACCGGGGATGTTTCGGATGAGGGACTGCCTGCTGGTGAAGGACTGCTGAGCACACGTCCTTTGGAATCATCATTCTTGGATGACAAGTAAAAATAGCATCATGTAAAACAAGACACAGCACAAATTGGAGAAAACCTGGAGAACTACTTTACTTCTGCTGCAGAATTAGTTACTTTTGCCCACAGAATTCTAGAACCTTAAGTAATGGATAGTTATGGAATGAGAAATGTTACGTGTTCTGTACGCTTTCCTGTATCTGGCATTAAGGGACAAGAGGTTTTGCTCAAATAAGTAGAGTTTCATCATTAGGTCTACTACCAGGTAGCAAAACCCAACCAACCAAAACCCCAAAACAAAATAACAAAATAAACAAAAAAAACCCCCAAAACTTAAGTTAAACTTTCATCGTACATTCCCTTTTTTCCGTACAGGTTACAGACATCAATTTCTCACAAAGAAGTATTTTTAAAATCATAGGTAAAGGAAATATTCAGAAGAAAACCAATGTTTTAAATTGTTTCACAATGAAAAAATCCAGTATGTTTCAAGTTTGTAATATACAAGAAGACATATTTGGGGTATTTCACTGTCCTGGTTTGAGGTAAAACAGAACCAATTTTCTGATTTGTAATTTTACTTTTTAGTTGGGCCTCTTCTAACTGACTAAAGTCTGAAATTAACAGCATATTGTTCAGACACTGTTCACTCTCAGAGTGATAAGACCTGACCATACCAAGGAATGGTATGCACAGAGGCTCTTGCTTAGACTTATTGCTGTAACAACAAGGTCAGCTAACTGCTGTTTGCCCTGTTGGAGGGTTGGAAGCAGAGAAGCGTAGAGGGGTCCCACCTGCAGGGAGGAGCAGACGGGACAGGTGACCCAAAACTGACCAACAGGGTGTTCCATCCCATCTGCATCCCGCTCAGTATAAAAGCTGAGGGATCAAAGGGGCAAGGCTGCTCTGGCTCGCTCTTTCTTCAATGGCCCACGTCTGAGGAGGACCCTGTCTGTTCATCTGCCTTTGATCCCCATCCGAGCATTCCTGACTCTAGTTCCGGAATTCAGCTCCTGTCCGTCGCTGACTTCAGTCTGGGACTTTCCCTGTGTCTGCTGGTGACGCGATCGTCACCCTGGGAGCTGGATACGGTTTTGTATATATTGTATACATTTTTTTTCTTCTTTAATTTTTATTATTCTATTATTATTTACTATTTTCTTATTTATTATTATTTTCACTAAAGTAGTTTAGCTCTTTTTTCTAAACTCGTAAATCTCCTTATCTCTTCCTCTCCTCTCTGAGGAGAGGTGGGGGGAGGGCCATCTGTCGTTCTGAATGGCCACTCCGGCCAAAACCATGACATTCACCCTCCCACTGGTTCTTCAAAAATTAATAGTCAGTCAAGGATCGAAAAGTATTGGGGTTAACAATAGCTTCCAATCCCAATGAAAATAAATTTAAATGATTAAAAATTTTAACTTTTGCTCTGAAAAGTCTAAGTTGTTTGCCCTATATCAACATTTTCTACTGCCCTCCTTGATCCTAACTCACCAGACTGTTACTCAGCTGCCAGGCCAACTCTTCATCCTGTTTCAGCTGTTTCTCCATCTCCCTCCGTCTCTCTTCTGCCAATCTGTGTTCCTCCTCCTCTTCTGCTAGAAGCCGTTGAATGTATTCCTCGCTTGCCTTGTTCTCCTCTTGTTCGTGTGCTCGCCTTTCTGCCTCCACCTAAAAAAGAATTTTTTAAATGCATCTGGTTAAGACTGTAGGAGCATGCTTTACGCCAGAACCTCTCAAAGACATAACAATCAAACTGACACTGTGCGTAGAGTCTTCAATGTGATAACAGTCACCTAACTTCTGATTTCTGTAAGACTACACCATTGGCCTTGCTAGCATGCAAGCTTAAATTCCTTTACTCGCCTTTTGAAAACATTAGTAACAAAATCTAAGATCTCCAAATACACAGATCTACAGAGAAACTCAAATTAAAATTCTTTATAAGGCTGGATGCCAGCTAGGTGACAGCATTTGCTCAACCTGCTTATGTCATCGTAATCCCAATATTAGCACAAGATGCCTAAAGGACAGCACATCTCTCTTCTCAGTCCTTCTGCTCTCTTGAAACACGCAAAACCCCAAGCTGCAAACCAAGAATTTGAAATCTGCCGCCTTTATTGCAGACATCCGCTCGTGGTAAATCAGTTATCAGTAATTCCACACGTACTTCAGGAATGAATAAAGCTTTCTTAACTAGGTAATGGGATTTGGAAATTTCCTTTAGAGAAGAGTGTCAAGCTGTGATACCGCACAACCTATGTTAAGTCTGAGTTTCATGTAGTGATGTCTTATGATTGGCACCAGACCCCATTACACATTTCACCGGCACCGTCTCCACCAACCATTGATACTATTGCTGCCCATCAATCTTATCCCATAGCTACCGTAAAAGAGAATCCCACAGTCCTCCGCTTCACGTACGCCTCCTGCTCTTTTAACAACCAGCAATGGGGCTGTCAGGGAAAGGAGCACTCTGGTACTGCTTCCAACTACAACGCTTACTAGTGCTGTGTCTGAATTAGAGGAAGGAGGACTCTTTAGATCCTTAGACAAACACTAAGATTTCTTGAAAATCTTTTCCGATTTTCAAATGAACCCAGATAACACGGGGAGCGAGCAACGCTGTATGTTCATTACCCAAGTCCACCTAATTGTGGCATGGTACTTAGGGCGGGAAACCAAAAAGGCAAGTACAAGTCCAAAGCCAAAACAATTCTAAATTCTTCTATTTCCTAGCCCGAAACATTTTACATGCATCTGAGGACCTAAACAAGGCCTTTTAGTCTGTGGGCAGGGACACAGAGAGTGAAAGGGTGACTCTTTAACCCTAAAAGAACTCTTCTGCAGAGTTTTGGGAAATGGGAGGTATTGGCTACTGGGGACCCGCCTGGGCCTTCTGCTGTGTCTCTGTGCGTTCCCTGGCCTGCCGAGCACACCCAGTTGAAGGACAAGAAGACAGCACATGTTACTGGAGCGACTGAGAGGGCGGGGTAGCGGCTATAGATCAACTCGCACAAGAAAGCTTGAGAAACGTCACCTCACGTCAAACTCAAGGAAGTCTCTCCTCTTCCATAAAGGATAAAAACTTAATTCCCGCCTCAGGAACGACCAGTTTGTTCTTGCAGCAATAATGCCCGTTTCAGTATCTTTCTTTTTAATTAAATAACATCACAGCTGTTTGTGGGAACAATTCAATAACTAGATATAAAGCATTTATGCATTTAACTATACTTTTAGACTTACCTTGCTAATCTCTGCTTCATATTCCTGCCTCAGTTCCCCAGGCTTGCTCAGCTGGTGTTGCGGATGAGGGACACAGACTAAATGAGGGGAAGGAAAAAACAGAAGTGAGGAACAAAGCACCTACGAAAGATTTTAACAAAAAATCACCTCCATACCATGTCACAGAAATGATTTGACTTAAATCAAGTGCTGTGGAAAAAAAACCACTTTGCATTACAAAGGAACAAAATAAAAAAGGACTGTGTGAGTGGCAAGAACAGTCAGTGTTTTCCAAGCACTGCATGTAAAGCAAAATAAATATCCTGGCCATAACTTTACATCTTTTGCTTTTTGCAACTAAAAAGATTTCATAATACTGCAAGTGGAACAACGTGTCATAGAGCCAACCTACCAATTAGCCTCCCCCAACGGAGCTGACAGCATAATAAAACCCAAAATCCTTCTTCAAAGAGTTAATCACATTTCACTTCCTCTTCTCCGACACCACAATTTTAGGCTCGGAGACTCCTGCATAGACTGAAGCCCTGGAATTTCTAACCAAATGGATTAACGGCAGTTAATCAACAGCAGTTTAACCCCTTCACATACTTGACACTGATAAACACAAACACCCAAATTTGGCACTTACAGATTTCACAGCTGAGGTTGTACCAGTAAGGACAGGCAGCCACACACCGATTGTGCCAAACGCATGAGCAAATACCCACCTAAATGATCGGACAATATAACCCATCCTCTGTACCATGATCGAAAAAGGCCATTTCCCTGCCTTCCAAGCCCCTTTCAGAGGCGAGCTCTGACACCGCATTTTCTAACGGTAACACAGCCTGTCCATGCACAGTTTCTTATTTCACAACATCCAAAGTCCACCAACGGTAATTACTCTGGTAAAACAGCGACATCCCAGGACAAGTGACATTTTACTTACTTTCCTCTTCCAAATCCTGTCCGTTAATCCTACGCTCACATTCCTTCGGGTACTTCTGCTGAATCTTTTCCCAGAGTTCCCAGTTGATAAGAGTATTTCTGCGGGCATTATATCGTGCCCAGGAAGAGACTCGACGCCGACAAAAAGGGCAACAAAGACTGGCCTTTTCAACGGTCAGCTGGAAACAAGAATTACAGAGGGTATGGTTGCATGGCAGAGTCACGGGCTCCACAAAGATCTCCATGCAAATTTGGCAGAGGCAGTCAGACAAGGAGAGCGGAGCCTCCGATTTCTTCGACATGCTGACTCGAAGGAGAGGAGCAAGACTAGTACAACATCAGTACCTGAAAGCAAAAAGAAACATGGACTTTACTTCCCGTGATGAATCCAAAAGAACATAGAAAATGCTCAGTTTTACAGCTACTTTATGAAAACGCTCGTGGGTTTAAGAAATCTGCTTAAGTGGTTACTTCTGCTCACGATCTGAGATTCTCAGCTTTCAGAGGAAGACCCGGGTCTTTCCAGAAGTCATGGAGAAACTGTAGCAGGTTTTCCCGCTGCGGTTTCCAGTGAGCTGTAGCAGGTGCTCTGGGGATAGCAAGGAGGTGGGAAGGAGGAGGGGGAAAGGAGGTGAGAGCTCTTCTGTCATTCTCTCTGCTAGCGATAAGCTACACTCACGTTCAGTGGATATGTTATCACAGGTCCCTTAACCTTCCCTCCAATCAGTTCAGTTTAAGTCAACTCAGCCTTAACCTTCCATTCCGTCAATTTTTCAGCACATGTGCGTCCTTCAGAAGACACTTCTGGCACAGACTTGGTTCCAGCCTGCTCTGAAGGTAAAACACAACATCCCTGCGCATCAGAGGAGGGGAGGCTCCTCCTCGTTCAGTCATTCGCTTAAGCTGGGACCAAAAAGTTAAAACATTTATTGTTAACATAAGCAAAGAACTAACCGACGCAGTCAACACTTCAGCATCTTCTTGTCCAGCTTAAAATGGTGGGATCACCTAGACATTCTCTCACCCACCCTCCTCCACTTGGCCAAAAAATATCATGGAACAGAAAATAAAGATAAAAAGCACACACAGCAGAAAGGATAAAAACACCGGGTTTTTAAGCTACGGGAACTTAAGAAAGCTCTTAGAAGCTTCCCAACAGCCCGGTTCACAACGATGGGCTGTCCTGAGAGAAAGGCTGCCATTTCGAGCCACGCAGGAACTTGACGTGGAGACAAACATACTCGAAGTTGGGTTTTATTGTTTCTGCTCTCCCTTTGTTAGATAAAACAAACCCTTTATTTATTTTTTTTTTTAAAAAGGCTGCTAGTTAACAGGGAAACACCCCGTTTTGCAGGCGGTTTGCTAAAAATACCGGCTAAACCCATGCATACCTGTTCCGGCCCGATTTCCCTCGCAGCCGGACCGAGACCGGGGACGCGGGGCCCGGGCAGCCCCTCACGGCTCTGGGAGGCCGCTCCGCCGCCGCGGGGAGCGGCCGAGGCCGAGGCCGGGCCCGGGCGCCCCCCCCAACCCCGCACAGCCCCGGTCCCCGAGAGCTCAGAGCACGGAGCCGGCACCCAGCGAGCTGCAGCTCCGCGGCGGGGGCGCGGCGGCCCCCGAGCCCGGCGGCAGGCAAGGCCGCGGCCTCCCGCAATGGCGGCCGCCCTGGCGCTGCCCGCCCGCTCCGCGCCGTCTCTCGCCGCCGCGCCACTCCCGCCGCCCGGCCGCTCGCTGCTGCTCCTCCTCCTCCTCCGAGCCGAGCCTGCCGGGAGACAGAGAGCGGGGGCCCTCAGGCGGGCAGGCCAGGGGAAGGCAGGCCGAGGCCGCGGGAAGGCCCGCCCGCCGCCTCACCGAGCCCCCGCCGTCACGGCCTCTGCCTCCCCCCGGCCCCGCGGTTCTGCCGTCTCAACGGTATTTCAGCCATAAATATTTACCGACGGGCCCTGCCGAAGGGCGGCCTGGCTACAGGCCTGGTTAGAGCCCTTTTCCCCCAGTGTGCGGAAAGAAGGGCTGCTGCAGAAACTCTCAGTCAGAAGAGGGAAAGGCTATCAGTATGTCCTAGCCTGAGTGCTAACAATGTGCATCTTCTGGCCTCATTTAATCAGGGAAAGTAATCATAGTGTTAGTGAGTTGGCGTTTATTTTTACTTCGCTTACTGTGGGACTGAGTTACCCAACCAGGCTTGATATCCATGGGATCCTGGAAGCGGCATGGCTGGTTTTAAACCGCATAAATATGTCCTGGGCTGCGCGGTTGGCTTTGCCTTTCAAAGAAATGACTACCAAAGGAACCGTACTTTTTCCCTGCAACGCCTATTTCTGCAGTGAAGGGGTCAGCAGGGGCTGTACGCGTGGTGGGTTCCACCCGCGGTCACACCAGTGTCACCTGCACGCGAGGACGGGGACCGACCCGTCCCTCCCCGTGCTCACCTCCACGGGACCTCCTGGCCCATCTCCTCTTCCAGCATCTCCTCCTGCAGCTCAAACTTCTGCGCCAGTGTCTCCAGGCTGGAGTCCAGGGCTGCGAACCGAGCCTCCACGGCTTGCAGCTTGGTTTCCACTCTGACGGATGGAAAACAAGGACATTTCATAAGGACTTGGGCACCGACCGGTGCCGTGATGGTGGGTGACACTTACTTTGTGCTGTGACCAGCTCCCGACCCCGTTCTGAGGCTCCTCCCAAGCTGTATGGGAACATGCACCACTAGGAATTAAGTTGTTTGGACACGGGCCAGGGCTTTTGGCCCTTCCCTGGTGCAGAGGTCAGATAACTTGTAAACACAGATGCAAGATTTGTAGTTTGATAAGTGTGCAGGTCTCAACCATTTGCCATGTTAGTAGTGCGGGTTTTTTTCTCTGATACATTTTGAGGTGACTTTTTGTGCTTTTACTTGTACTGTCATGATCTTTTGAATCATTTTCACTGTGATGGTGGTGAGCACCTGGCCCAGGTTGCCCAGAGAAGCTGTGGCTGCCCCATCCCTGGAGGGGTTCAAGGCCAGGTTGGACGGGGCTTGGAGCAACCCGGGCTGGTAGGAGGTGTGGGGTGGAACTAGATGGTCTTTAAGGTTCACTTCCAACCCAAACCATTCTATGATTTTCATTTGGCATTGAGCAGAACTTCTCATTCTTCCTCAGATTAAAAACTATGCAAATAAGAAACAAGACACCCACGGTGTTTCTCTTCTCCCATCAGCTCATCCTGCTCTGGTTTTCCCTTTTATAGAACTGTCCTTCCACAGAACAACCATGTGATAAGAAGGCCTTAGTGAAACAGCAATAAGAAAACTGCTTCATAGCTGGTATTTATTAGCTGCTTTTTCATTACTTAGCATCTGTTGCGTTCTTCCTTATTTAAAAAAAAAAAAAAAGGCAAAAAAAAGGTGCATCTTTGTACTCTCTTAAATTATGATCCTAAAGATGAGTTCTTGAGTTTGAGCTACTCCACTCACTTTGCTTAAGAAAACTGCCTGGTTTAAAAGAACTTACTGTGTTTAGGGATGACGTATGAGGGAATGCGAGTATTTATGCTTTGTACCTATTTGCCGCGCTTTATTCCACGAGTAGGGTATGCTGGGCTTCTGTCGTTCCGGGGGTGGTTTTCCTAAAGATAGTTTTCTTTAAGTTTGCCTCAGCTAGCTGTTCTTGAAAATCCCGAGGAGCTCCAAAGTATCAAAATATGAATCATTCAAAGTTCATTCCTAAATACCGAACAAATACCTTGGGACTACGTACTTGACAAGCGATTTACTAGCAGAGCATCAGCTACTCCTTTGTAGACTTTTGTGATTTTTCCTTGCGTTTTACTGGCAGAACTTCAGGCTGTATCAGTTAAATGAAAACTGTGCCATCGCTAAATTTTATTACGGGCAAGACCCTACATTTTTTTTCTTTAGCCTCTCTTTCTTCATCCCCAGTTTGCTCCACTGCTGCTGTTACTATCATTATTGTATTGTTTTAATGCTTAGGGAATTGGATTCTGAATTGTGACCTCCTTGCATTAAACACTATCAAGGTCTTTACCTTCTTTGTGGTGGTCTTGCCTCGTTTATCTTTTTATAAGGACAAAATCCACGGTAGCTTTCAGGTGATGACATTAAAAAGAAAATTTAAAAAAAAAAAAAAAAAAAAACAAACAAAAAACACTGCAAAGAAAAACCCCTCCAAACAACCAGAGGTTAACTTTAGATTGTGTGGACAGCAGATTAAATAATTTACCACTAGTTTTCCCTTCTTTCACGCGTACTCCATGGTATTTTAAAGCGTACTGTTTTTAGAGAAGGACCAAGCACGCCATTGCTTCGCTAACAGTGGCTGCTCCCTCTACCTGCCTTCCTCTTCTGCTTTGGGTACTGCCTGCAGCGGACCTGAACGAGGAGAAAATAAAAAGGCATCATCAGTGGCGTATTTTTCTAAGTCTCCCTGACCTTCATTCATTGTCTGCCTGGCAGCTTGTGCAGATCCTTGTCTGACGATTCGCTGGTGTTTCCTGAGGTTTAGGAGACTTCCTCTGCCATCGCGTCAAAGCTGCGGACATCCTGAGCTTAACTTTGGTAGCACTTCTCCTGCTTCAAAGCAAGATTTTGATTTCTCAGAGCCTCCTGTCTCCTGCTGGGACTTTGAAACTGGCCATAATTGTTCCCGGGTGGTCGTCCCTCATGTTGCACATCATCCCTGGACTATTGGAGCGGGGGGGGGAGTTGCCCTTTTAAATGTATTTATGCGCGCATGCTTACCATGAGAATTTTAGGAGTAAACCAGCAGTTTAATTGGAAAAATTGAGCTCGTGTGATGTAGAAATGCAGATGGTTCAGAGGAATTGGCCGAGCGGGTGTGTCATAACAGGATCGAGTCTGTCAATAAAGCGAGTATCCGAGCTGAGATGAGGTGGGTCTGTATTTGCTGTAAATAAGTTTCAGCTCCACTCCACACCTCCAGCTGCGCAAGCAGAGAGCAGCAACCATCAGGGTAACACAATGTGCTAGTGCGGAAACCCCAACTGGAAAAGTTTTAGGAATGATATGGTGCAAGAGCTCTTTCATAGAATCATAGAATCATAGGGTTGGAAGGGACCTCTGGAGATCATCTAGTCCAACCCCCTGCCAGAGCAGGGTCACCCAGAGCAGGTGGCACAGGAACGCGTCCAGGCGGGTTTTGGATGTCATCAGAGACGGAGACTCCACCACCTCTCTGGGCAGCCTGTGCCAGGGCTCTGCCACCCTCAGGGTAAAGAAGTTCCTCCTCATGTTGAGATGGAACTTCCTATACTCAAGTTTATGCCCATTACCCCTTGTCCTGTCCCCGGGCACCACTGAAAAGAGCCTGGCCCCATCCTCCTGACACCCACCCTTTAAGTATTTATAAGACTTGATAAGATTCCCCCCTCAGCCGTCTTTTTTCCAGACTGAAGAGACCCAAAGCCCTCAGTCTTTCTCCATAAGAGAGGTGTTCCAGTCCCCTCATCATCTTGGTAGCCCTTTGCTGTCCCCTCTCCAGCAGTTCCCTGTCCTTCTTGAACCGGGGAGCCCAGAACTGGACCCAGCACTCCAGATGTGGCCTCACCGAGGCAGAGCAGAGGGGGAGGATGACCTCCCTCCACCTGCTGGCCACGCTCTTCTTGATGCACCCCAGGATGGGTGCATCAAGAGAGAGAGGGAGGAATCCTCAGAAAATGAGTATATCCTGCAAGGTTTGCCGGGTGGCTCATGGGTGCTGGCCGGGGGGGGGGGGAGAGACTTGCCTGTGAATTGCTCCCTGATTGCAGCTTTTTATCAGGGTAAATAAGCTTCCTTAATGGCCCGTTTTTGCAAGCTTTCTCCTCTACAAATAACAGTAAAGTTATCAAAGATCTCATCATTAACGCCACTGTCAGTGCTGTAGTTGTTTTTCAGCAGCCAGTGCTTTAGTATTTGACCAGTTTTGTCTTTCCAGCACTTTTCTGATATGGGGTATATTTCTCGTCTGTAAATTACTCTTGTGTATTTTTAAGGAACTGTAGGAAACATTTCAGCATTTGCTAATTGTGGTTCTAAAAAGGCCTGTTCAGTTACACAGTGGTACGACTGATCTCCATAACCGATCTTCTACAGCTTTTAGTAACTTCTGATAGAATCCGTGCTGCTGTCTCTTGAGCAAAATTCTGAATGGAACGAGGAAGAATGGATTAAACCTCCTGCTTCCATTTCAGTCACAACCTCTAAGCACTGTCTCCTGGAATGGAAGCGAAGTCCCGGTTGAGTTGGTGACCTCTAATGTCTGTCTGGTGTATGCACAAACCACATCCCCAGTCTTGACCAGAAAGCTTTTAAAGTCTTCTCTTCTTGTTAGCATACAGAACGTACTTGTGTGGTTTGCAGTAAGAGATCTAGCACTGCCCCTTTTCTGAAAGCGTGGTTGTACGCGTAACCTTATTTCCCCTCCTCAGGCGTTTACAGAAAATGATATTTTTCATTACTTTAGAGCTGTCACGTTGGTTGTATTTTCCAGGCCGATGCAGAGCCCCACACTTCTCCACAGCTCTCCCCGTACACTCACTGCACGGGACTCGTAAGACACACACTTCTTCAATCAGTTACCCACAGGCTTCATTTTCACTTTTTCTTTCAGGAGTGGTTCCCGTGTTTCTCTTTCTCTCCCTGGCCAGGTCTCCAGTATCTTTTTTTGCGGTTGCTGCTGTGTGAATCGAGAGTGATAAAAGCCACTGGTGAGCAGTGTTTGTATCCTGACCAGAGGGGCAGACTCTTACCAAGTCTGTCAGCTGGTGTTAGTCTGGAATCATTAATTTCATAAATAGAGGCACTGCATTTCATCAGCTGGGATACTCTTGATAGACAGTCACCATTTTTACTACAGGTAAACCAGAGTTATACGGATGACACTGAAGCTGACTTGAAAATTTCTTGCCATATCATTTGCACGGGACCTTTACAGTTCATACATGAAAATTCATACGTGAAGATCCACTGGGGGGGAACACTGTTTGGCCTGTCTCTAACTGTGGAGAATTTCAGACCCTTTTTTCAGCCCTTCTTCCTGAAGAGACGTGCTCATGGCCTACATCTGATCCCGCGGTCGTTGTCTACCCAGCTGGGTCGAGACACCATCTACTGCTGTCGCACTGCAGCTGAACACGTGGACTGGTGCCAGCCGGGGCAGCTTGGGCCAGATTGTTTTACATGAAGCCAATGAACCTGTCTGTCAAGCGTTCCTCTTCCGAGGACAGGCGTTGAAAACGGAAAGTGAATCAGCATCACCTATGTCCCAATTCCCCAGCGACAGTGATTTTCTTTCTTTAAACTGAGAAGAAAGGTCCGTTCTCGGGTAAGATAACCACTGACTTCCTGTCTTTGAACCCTTTGGACTCTGAGGCATTTTCCCAAATTCAGAAGTTCGTTCCAAACCTCCCATTTACGACCGGACTGTAGCAGAGCGCGAAGCCGAATTCCCCGTTACCCGTAATCTCCCAGCAGCACTTGACGCAGCGACAGCCCTTTGCTGAAGTGCACAAATCCTGCAGCAAACCCCCAGGTTTGCAGGCTGGCTCTGCCCCCCTGCCCTCCCCAGCGAGTCAAGGAGAAAGAGAAGATTGCTCACGAACCCTTCCCGTATACACACGATGTGTATTTACATCCTATTACCCACGAGAATCTCCAAGGAAGCACAGGTTTGTTGCGCTGACGGTCTCGTCTCCTGTCCCCCGCCCCGGTCCCCTACGCCCTCGCCCTTCCCTGTCCCTCGGCGCAGTGTGAGCACAACCCTTCAGTCACCTGTTCAGCCTCTCCTTCAGGACGTGCAGAGAGATGCCGGCTTTAGCCATCTTCCAGAACACCCAGAGAAGAAATAAATGCCCCAGTGGGCTTGATCCTCCCTCCTGGAGCAGGCAGCAACAACAGGGACAGGGGATCCGACTCCCGCTGGAGGCTGTTTGTAGCGAGGCTTTTTATAGACTGTATATCCAAATATAGGTCATAGATGCACGGACACATGCTCGTGAACATCTCCCATACTGAACTACGCATCCGGACCGCTTCCTCGGACCCACCGATCCCGTTTGCATAAACAAAATCAATTTAGAGGTGACACAAAAGGGCCTACCCACGCTATTCTGCTTTTTTTGCTGTGCTTTGGCTTCATTTTGCTGTCATGCCCACCACTTCGGGTCTTGGGCCAAAGTCTCCTGCTGTTAAAGGCTGTACAAGCAGATTGCTTTTCTGCCCTTTTATTTTTTTTTCCCCTGTTTAAAAGGGATGATCAGATTTGGATGAGAACGAGCTCTATTTGGTTGCAGGGAGCTGCTTTGAGGATGAAGGATAGCTAAACCAAGATGGTTGGAATCTCTTCCATAAAGGATGGGGAGCCAGCACAACTGGCTAATGATTTTCAGGAGCTGGCTATGCAAAAAAAAGAGCTGGAAATTTTTCCATCAAAAAGAAAAAAAAAAAAAAGGCGGCAGATAGATAGATAACATGCGTCTGGTAACAGCACAGCTAGTGAAACAAGGCAGCACAAACCCCACACCAGTGAAGCAGGTCTTCAGCCAGCACCAGGCATTCAGTTTTGTGAGAGGTTAAGGACAACCTGAGAAAAAAAAAAACACTTTTTTTTTTAATTTATTTGCCCAATCCATGGGAAATCCAGCACGAACTGAACATGTCAAGAGCTGCGGCATTCCCACATTCTCCCCATCTCCAACTTGCAAATTAAGAGATCTTTCCAGCAAGCTGAATTCTGCTCGTTGTGTTTCTAAAGCTTTGGGAAGACAGCAGTGGAAGTATTTGGGTAAGGAGGAGCCGTGCCTTTGGCCCTTTGTGTTCCCCCTGTGATGGGGTTTACAATACCCTTCTCGACACAACTTTGTGTGTTTGGCAATATTAGAGTGAGTAGAAGCACAAGGGAGCCATGAGAGAGAAAGCATTTATTAAGACAAGTGTTAATAGCTTTTTTTTTTCCCTGGGATAAACAACTAAATGCATAAGACAGCTGACCCATTAAACAGATGTTAACATTGTCCCCTGCTTCTTTTACTGCAGTGCGAAAAAATCCATTTGGCAATGACAAACTAATTTGATTACTCATTAGTTGATGCTTCTCTAGTCTTATATGCAGCTCCTGACAAACCAATTAAAAATATATTTCCACTACGGCCAATTTAAGCTAACTGTGACTCAGTTTAGTGGGGAGAGGACGGTAAAGCACTGCAACAGTTCAAAATGCAAGGAGCTCAGCCAGGGACATCTCTGTCACTGCTCAGCATCCTCATTTAGCATTGTTGGTGCGTGAATTTCTTCCTCTAACTTTAATTATGTCAGCTTAGTCATGAACTAATATTACCCCTAAATATACTGAAACCCGTTTCACTTAAATTCAAGAAGCAAACTGCCAACCCTGCAAGAAACAGCTGCAGCGAATACCAACAGCCGCTGAAAAACATAGCGTGAGGCCAGTTACGTGGTGAGTGTTGTGTGAGTGCACAGCAAATCCCCTTCCGAAGGACGCGGCAGGTTTCACTGTTCAGCTCGCTGTCAGCGGATGTAGCTGGGCTCATTTCAAACTCTCCAAGAAGTGGTTTTCCCCCCCGAATTTCTTTAGACGTCTCAGCTTCTAAGGTTCTGGCAATGGATACAGAGATACAGAACTGCTCTGATCAGCAACTAGTACTCTCTTGGAGCCTTTGATCTCTGTGCACGAGATCCAGTTCACCTTCTCTCCGTGCTCAATGGTTAGCTTTGGTAAAACTCTAGCATGTTCATTTGAAGCCACTTTGTTGAGCTTTCCATCTTTTTTGGTGGAAGCGGGTGCTTGGGCCTTCCTTCTCTGCAGAGATTTTGCTGGACTTTTCTGCTGCTTTCCAACCTCACTGCTGACATCCCAGAGCAAGACTTTCCCGTCATTTCCTCCAGTCAACAACCAGTATGCTTCTGGCATAAAGAGGACCTGCGATACTCCCAAGCTGTGACCTTGAAACTCCAGCTCACGTTCGAACTTGACACCGGTGACCCTGAATATTCTGACTTTGCCATCTTGAGCTCCACAGCCAAAGATGTTGCCGCACGATGCGACAGACAGGGAATGTGCTAGCGGCGGGTTAAAGAACTGGCCAGCTGACTGTGGACTGTCTTCCTCTGTGTCACACTCCTGCAGATTTGTGGTCCACAAGGGGCGAGCTTTCTGCAGGTTCCACAGCATAACCTTGGGAAAAAAAAAAAAAAGCATGAATCAATAATGTGTCCATTTTACCTAAAATCCGAACTAACAGTAAAAATACACAACCGCACTTCTTGCTCTAGCAAAGCCTATGCATGAGCGCCAGAGATGCAAGATGTGTTGTGAGGGGTGGTTGAAGTTCACCTGATAAATACGGCAAATCTTTATGGCGCGCTTTCCAAAGCCTCGTGCTGCCCTACTCAGCAGAGTCAATGACTCAGACCTTTAGACCACAAAATGGATGAAAAAGCTGTTCTAAGTGCTTTTGCATTCATCTCAGCAGCAGTAATCATAATATACTGCACATCAATTATTTAAAAGGAGGGACACGGAAACGCTAGCAGTAAATGGAGATCGTTATCATTCTGAATTTTAGTTCTGTCTCTGCTACGTACTTGTCCTAAAATAATCTCTTCCATGAACATGTTTGAAAAATGGAACAGCAAAAGGCAAACAGTAGTTCAGGCCTTCAGACATATATGTTTTTTTGTTGTTGGTTTTTTTTATATCCAATGTTTGTGCTATCTCCATATCGGGGCAGGGTGTACGTTTCCTGATGAGACTGGGGGGAGGTTGCGCTTTTAGACTTGCTTTTAAAATGCCACCCCACCTCCAGGCCCCTCAGGAAGCAATAACTGTGCCTTCAAATGAATCCTGCGTCTCTCATACAGCAACTCAAGTACCATAGATTTATACTGCGCCAGTTAAAAATAATTCTCTCAATCCTTTTTCATCGATCGTCATTTTCAAGGCCAACAGATAGGAATGCACAAGCCAATCTAATGCAGTACTGGTGTGCTGTTGGCTTTTTTTAATCAAAGCTTCGGTTTGTTATTAATAAAAATATTCCTCCACTAATAATCTCCAGCAGAAAGTACAGGCGTCTTTAAATTTGGGCCACGAAAGAGCTGTCACACTGGCTCTGCGTTCCTGTAATCCAAATCACACTAAAATATCAAAAATATGTTGTTTCCCATCGCTTTTCTGTTTTAGCCACTGCTGTTGCTGCTACATTAAAACTACTTTGCTACCGATGAAAGGGAAAACTTTCCACGATGACTGTGCAGAGCAGAGTAAATCAGAGAGGCTGGGTTCTTACGCTTAAGGCAAATACTCCCGTTTTCATCACAGACAGCACTGCATCAGCTTTATGAATTCATCAAGTGCTAACAAGTTTTCTGCAAGCTAAGTCTTTTCAGTCCTCGTGGCATTTTCCCTGCTTCCATGGAACGTCTGAAAAAACTCCAGCAACCTAAATTTCAGTTCTCATCAGCGACAGCATCAGTGAGGGTTTGACGTACGAGCTTGATGCTTGCAGGGCTGGTAACTTGTCCAAAGACGTGCTGCAGCTCAGCATTTCAGACTATTGCAGCTCAGCTTCTCTTTGTGAAATGATGTATCTTAAAGCCAGCCTCGATGGAGAAAAATGTTCTTTCCATTGCACAAAACCACACCAACGAATTCCTACTAATCTGGGATACTGGCTTTCACCTAAAAACCAACTTGCCAAGCTACAGTAAACCATAGTAAAACTAGAAAGTCACAAAAACCCCCACCATTTCACTCGCACAGAAGTGGTATATAAATGGTCACAATTCCGATAAAACGAAGTTTCCAGCCACAGGCGTGTGAATCTGCATTTTAGGGACCTGAAACTAAGTCACCCGTCTAAGATGCCGAGCATTTACTACTCTCTGACTACCACTTTGGTATATCTGCAAAGAAGTTTCTCACGGTACTTCCATTTAAAATCCTACATCCATCTTTTAGTCAACCTATGAATAAATGAATAAAAAAAGAATTCAGAAAATTTCTGAAAATTTGGCAAAGCCTAAACCTGTCAGGCTTCCATCAGCCAGCCCCTACTTAGATATTTATACTTACTGAAGTTATATGATCCTATGATTCTATGATCCATGGCTTTAATATGGGAAAATACAGCTTATACTAAATATCAGCATGTATTTCTTCTAATGAGTGTTAGATGCTCTTTGGTTTTGAGAACACAGAGTGAAACTGCTCATCGCTGTCAAAGCAACTTCACCCTAATACCGCTAGAACCACGGAAACCTTTGTAGAAGTGATAGTTTTAATCTTGTGCTAAACTAGGAATGTGGTCAGATCTCAACCACTGGAAAGAAATTAGTGAAAAAGAGCTGTTCTGGGTGGCTGGCTTTGGCAACGTAACCCAAGACCGCGTTAACTCCTAGCATGGTTTTTCTCAGAGCGCTTCCGCAAGTGGCGTGGAAAAGCATAAAGGGCAAAGAACACTTAACGCTTCCGAGAGGTTAATCAGAACAAAGGATAAATTTATAAAAATGACTTGTTCTGCATTTCCTCTGCAGCCATAACTAGGGACAACTTCTGGTTTTGGGTCCAACAGAGAGCTAATGTGGCCGGAGCATGCTTTGCACCATCTTCTCATTTCCCCCCACCCCACCTACTTCTATAATGTAACTATTAATGAAGATAAAAATAGGGAGAGGAACTGCCGAGTAGAAAATGGCACAGCTTCTCCACCAAAACTACTTTAAGTTAAGTAGCTTTCCGGCAACTGCAGGCTGTACACCCTGAGTCTTAGTGAAAGTCTGTTGGTGCCTCGCTACACAGGTGGGTAGTTACCGTTTCGCTTCTCTGATAACCATCTACTTCTATGCAAATCACCTGCATGTCCAGTCCACAGGAAACAAGGCTTTGAGGCCTCTGAGGTCGGAAGACAACAGAGGAGCAGATGTTTGAGTGTCTCAAGGACCGGCTGACTTTCTTGTTTTCCAAGTCCATGATCTTTATTGCCCCCGAGTCATCTGCCGCAGCCAAGAAACTCTCGGTCTCGTTCACTGAGAGGCAGTTGATCTCCTCCTCATTCACGTGGAAGCGTTCAAGGGGCTCCTTGAGGGATCGGACATCCAGCAAACTGATAGTTTCTCCGTGGGAGGTGTACAGCCTGGTGGGACGGCGGGCAGAGAACACCACGGAGGTCACGTCGTCTGCCTTGGGGAGCTGGAGCTGTCCTGCTGGAGCGCCTCCCCCATCCCACAGCGTGAGCTCGCCTCGCTCCGCGCCTGAAGCCACCAGCCCTTCTGTGTTTGCGTTCAAGCACAGTATAGAGGACGAATGTCCTCCAGTCCATTTGTCCGCCATGTTTCAGGGACACCTCTGCAACAAAAAAAACCAAAACCCAAAAGCTTGAATTGAGCTGGTGCTGGTCTCATTACAGTGCAAAGTTTATCTAAGCAACAAAATCATCGCGGTGACTGTAACGCAAACTGCTTGAAACTCAACAAGCACCTCCACAGATCAGTGCCCCAGTGAAGCCTTGGCTCAAACAGCATCAACACCAGCCAGGAGAGCACGGAACGGCAGCGGCGCTGGCACCTGGACCCGCGCAGCGCCGACGGGGCTGCCGAGGCGAGAGCTGCTTCCTCAGCGCGAATGGCACAGCGTGCCCGACTAAAGGGGGGCACGGCTCCCAAGGGGACGAGCTGGAAAGGGACAAGGGGAAGACACCAAACTAGTAATTTTCTCCTGACTGGTAAAGACTAAAGCATGTTTGCATAAAACGATAAACAATGGCATCTTTTTCAAAAGGCGTTACCTGTTCAAGGGAGGTAGTTACGAGGTTCTCAACGGGTTTAATCAGGCCTCAAAGCGCGCCCATCCAGCTTACTGCGCTCCCGGCCCTCTCCTTGGCGCGAGGGGTCTGTTCAGGGGACCAAACCGGCAGAAAATGAAGTGGGGGGGGAGGGAAGAGCAACACAAAACCACAAATTCTGGAGAGACCAGGACGCTGCGGGGGAAGGAGAGCTAATACCAGGGTAGGGGTGCAGACGGCAACGCGGAGTTTGCGGCAGCTACGGCTTCGGCCACCGGGGCGCTGCCTTAAGTCTATAGTTTTATGGTGTTATTGGGCCATAAAGGGGTTTTGTTAGTTTTTTGTTTGGTTTTTTTTTTTTTTTTCTTTTAACCACGTTATGTTTCGCATGTGACTTTTGCCGAGCCCGGTCTAAAGAGCAGCTAGACCCCATCCCATCCACCCGGGAAACGTCGGTCTCGTCGATTAAATACAACCACAGACGCCGCCGGGGACCTTACCCGCATCTCGGCTCGCCGGTTACGCGGCCGGCCTCCCCCCTCTCCGGCGACGGAGACCACTTTTCCCGGCCGCCCCTCGCCCCGGTAGGCCCGACTCCCGGGAAGCCAGCTCGGGAGCCCCTCGCCCCGTCCACCCGCGGTCCGGGGGGTGCGACGGGCCCTTCCCGGTCACCGTAGGAGGGTGGGTGGGTGTGAGGGCGCCGCCGCCCCGCCCCGCCGGGCCCCTCCGCACCGCCTCACCTCGCCGCCGCCGGCCGCCGCTTCGCGCATGCGCCGCCGGGCGGGGCGGGCGGTGATGGCGGCGCCGGGCGCGGGCGCCCCCTCGCCGTGAGGGGCCTTGGGCGGGAGGGCGCTGGGCCCGGGGCCCGCCGCCGCCGCTGTCGCCGGCCAGGAGAGGGGCAGCGCGGCCCCCGCGGCCCGGCCCGCCGCCCGCGGGGCTCTCGGGGAGCGGGAGGGAGGCGATGGCGGCGGGCCCCGGCGCCGGGGGGGGGGGAGCGGCGGCGGCGGCGGCGGGAGGGCCGGGCTGGCGGTTGCCGGGGCGGGTGCTGGAGCTGGTGTTCTCCTACCTGGAGCTGCGGGAGCTGAGGAGCTGCGCGCTGGTCTGTAAGCTGTGGCACCGCGTCCTGCACGGCGACGAGAACAGCGAGGTGTGGCGCAGCTTGGCGGCCCGCTGCCTGGCGGAGGAGGCCCTGCGCACAGACATCCTCTGCAACGTGCCCACCTACAAGGGCAAGGTAAGCCCGGCACCCCCCAGCCCCTCGGGGACAGTCCCCCCCTCACCCCCCCCCCCAGCCCCTCGGGGACAATCCCCACAGATGCTTAGTAGCCCCCCAGCCTCTCGAGGACAGTCCCGTCCCCCCCCCAGATACTCAGCACCCCTTGGAGACAATATGCCCCCTCAGCCCCTCGAGGACAATCCCCCTCAGTAGCCCCCCCAGCCCCTCAGGGACACCCCACCCCGGCCGCTTGGCCCACCCGCCATTGGAAATCAAGGGGGGGACACCTTAAGAAACGTGGCAGGATTTTTATCTTCACCCCTTTCTCCTCCTCCCCTAGGTCCGTGCCTTCCACCACGCCTTCAGCACCAACGACTGCTCGCGGAACGTCTACATCAAGAAGAACGGCTTCACGCTGCACCGCAACCCCATCGCCCAGAGCACGGACGGGGCGCGGACCAAGATCGGCTTCAGCGAGGGCCGCCACGCCTGGGAGGTGTGGTGGGAGGGCCCGCTGGGCACCGTCGCTGTCATCGGCATCGCCACGAAGCGGGCGGCCATGCAGTGCCAGGGGTACGTGGCCCTGCTGGGGAGCGACGACCAGAGTTGGGGCTGGAACCTGGTGGACAATAACTTGCTGCATAACGGGGAGGTGAACGGCAGTTTCCCCCAGTGCAATAACGCGCCCAAATACCAGGTGAGTGGGGCTTGGCACGGGTTGGAAGCTCCACCATGTCTGACGGTGGCTGGCCATCAAGAACTTCTCCCTTGCGTGTCCTGGCTGTCTGCTGAATTGGTCCTAAATGCCCGCCTAAGGGTCTCTCTGCCTTCCCTGCAGAAGGCAGATCGTTCTGCCTTGTGAGCCTTTTCCTCTGTGGTGTTCAGCGCACCTGACTCTCAGTTGTTTCTCCACTTTTATTTCAAATATTGAGTGCAAAGCATGTTCCATGGGTGTCTGTTTAGACACCGGGTCGCTTTTTGAAAGAAAAGCTGAAAAGACTGATGCAGCCTTCTGAAGTAACAACTTGCCCCACAGCGAGGCGGACGTCTGTGGTATTTTACCCTCTTGTTGTAGGGCAGTGTGAGCTGAGGTTAGTGCTTAGGCAAGAGTCTTCCTGCAGTAACCTGCAGCAGCGCTGAGTGCTGCTTGTTTGCTCGCTGGCAGTGTTCCCATGGGTGACATCCCTTGGCTGGGATGCGATGTTCAGATAATTTCAGGTTATTAAATAGCAAGTGCCGTTCCACCTTTTTGTCCCTGTAGGAGAGTTTATCTTTGTTCTTCTGGCTGCTTGCACAACTACGTTTTGACTGCTGGATTTCCTCCTGTTACAACTTAAGCTGTACGCATTATAATTTCCATCTCGTAATGCCGTGGCTTTGTACGAGCATTGGCTTATGTTTCAGTTGTGGGTGAAGGTCTGTGTAGCAACTTGTATCTGATGTTCCTAAATTTCAAGAAAAAGTTGACTGCCAAGCACTTAATTCCGTCTGAAGGCTGTACCTGCCATTTTGGGAGATAATACCTAAAATTAGTGTAATTAAAGAGATTTAGATCTCTTTCCGTTTGCGTGTTCCCTAGCACGCAAATTGGGTCAGCGCTTTCCAGACCCGACCCTTTGTGGTGGCTTTCTGCTGTCCTTGCCTAGGCCTTTCTGCAGCAACAGGGTGAGGAAAGGTTTTGAAGTCGAGAGTCTCCAGCTCGCGTGGGGGCTCACGGGTGAATGCAGTCACGGCTTTCTCTGTAAAAGCGGGCGAGAGCTCAAAGCGGTGACCCTTTGGAGTATTTTGTGTTTAGTATGGCGTGTGCAATGATCTGCTCAAGAGAAAAATATACTTCAGGGAATCACGTGTGTTTGTTGGCGCTGGTGAGAGGAAAAATGAGTTGGTTAGAAGAAATCCCCAGCATTGGGGCCATCTGGTGAAGAATCGGGAGTTTGTGTGGTGTCCTGCTGCACTTGCTGCTGGTGTCTGGGACTTCTATTTGCGTCTATGATAGCGCGTACTAGATGAAGGCAGGGAGCACCATGCATGCCCAGATCCAAGTCTCTTGCTGTCTTTGGTGTTGGTTTCTCTTGTGTGTGTGTATATATATGTATATATAAAAGGTTTTTCATGCTTATTTTGCCTAAGCTTTGCACTGGAATTTCCATCTGCCTCGGTGAGGGAATACCTCTGTCAGCGACAGCACCTGCCTAGTCAGTAGTGTATTCTGCTATATTTTGTATGTGGCACTTACCATTTCAAAATAAGCTTGTTGGCTTTGCAATTGCTCTTTGCGGAGCAATTACTGCTCAGCAATGGCAACAGCTAAATATGGAATTCAGGTAACTTGGAGGCCATTACCAAGTTTCCAAAGCTCTGCATTATTCTGAAGCATGTGGCAGGTAGTACGCTCACTCTTGCTGCTCTCGTGGGGTTCGCGTGAGAAGGGTTATGTTTATTATCGTGTTAGGTACACGCTGCCCTCTGGAAACGGGTAGCAGAAGTACTCAGGATCTTTGTGCATTTGAGCAAAACTGACAAATTCCTGTTGTAAAATTAATGCAGTCACGAGAAACGGGAAAGCCTTGCATTAAAATTATCGGCTGCATTCTACATGGGCTATGTTTTATTTTTCTGTCTCTCTTTGAATATGCTGACTCTTTCTCTGTATTTTTTTTTTCCAATTCCCCCCCTCCTGTCTCTGTTTCCAGATAGGTGAAAGGATTCGAGTTATCCTGGACATGGAAGACAAAACATTAGCATTTGAGAGGGGCTATGAGTTCTTGGGAGTTGCCTTCAGAGGACTGCCAAAAGTTTGCCTGTATCCAGCAGTGTCTGCTGTGTATGGTAACACAGAAGTGACTTTGGTCTACCTGGGAAAACCTCTGGACGGATGACGTGGATTGTTTCGTTGGGACATCGAGATGTGGATGATTGGGAGGAGAAATCTGCATGTTGGTTAGAGGGAAACGTGTATTAGAGGAAAAACAAAAAGTGTGGGTGTGTGTCCAAGAACCATCACGGGAATCACACGGAGTTTTGAAACGGAGGACCAGCCATACTTCAGGAATTGCGTTACATTTCCTCTTTCTACCAGGCCAGAAAAATCCTCAGGGTTGCAGTTGGTTGAGTGGGAAGCTGACACATGCATGTTGCAACAGATTTCATTGCTGAGATGGCGGTGTGTGACCTCAAATATTTAAGAAAGGATTTGATAGAAAACTGCTTGAGGAAATTAACCTGAGATTTGTAAGTAGCGTGTTTTGTGAAAGACTCCCATTTTAAAACTGCTTGTTCCTTCCCTTCCCTCCTTTGGGCCAAAGCGGGCGCCAGGGGAGAGCGAGTCTGGTTGGGTTTTATTTACAATTTTTAACATACTGAGAAGCATGGTCTGTCCGGACTGCCCTTCTCTAGTATAACGATACAAAATGTGTGCAGCTATTTTTAAGTGTATTTTAAGGGTTGTATATACAGAACACATTGAAAAGAACAGTTAAAAGAAAGGGTTTGCTTTACTCTAACTGGGACATAATTTCTTAAAGGGGAAAAAAACCCACGACGTGGCATCAGAAAATATGCCTCGGACAGGTGTATAACATTCATGTAAGTGTTCTTCTTCTGTTGTAATGTAAAGCATTTTGGGATGCTCTTGTGGAGTACGGTGCTACATTGGCTCATTTTCTGTGAAAGTTTCCATAGCTTTAGCAACAGTTTGGATCTCTGGAGGAAACGCAAAACGTTTTCCCCACGCGTTTCCTTTTTGCCAAAATTTGCGGACCCCTTTAGGAAAGGAAGGTGCAACACAGTGGTGAGCTTGGCTTCCTTTTGACATCAAAAATACTAACTTTTAAAGCATTCTTAAACTTTCTGATCACTGTTGCAAAATACTTCAAAATAATGAGGAAGGAGCATTCAGTTTCTGAATCCAGACCTTGTTTTCAGCTTCAATGGCTTTATCAGGCTTTAAGGCTTGGCTGAACCTTTCCTTAATTAAATAAGCCCCCCCCCCCCGCCCCCCCACTACCTGAGTATTCACCTGCCCATTTTCAGTCAAGGCAAGTAAGACTCTCACCAGCCCTTTGATGGGGATTCCGGATCAGGTCCGATGGTCGGGCTTTTCACTTGCACCGGTTTTCTAAAAGACGTGTACAGCCGCCCCCGTGGTGTGTTGGCGTCCTGGCATACGCAGGCCGGAGCCGAGAGGTGTAGTAAGGAGGCACTTTCTGGTGAAACCGCTTTCCTCTGAGGGGGAAAGGTCTGTAGGGGCCCCCAGCAGGTCTCCTTCTACTGGGGCATTATAATCTGTAAGCCCGGTGGCTCTTGACTCTGGTTTTTTGTCGGTTGGTGTTTCCCAGAGCTGTCCGAACTATTTCGGAGTCGGGCACGCTTTTCAGAGAGGGAGAAGGAAATGTTCGTACGACCTCTTTTTGCTTTCTTTGCGCTTGAGAACGTGAATCGCTTAATAGCGGACACTGGCAATTCTCTGAGCGTGGAAGAGAGAGGAATTCCTCCTAGGCTGTTGCTTGTTTTCCCCCCCCCCGTTACTCGAGTAATGCGAGGAGAGCGGTGCGAGCAGGTGAGTGGGGCTCCTAGCCTGCTGCTGAAGAGCTATCCGTGGAGTGCTTTTTACCTAGTAGATAACCAAGTTCTGCACTGGAGCAGTGTACGTACGCTATTACCATTTAAAAGGATTTAAAAGTATTTATTTGTTCTGTGTGGTGTTTATTGCTTAAAGGCAATATCGAGGTCTGTTCCTCTTGGCTGCATTAAAGAAACAAAATAGACAGTGAGAAATGAAGATGTTTTAAGTGGTGCTGAGAACAACCGAATAAATGAAGTGGGATGGGCATACGAGTACCTTTTGGAAAAATCTGTTACAAGCATCGATTGTACTAGACTGGAAAGTATGTATCTGCGTAGCAGAACTGTGGGGCACGAAGTGGGGAAAAGGAAACAAAACCCTGTCCAGTCTCCGAAAATAAACTTGTCCCTGAGTTGAATGTCTTCTGAGTGCGGTCCTGAAAGACGTGACCTCTGCGCTTGTTCGTGAATCCAATTAGATGCAAGTAAACCCTGAGAACTTCTGAGGAGTTTTGTTCACAAATTAAGATTGATTTCCGTTCTTCAGACTGCGTCTTACCCTCTAAATAATTTCCCTCTAAATTAGAAATGCTGAAAGTTGAACATTCCTTAAGGGTGGGTTTGGGGGGGGGACACGACGACACACGGGGACTCACTTATGTAAGATTATAACTTATTCCTGGAGACCAATGCTGGCTGTACAAAATATTAAAATAAACTCTGCTATAATTCCGAAGGAGATATTGGCGTGGGTTGTTGTAATGACATCCGTGGTGCGGTGACAGGAAAAGCGGCGTAGCAGTTCGGTGCGCGGAGGAGACAGAGTGGGAAAGGCTTCCCGACGCCGGAGGTCTCTGGGTTGGAATTGCGGTTCTGCCGCTCTGCCCAGGCGCCTCCTGCCCAGGTCACCTTCCCTCTGTTTCTTTAGCTTTCCCTATGTAAGTTCGCTATTTCGCGGTGCTTTTAGGAAGAAGTATGTGATTTTGGGGAAGAAGTAGGAGGCTGTGGTGTGGTTGTGAGCTCTGAAGCACTTTCCAAACTCTCTGCGTCACAAATTTGCTTTTAAGCGGTGAACTTCAGGCTGCCTTCTCTGTCAGCGTCTTCAGGAGCGAAGAGGTTTGATGCTGGCTCGACAAAAACGTGGGATCGCTTTTTGTAGGCTGAGGTACTTCAGAGTCAGTTAAACAGGTGTTTGAAGTGTTTTCCCTACCCCGACTAGTGATTCAACTGCCTTGGTCTGGAGGAACAGCAAGTGTTTATAGCTCCCACCACAGAAATCGGTCAGATCCACAGGTCTCGGCTTCAGAATCCTGTAGGGTATCCATTATTTTTCGATAAGCGAGTGCTTTGGCTGTCATTTGAATAAAACGCAGAATTTTGTGTGGTTGTAAGCGCGCTGTGAAATCTCTTCGGAGCTTGAAGTCGGTCACCTGATCCGGTCCCACGTCTGTGTCTGGGGGAGCGAAGAGCTCAATACGGCCATTTGTTTCGGGGCAGAGTCTGTTCTGGGCTTAAGTGGTGACTCCGTCGTGTTGGCCCGAAAGCGGTTGCGTGACGATTTTTTCCGTAAGAAGACAGAGAAGTTGCTGAAACAAATTAATAAATCAAGACGGCGTGGGAAGCTCACCCTGGTGGGCATCTTTTCTTGAAAACGTTTGTTTCCTTTTTAAAATGCAGTGGTGAGTGTGTGTTTTTGGGAGTCCTGTGTGCGCCTCCTACTGGTGAGCGCCATTTGGTTGTGTTCCTTTTGGCCACGTTTCAGGTGACGGAAGTAGCCGGGAGCAGATGGCCGTGATCCTGTGGGCTGAACTTCTGCTGCCTCCCACGGATCTGGATTCTTCTCTGCCTGCCGCCGAATCCGATAGCGAGCTGGAACTGATTAGATTTTCTCTCCATTTACCGGTGATCTACATTTTTAAATTTCCTCAACGCACGGCTGTGTTTTCCAGATGGCTGCCTCTATTTTTTTTTTTTTTTTTTTTTTTTTTTTTTTTTTTTTTTTTTTTTTTTCCTTTTCCACTTTCACAGAATCATAGAATCATAGGGTTGGAAGGGCCCTCTGGAGATCGTCTAGTCCAACACCCCCTGCCAGAGCAGGGTCACCCAGAGCAGGTTGCACAGGAACGCATCCAGGTGGGATTTGAGTGTCTCCAGAGACGGAGACTCCACCACCTCCCTGGGCAGCCTGTGCCAGGGCTCTGCCACCCTTAAGGTAAAGAAGTTCCTCCTCATGTTTAGGTGGAACTTCCTATGCTCAAGTTTATGCCCATTACCCCTTGTCCTGTCACTGGGCATCCCACTTTCCCTGGGATGATGACAGCAGCGATGAATTAAAATAATGCTCGGCCTGATATTGATTTGATCACGCAAAACTTATTTTCTCTAAGTATTTGAGGGGTAACCAGCCCTCGGTGATCCCCGAACCCCTGTGTTTCAATACAGATTATTTCAGTTCCAGCTAAATCACGTTATAAATAGCCCTGGGCGCTGGCGGGAGCGCAGCTACAAGTGCTGTACGTGCTGCCGCTCTCGGGAACAGCGCTGGCTCTCGCACGCTATAGAAAATTCGGTGAAATCTGTCGCCAGAAAATGGCATTATCAAAACCTGTTCTAGGATCCTTTTTACATTAAGAAAAAACCCGGTTTTCCGAGCGGTTAGGAGCGTGATGTGTTTGATTTCTGTCAGTGACGGTAGTCCACCTCGCGCTACTGTGTAATTTGGTTGAAAGGAAAATTAATTGATACAGAAAGCTTTTCCTGCAGTGATGCTGAACCTGCGGCTTTATCCTGTAAGCAGCTTTTTTCGTGCTGCTGTATGACGCTGAACGTGTCGGGTAACTTCCGAATGAGTTCTCACACCTCCCCACAAGAGGGCAAAGTTAACAGCGCTGCCGGAGGCAAGACTTTGAATTTCCCAAGAGTTGTGCAAAGTAGATGTTTAATGTGGCACCTTCTCCCTTAGCGTTTTCTTCCCGTCCTCTTGAAATAACAAAGCAAACTTAAAAAAAAAAAAAAAAAAAAAAAAAAACCTCAGCGAAAGAGATGATCGTGGAGAAGTGGGTAACGGACGTTGAATTTTTTTAAATATACTTCTTCATTGGAGCCTTCGATCCTGAAAGGCAAATCTTTGAAAATCATTTTCCGTGACAGCGAACGGAGCTGAGAGCTCCGAGATCACCTTAAAAGACAAGGAAGGGATTTGAGAGGCTCAGGCAAAATGTCGCCGCTGCTGTTGAACGGGAAGGACGTAGCTGTAGTCCGTCACTTACTGGTCTGCTTTTTTCCAGACTTGCTTTTCTTCCTCTCAAGCATTTACGACCAGGAAATAGTGATACGATCAAAAGATTATTAAAAAAAAAAAAAAAAAAAAAAAATTCCATTGCGGTTGAAAAAACCCCCCAACCAAAATCATTGAAAAGGGATTTTAAAATAAAACTTGGTGTATATTATGAGTATTGTTTCTTCTTCTGTCATTTCACCAGCTCGAGAACTGAGGCCGTTGTCTTCCTTCCGCGCCTGCACTTGCAGATTTGTTGTGAGCCAGCTGGAGTTGTTTCGCGTTTCCTTGATTTATTTTCTCTTTTTAATCCATATTGTTCCAGCTGTGATAAAAGCAATAGCTTTACCTGCAGGCGATGTTTGAATGGGGAAAAGTATGAAGGTATAGCCTTCTTTTTTGTGTCTCTTGTGTAGTGCCTGATCTTCTTGCGAGCTCCCGGTTTCTACAGCTTAAACCTTCCGTAATTTTATCCAGAAAGAGCAGGAGCGTTAACGTGTGTGAACGCGCGACCGTCCGGGGACACGTCACCTTGGGATGTCTACGGTGTTTTACAGCTCAGGATGAGCGCTCCGTCCCCAAATATTTTACTGGACGTTTTGCGAAACGGGGGGGGGTTAAAAAATATTTTTATTATCCTTTCTCGACCTTCTGATTTCAGGCCGCGAACGTGCCGCTGTTTGCACAGCGCAGCCTGCGCCTCTGTGGAGGCGCGCGGCAAAGCCAGGGACAGATGTGAAAGCAGCTGTTTTGCAGCAGCCCGTCCGCTACAAGCCACACAATGCCGTTCTCTTGCAAACGTCCCAATCCGGTTACGGACCTGCAGGAGGGCACACTGGCGTCTTTCGTTCCCGATGCCTGTGTTTGAAGCAGCCCGTTGGCTTCGCGTTGCAGCAGGTGAGTTGAAAATCAAGTTAAGACAAAACCTGATGGGTAACAGGAAGCACAGACCTGTTCTCAACCCGAGTGGGCGAGCGTCGGTTGTGTGCACGACCTCTCCCTAGACCCTCTGGGGCTGAATAACGTGTTAAATCCGAGAGCGAGCGGGATATGGGCTGTTCTCCGTCCGCAAAACCTCCGTGGTACCCGATTACGCGCAACAAACTGCTGGTTGCAGCTTTGGTGAGTGGAGACAGAAAGCCTATGAGTGAGTTCTTAAGCCAAGGCGATGAAGTGCTTTTGTTTTCTTCGCGTCCTACGCATAGAAGTAAGCCAGATCCAGTTGCTTTCAAGTAGTAATTTAAGAAAGTACATTCCACCAACTTCAATATGTGACTTTATAATTATAAACCGGTGGACAAACCTGCCAGTAAGGAAACGGATGTTGGCCAAAATGCTTTTTGTATGATATTCCAAATACTGCAGTGGTTAAAGCTTTTCAGCCTCTCTCCGCCTCTTCCAAATCACCTTTTGGGTTTTTTTTGTTGGCTTTCTTGGCGTTTTTGTGGGGTTTTTTTGTTGTGCTCAGATGACAGGGAACACTTTTCTCCTGCTGGATCCCACCTGACCTCGGGCAGCTGAGCCCTTCTGCAAGGTCTTGCGCAGGAGCGGAGGCGGAGGGTAGGATCTCACGCTTTGTAAACGGCCAAGAGATTTTATCCCAGCTTTAGACTATGATTTTGTCTTATTCCGGAAAAAATAACTTGATGTATGCAGAACCGGAGCGGAGTTGGCACGAACATTTCACGCTCTCTCGTGTCCCGTTAATACGGAGATAAGTTGTTTTTACGTGTCGACCTGTGGCCCCGTGGCCTCACCCCGCCGTGCCGTGTGTCTCTGGGACGTGGCTTGTCTTTGCCGTCAGAGCGTTAGCCACTCTTCTCGGAAGGAGAATGGAGCACAGGAGGGGAAGATCTGCTTTATCAATAGATGCATCTGCTTGAACTTCCCCCTCCCCCTTCCTCTTGCTTTCCTGTGTTAAGTCAGGTCTCAAATCGAGCGGTGAACGGCTGCTTTGAGTCTCTCCCAGCTCCAGCTGCGGGGATGAAGTTTCAGACGCAGCAACGATGTCACCTTCACGTCAGAGTTTGTTTTCAAAACCAGAGAGAAACTCTCATCCCGGCGGTTTTCTGTTTTCTTACGCGAGACCAAGGAATATGCCCAAAGGGCGAGAGGGCGTGCCAATCCCGAACCCTGCGGATTGGCTTTCCTTTGTCATTTGTCCTGCAAGTACCCTGCTAGGAAGGACAGGACGCTGAGCCCCAGGGATGAAGGCCTTGGAAAGGAAGACTTTGGAGCCCGAACGCTCCGGCTTACGTCCAGCCCTGACTGAAATCCACCTCGAGAAGAGCTGTTTGTGAGATGATGCTGTGGTGTAGAAGGGCCGTTGGGTCTCCTGGCCAGAGGGGGAAGCTGGGTGGGATACGCTTCGCTCTGTAAGGAGCTGAGAGAGTTTCGCTTCCCTTCGCATTAATGACACAATTACTCACTTCTCTTAAGCGGAACGGCAGCAGGAAAGGGAGGACGTGTGACTACAGATGGGGCGAGTTTTTCTTGCCACAATTTGCATTGCTGAATGATGTCACGACAGTGACTTGTCCATGCCTTCTCCTTCTGGTGCCTCAGAGCCTCCAGTCCTGACAGTTTTATGCTGAAAACTTTGGTAGATGTGCTGGAGTAGATGGGTTGGGCGTTTTTACTGCTTTTAATGGTTTATTTTATGGTACGGTACAAAACTGAGATCAATTTATCCACCTCTGGCAACCCTGTGGGAAAAACTTGGGCAACACTTTCAGGTCTGGGTGCAACCAAAGACCAAGCCGTAGACGTAAGCAACCTGGTCACGGGGTTTTCCAGCTTTTTGAGGAGCTACGGGAGGAAGGGTCGGTTGTCTTCTCTGGCTCTGGGCACTTGCTTCTCCTGCAGATGTGTTGCAAGCAGCTCTCTACAGCATCTGGACTTCCAGTAGTGTTTATCTCAGACCACGACTCCTAAGGGAGCGGATCCACTTGGCTTCCAGTTGCTACAGAAATACGAGGCTCTGCCGCTTCAGCATCTGGTGCGTCCGGCTGCAGGCTCTGCTTCGGAGACCCGGTGAGATCTGGGTGCTCTGCCGCTCTCTGAGGAGGAGGTTTAGCTTTGGCGCGGTGGCGGATCCCGTTGTGCAGACCTCAAAGCCCCGGGCCCGGGGAAGGCGGGTGGGTGAAAGCTACGAGAGGCAGCAGGAGCCCGGCCGCAGGGTGGGCTCGGCCGCGGGTGCGGGCGAGCGGAGGGGGAAATGAGATCACTTCTGCGGCTCTCCCTTCTGTGGCCCGCTTCCTCCTCATTTACATCTTGCACGCTCTCAGATGTGGGAGAAGGAAGAGCGGTGACCGCAGGGATGGAGATGCCTGGGCTGGACCTGCTTACGGGAGAGGAACCGGGGCGCAGGCTCTCCCCACCCCCCCGCCGTAGGGCTCCGGGAAGGGGTTGTGGCCAAGCCGCCGACCAGCTCCCCCCTTCCCTTCCCGCACGGTGCTGCACACTCAGAAATGCGGTTTTGCTTTCTACTAAGACCTATTTCTGCCTTTCTTCTGAGCCCCATTAGAGGATACTTGCACTTTTTGGAGACTAAATGGTCAAAGGAGAGATCCTCTCAAAATTGCTGCTCCTGGTTGGTGTCTAGGTCCTCGGTCAAATGTGTTCCAAGCCCAAAGGCGTCGTTTTCCCAGTTGCTCCTGCTGGAAGCTCACCTGGGTCCCTGCGGGCTCACTGGACGTCGTCAGTCCAGTGGGGTTATTTCCTTCCCCCTCCTCCCCGAGCTCGTGCCTTGCCGCAAAGGCAAGTGAGTAAACCCCACGCTCTGCTCAGAACAACCCAGAACAAATTCTGGCCTCGAAGTCGTCGTCTCTCTTCCCTCTTTCCATCGGAAAACCTGGCAAAAGCTAGGAGACTCCTGACGGCTGAAAACGGGGGGAGCAAAAGGTGAGCTCGGTTGCGGATAAATGGGTAATCGTAGAGCAGGAGCCAGCCAGGAGCTGCTGGAGAGGGAGCAGGAGCCCGGTGGTGGAGTCGGCCGGCGGGAGGATGTGCCGGCTGCGGGGGGGTTCCCAAGCACACGAGCCGCTGCGAAACCAGGACCTGAAGCTTTATTTCAGTGATTAATGCCGGTGCTAGCACATGTGTTTCCCTGGAAGAAGACAGAGCGTGGCTGGGTAAACAAAAAAGCAGGTTGTTGGGCTACAGCTTTGGGGGTTGGGGGGAAAAAAAAAAAAAAGATTTTGAAAGCTGGTTATAAAACGCTGATTTTTGTCTCTTGGTTTCCCCTGCAAGAAATACACTGGAGGGAAGCCATGCTTCTTGCAGAGCTCCGGTTCAGCTGCAGCGCTGGGGCTGTCGAGGTGCCCGTGCTCGTGTACGTCGACGCATCCGTGCCATCCCGGCATGGGGCGCATCCTTCGTTATTCCCTGGGGATAAACTGGGTGGATTCCCAGAAAGATTCCCAGAGAAATTCAGCTGGGGGAACTTCCAGAGTTGTAGTTTGAAGTTAAGCCGTCCGGATGGCCGCTTTAGCTTTTCCCTTTTGGTCACGTCATGAATGATCTTTTTTCTTTCTTACGTTCGTAGTTTGTCTGCAATTAGAGGCAACTGCCACCACCAGCAGCTTCTGCGATAGGGCAGACCTTCAGCTTCCCTTGTTTTACCCGGAGCAGGTGATTACATGGAATAACTCCTTCAATTGCGTCTTCTCGGTACCGTTGCGCTGCCTGTGCGCGTGCGCTCCAGCCAAGCGGCAAATGAGACTTTGACGTGGGTTTGAAAGATAAAAATTTGGATTTTCTTTCATTTTCGGCGTCATCCCTGACCGCGGTGCCTGGGAATGAACCGCTGGAGGGAGACGATGGTCTTCGCCCTGCTCCTCCCTTTCTGATGAGGTCCAACAGGCAAGATGCTGCTGCGACAGAGTCGGTTGCCCGAGGCTACCTAATAATTCCTGTAACGCTGTTTGTGGTTTCCCCTGAGCCTGGAGACCCTGGTGTTTCTGTAGGTATTTATCTAAGCCTTCCCGGGCTCGTTTCCCAGAGGAGCTGCTGCTTCTCCCCATCTCTTTGTCCCTGCACAGGGGTGCTCTCTGCATCCTCTTCCTTGTTCGGGCAAAATGCTGGAGACCGAGTAGACTCGGAGGCTTTTTGGGGGATGCTTTGCGTCGTCGCGCCTGGCGGAACGACTTGGTTAATTCTCTCCGGCTCTCCGTCGCAGTGGGAGTAGAGGAAGCCTATGGAGAGAAACACTTCTGTTTCACTTTGCCCCGACTCATCCCAGACTGTGGTCCCGCTGGTGTGTGAACCGTGAGCGACCTTTCTCTTGGTGCTTCCATTCCGGAATAAATCGCGTTTCCTGCAGGAAAACGAGGGGCACGCCGAGGCGTGGCCATGGGGGTTGCTGTTTTCTGTCGCAGTTTCTCCTTTCCCCGGGGGTCCCGCGCTGGGTGCAGCAGTCCCGGGGGGACGGGGAGGCTGCCCCTCTCGTTGCAGCTTTTGTCTTGGTTTGTGCTTGACAATTTGGAGGGCTCTTAAGGGCATAAAGACGGTTTGGAGGGAAGAGGAGGCGGGAGGAATGGAGGAAGCTCACCAGGTGTAAAACCGCGTGGGGATTCCCGGTCCTCTCCTGCAGCTGCAGGAATTGCAGTTGTGCGCGTGGACGCTGCTCCAAGCGGCTAAATCTCCTTCGGTTTAATCCACCTGCGGCGCTGAGCTGGGTTGGAGCTTCCTGGATCAGACCAGCAGCTCCTGGCAGCTCAATCCCTATCCCTTTACTGCGCTGATATGAAAAAATAAACAAAAAGCCCTCAAAGCGCACATCCAGTCCTTACTGGGAGGGCTGGGTGGGGGCATGGTGCTGCTTGAGAGGAAGAGGAGGGGAGCAAGCACCAGCTTCGGGACGTTTTCAAAACCCTCCGGCTGCAGGATGTGGGGAAAGTGTGAAATGCAGCGCTGCCGGTGGCCGCTCTGCGGGGAGCAGGCCCGCCATGCGGCCGTTTTTTGGGCAGGACAGGGCGGCCAAAACGCGGCCGGGTGGTGTGGGGGCTCTCCCCACCCCATGGTGCCCCATCAGCGAGCACCTTCGCTGCTGGGGAAAGGGGGTTACGCTGGCTTGGCTTCAATCCGCTAAAGCGATGGGCTGGGGATGAAGCAGGGGATCGAAGCACGTTGTTTTCTCTCCCAGCTCCTCCCGGGCTGCAGGGAGGAAGCTGGTTTGACCCTTGTTTGGTGGCATCACATGAAGGAATCTCATTGGAAGGTCCCCCAGGAGCCTCCAGATGACCCGCGAGCGGAGTATTGCCGCAGGTGAGGACGCACGAGATGTACAGCTTCAGGACTTCCAAGCCCTGGGGGGAATCTCTGGCAGCCCCTCCGTCTCCAAGCGTCAGATGAGTGGGTTTGGTGCGGGTTGGGCTCATGGCAGGGTTTTGGGGATGAGGAGTGGGTTTGTCATCACCAGCCGGTCGCAGCCCTTCCTGTGACCTCAAGCAGCGCCATGGGAATTTTCCCCGGCTGCGGAGCTTCTGACATCTGCTCCAGCTCACTTGGATGAGGAGCGCTTCTCTCTTTTCCTTCTTGATTTTTATACTTCAAACTTCCTTGAAAATGGAGGAAATGAAACCGCAGGGCTTTTCCGTGAGCGACATGAGAGAGCTCAGTCCCTCCCCTTCCAGAGAAGAAATGAAATTTAGGGTGAAGGCAGAAAATCGTTTGTGCTGGTTGCTGCAGGGACTTGGGGGCCACTTGCTGTGGCAGGTGGGGGTGACCCAGGCTGCGATGTCCCTTGGCTTGGCGTGCCGCAGTATCACAGTTCATCTCCCAACTGCTGCAGAAGGTCCTGTTGGTGCCAGTGCCTGGGACATGGAGCATGGACGTTGCCGGGCGGCCCCTGCGGATCCCACCACACAGGGTCCTGTTGCAGAGCTGAATCCTTTCTCTAGAATTTTGAACCCTTTCCCAGCTGGGTAAATCCAGGCGAACCATTTTCCCATTCGACGGCTGGATTTGCTGGGGATTGGGGGTGCATGAGGACTCCGGGAGAGGGGAGACGTGGGGTGGGAAGGGAGTTGGAGAGCAGGGGTGGGTGGGGTGAGGAAGAAAGGGGCCTCCCTGTCCATATTGCCTTGGAAATGTGGATTTTTGTCACCCTGTGCCTTGACAGTTGCGGGAAAAGCCATTTAGGCTGACTTTCACATAGGGATCGGCATTTAGGAGGTCCCTTTATCTGGATGGGTCTGACTTGCACCCTGGGTGCTGGCTTTGCCAAAATCCCGAGCGGGCCCCAGGAGACCCAAAGGTCTGAGCATCCTGAATCTCACCTACGCAACGCGAGGGGCTGCACGCTGGTGTCCCAAAGCGGGGACTCAGCATCTGGGGACACGTTGAATGTCGGCTTGGCACGTAACGGGAAATAAAAGCATCTTCTTCTTTCCCCGTGGGAAGGAAAAGCATCTTCTTCTTCCCCCGTGGGAAGCATGTCCCTTGGCTCCCGTCGAAGCCCCTGTGCTGGGTGCTGGAGGCAAGCAGGGGACTAGAGGGACACCATGGGTGTAGGTGCTTTTTTGCCAGCCCCGGCAGGGTGGGTGGCGTGGCTCCGCAGGCAAGAACCCCCCCCCCCCGGCCTCCCCAACCCCGGGGTCACTAGCTCTGGCTGCCCGAAACCCTGGCAGGGGTTTTGCTGCTGGAGCTGCGCGGAGGAGTCGCGGTGCCAGGGTTGTTCCCCAGTGGTGGCTTGTCCCTGGGAGCAGTGGGAGAGCTGGGAGCTGCTGGGGCCGGTTCCCCTCGGCTGCCCCCCTCCCCGCCTGCCCGGCCCCCGCGGTTCCCCTTTGCCGGGGAGCTGATGCGAGTGCATGACCCGGGTTGTAAGTGCTGAGATCAGTAAGCGAAGTGCCTGGCCGCGCTCTCTGCCTCCATGTGACTGCAGTTTCCGTTAGCTCCTTCCGCAAAGGCTATATTAGCGCTAAGCGAGAAAGCGGGTGGGAGAGAAACCCCACGGGGTCGCCCCTACCCTCGGCCCCAGGAGCCCCCCCAGTGCAGCCGGAGGGGCCGCTGGCAGCAAGGATGCGTTGTGGCAAACCCTGCGCGCCGCCCCACACGGTGAGTAACTGCCCCCCGATACCTTTTTTCTGGGGGAGGGGGGAGAGGAGGAAAAACCCCCGCCGGGGGGTTTTTTTGGAGCGCCCCTCACCAGCTTGAAGATCCATGGTGGCCGTGCACCGCTGATCGCCCGCGCTCGCCAGATGCGCGGCTGCGTGGGCCGGTGCCGGGGAGCACCGCGGGCGCTCCCAGACCTCCGGCATGTGGGCTCGGCTGCGGGGCTGCGGGCACGGCTTTCCTGCCCGCGCTGCTGCCCGTCCCCGCGGCCCCAGGGAGGGGTGCGGGAGGATGGAGGACCTTCTGGCGTTGGGGGAGGCCAACGCTGGGCATCAGTGGGGGTCACTGGGCTGGAGGAAAGAAAAGCGTGAGCTTCTGCGGAGGGGTTCAGGGGCTGAAGGAGAGCTGGAGCCAAAGCCCCTGGTCTTTGCAGAGTTCCTCTCCTGCCACCGTGCCTGGACATGAGGCACTGCTGGAGACCAAGGGCTTGGGAGGGCGCAAGCCGCTGTGCGTCAGGTCCAGTCCAGGGAAAGGTGGCTTCCTCTCCATCCCCACCAGATTTGACGAGACACCGGCTTCACGCTTTTGTCTTGTCGAGGAAGGAGACAGCCCAGGACGTGTCCCCTGCTCCCTCTGTGCTGTGAGGCTCCGGCTTCCCCGGGCTGCCAAAAATAACCCCCTCTTTCTTCTTCAAGCACTGGCAGTTCTGAAAGCGCCGCTTGCCGAGCCCTCGCCGAGACCTCGCTGCTCATTTGCCTGAGGTTCAGCTTTTCCCCAGATGCAAATGCTGTCAGCTCCGGCTCCACCAAGTTAGTAACAGGGCACCTCGCACTGGAGAGCCTCCGCTTCCCCGGGAGGACCTCGGGCAGGGACGGGTGCTGGAGGGGACTCGCTGGTGGCTGGGTCGGTGTCCCCCAGGAGAGTGTTTGGCAGTGGAGAGGGGGGACGCGGGCCCCGGCAGTGGTGGGGAAGCCTCTGCTCGAGGGTTGCAGTTCAGTGGTGTTCGCGAGCACCTGTGCAGCCACGACGGTGCCTTTCCCACGTGCGCTCTGCCCCGTGCGGGGACTGGCTGCCACCTCCCTGTCCCTTCTCTTCTCCCGCCCTCCGGGTTCTCCTTGGCAGACCTCCACAAGGGCTCCTGCCGGGGCAGGTGGTCTCAGGGATGGGGTTCTTTGCCATTTCTCCATGGGCGGCTTGTGGTGGCCCGGGTCTTGTGGGGCATGGCGGCCACTGCTACGGTGTGTTGGGAGCCCATCGCCTCTGGGTGCTCCTGGGGGCAACTACGGGAGCTGTGTGCTTGCCTGCGAGGCAGCAGCCATGGACAGGAGGAGGGCCGTGCACAAGGATCACTGCTGCCACGATGGGCTCCCTGGGAACACCTGGACCTTTTGGGATGAGTGGTCTGCAGCTTTTGACCTTTTCACCTCTGTCTCCGTCTCTGCAGGAGTGCCGCCGCTGACATGGAGGCCCCGCTCCCTGGTCCCTTCCTGCTTCTGGTCCTCCTGGCAGTGGGATGGGGAAGCGGGGCACTCGCAGCCTGGGCAACGTTTCCTGGCAGCTGCGAGCTCGTAAGTCCTCTCTTGCAAACCCTCACCCTTCCGATTGCTTGGTCCTGCCCTGGTGCCTCCAGACCTTCTCCCTCCCAGCTACCAGCTTAGCTAAGGAGTGGACTGGGCTGCTGAGGCTCTAACCATAGACCCACCTCCTCCATCCTCACTCTGCTCCCAAAACTTCTCCCTCCTCGTCTCCCCCCATCTCCCGCCTCTCAGAGCAGTGTTACATATCCACTTCTTGCTTTAGGTGCAGAGCACCGTGGACTGCACGGGGAGATGGCTGAGCTCCGTCCCAGGAAATCTTCGAGGTGATACCGAGGAGCTGTTGCTTGATGACAACACTATTCAGGTTCTGGGCAATGCCTCTCTGCTCATGTACCAACAGCTGCGGCGACTCAGCTTGACCAAGAACCGGCTGGAGCTCATCCAGCCTGGCACCTTCCTCAGGAGCCAGGGCCTCCACGTGCTCTCCTTGGCAGACAACATCCTCTTCACCAACTACTCGCTGACAGCAGCTGCTCTTTCTGCTCTGCCAGCCTTGAGGACGCTGGATCTAGCTGGAAACCGCCTCACTGAGGACATGGTATCAGTTTTAATCTGGAACCTGTCTTCCTTGGAGTCCTTGTCCGTGGCCAGGAACATCATCATGAGGCTGGACTCATCCGTCTTCGCGAACCTGACACAGCTGTTGGAGCTCAACCTGGAGAAGAACTACATCTTTGAGATTGACCAAGCTTTTGAAGGGCTGCAAAGGCTGCAGAGGCTCAACATAGCTTACAACTACCTCCCGTGTATATTGGAGTTTGGCCTGACCCAGCTCAGGGTGCTCAATGTCAGCAACAACGTCATCGAGTGGTTTCTGGCCCTGGAAAGTGATGACCTCTTTGAGCTGGAGGTGTTGGACCTGTCCCACAACCGCCTCCTCTTCTTCCCCGTGTTGCCCCGGCAGAGCAAGCTGCACACCTTGCTGCTGAAGGACAACGAGATGAGCTTCTACCAGCGCCTCCCCAACGGCACGTCCCTGGCGAACGTGACGGTGCAGTTCCTGCTCGTTGATGGCAACTCCACCAACATCACAACGGTCAGCCTCTGGGATGAGATCTGCCACAGCAACCTCTCCTCCCTGCGCCTCCTGGACATGAGCCAGAACCAGGTCTGGTACCTGCCGGAGGGCTTCCTGGCCCAGATGCCCTCCCTGACCCACCTGAAGCTCAACCAGAACTGCCTGGAGACGTTTCACCTGTCAGAGGGGGACCCCTTAGCCATGCTGACGGAACTGGACCTCAGCCAGAACCAGCTGGCGGAGCTGGGGGCGGAGGTGGGCGCCGGGGGTGTCCTCCCCAACCTGCAGCTCTTCAATCTCAGCACCAACAGGCTGCGGGTGCTTCCACCTGAGGTTTTCACCTACACCAGGAAGATTGCTACTGTGGACCTCAGCCGCAACCGGGTCGACCTCTGTCCCCAGCCAGCTGTCGCAGGCGAGGTGGAGAGCCCCCCCTGCGTGGACATCAGGGGTATCGAGACCTTGACTCATCTTTCCTTGGCTGGTTGTGGTCTGCGGGGACTGGGCGGCCACCCCTTCCAGGGGACATCGCTGATGTATTTGGACCTCTCCGACAACCATCAGGCATTGTCTGGGGACCTGGAGTGGCTGCAGGACCTTGCTCTGACGCTGCGGGTGTTGTCTCTGAGGAACACCAGCCTCTCCTCCACCGCCGTGGACTTCTCTGCCTTTAACAGCCTCGTGCGCTTGGACCTGTCGGGGAACTCCTTGACCGTCTTCCCCACCTCGCTGAGCATCCTGGAACTGCGCAGCCTGGACCTGCGGGACAACTGCCTCCCGGCTCTCCTGATGGACATCGCACGGACGCCGCTGGCGAAGAGCCTGCAGGAGGTCTACCTCAGCCGAAACCCCTACAACTGCTGCACGCTGGGCTGGTGGGACGCCCTGCAGCGGCTCGAGGGGTTGCGCATCCCCGACGGGCGGGAGGTGACCTGCAGCTACGCCTCCCGCACGCTGAGCCCCAGGGCGCTGCCAGAGCCCGTCCTGCGGAGCTGCCGCTGGCAGACGGCCGACCTGGCGCTCCTCTACCTGGTGCTGGCGCTGCCCACCTGCCTGACGCTCCTGGTGGCCTTCGCTGTCGTCTTCCTCATGCTCAAACAGAAGCTGCTGAAAATGGTGAAGAGCCGGTGTGGGGCGTCCAACCCTTACTGATGGCCGAGGAGGAGGAAGGGCTCGGGAATGGTGCATGCGAGCGGGTTGTCAGGATTACAGGCAATAACCCCTCGGAGGTGGGTGAGATGGAGACTTGATGGATGGAGGACCAGGGGGTGCTGGGAGAGCTGCTGTTCCTGCTACGGGTGCCCTAAAGGGTACCCCAAGGGTGCGGGGCCGTGTCCGGTGATGGAGCCTGGGGCCATGCTGGGTGTCCTCAAGGAGCATGTCATGAGCAGAAACCTTCAGGTGGTGTTGATGAGCACCAAGTGGACGTCACATCAAATACCTCTTGGCCAAAGGTGCGCGGCCAGTTGCCCCTCAGAGCTGTTTTTTGCCCCCCTTCAGGCAGGTCCTTTTATTTATTCACCTCTGTAGCCAACACTCTGCTGCAAAACGTCCTCCAGCTCTGCAACCGGCCTCCAGGAATCGCCCCGGGAGGGAGGGAGCGAGCGTCACCCGGGCGCTGCAGAGAAGGGTCTCCGTGGCCGCGGCGTCCCACGCTGCTCTGACTCCGGCAGCGGCTGCCGGCACCACCAAACTCGCAGGCAGCCCTGGGCGTGCGCCCGGGTGCCTGCGCTGATAAGACGGGCGTTGTCAGCAGGGCTGAAATGACACGTTTTGGGGTGTCGTCGCTTGGTTAAGCCACGATCCTGGCTGGAAGAGCCCGTTAAAAATAGCCCAAGCTACAACGATGTAGCATACGGACTGAAAGACGTGAGAATAAATTATATCGGCAGTAATATTTTTATCATAAATGTATTTTCCTCCGGCAACTGCTGGATTAAACAGATGCAAAGGAGATAAAAGAAGAGAAAGCCTTCCTCCTCGTTGCGCAAGCCCCGCTCTGGCGGGCTTGTCGGCTCTGGCAGCGTTTGGGGGGGGGTTTCCTCCACCCAGCCCCGCTGGCAGCGAGTACCGGCTGCCCCGTGCCAGCGGCGTGCTACCTGGGGAAGCGCCGCTTTGTTCCTCGGAGGGTGGAAATGAGAAGCGAGGGTGGTTTGCGCTGCTGAGAACCGGAGCGATTTTTCTCCTGCGGCGCCGTTGGGATGTCTCCAGAGAAACGCCTGCCTGAGTTTGCCGGGAACGCGGGGGGCGGGGGAGCAAGTGGCGGTGCCAGGGTGGGCAATGATGGGGGCTCGTCCTTGCCTGGCCTCGGATGAGCTCGGCGGGGCGATGCGGGGTGTGCTGGGGGCTCGAGACACCACCAACCCCCCCCCCAGACAGCCCCGTGTCGCTCCACCTCACACTGGGGCTGTCCTGGCAGGTGGCTGAGGTTGGTGTGGGGCTGGGGGCGATGCTGGGGGCCAGCGCAGGCGGGGGCCAGCAGGGCAGCAGGCGTGGGGACAGGGACCGAGGCCACCGGTGAGCCTTGCATGGCTGAATGCCGTGCCGGGCTGGGAAAAACAGTGTAGATTGGACCATGCTGGACCCGTCGGCAGCACCACGGGGGCCGAGTGCTGGCAAGGCTCTGGAAACCCAGCTGTCAAATCTGCCTCGGAAAACGGCTACTTTCTGGCCCTGTTTTAGACTGAAACAGCCAAAACCAAATCAGGCCTCAGCTGGGGAATCCCTCAGCCTATTTCAGCCGTTCTTTTGCCCGTAAGCCACACGCCCGAGGGACAACGGTGACCTATAAATACGTCCCCCGCGATGTCCTCCGGTGGGTCTGCGCCAGCACTGGGTACCGCAGCCGCTTTTTGGTGTCCCCACGTTGTCAGGGCGCCCCTGTGAGCACCCCGCTCCCTGGGGCCATTTCCCCCCCCCGCCACTGTGGGTGCCGGGTCCGGCCTCGGGGGGTGAATGTGTGCCGTTCCTCCACCGCCGTGGCCGCTGCTGCTTCTCCTTTTGGCAGGGGGATGTGGGGCGCAGATGCAGGAGTGCACATAGGTAGGAACTTGGGTGCCTGGTGCTGCCCCAAGCGTGGATAAATCATGGGAATTCTTGCTCATGTTGAGCCGACGTGGGGGATACTCAATGGTCCTCTATCACGGGAGGGGTTAGAAGCTTTGCCCAGGCACAGGGAATGGTGCCGGGAAAGCCAAGGCTCACCCGGAGCTGGGACGTGCAAGGGATGTCAGGGCAACAAGACAAGCTTCCACTTTTAGAGTGGTTCATGTCCTTAAAAAGCCGATGTTCGTCATCTTTGCAAGGTCATGGAGACCAGGGGAGTTCCTCAGTGACTCGAGAAAGGCAAATGTCGTACCCATCTTCAGTCACGGCCAAAAGGACAGCCTGGGGAGCAGCAGGATGGTCCCCCTCATGTTGGGAAAGCCATGGAGTGTACTTTCTCGGAGCATGTTTCTAGAAGAAGAAGGTGTCTGGGAGCAGGCAGTGTGGACTGACCAAGGGTAAGTCCCGTCTGACCAACTTGCTTTCCTCTTAAGAAGAAACGGCTGGATTTGTAGGCCAGGGGAGAGCAGTGGGTGCCCTTTCCCTCAACTTCAGCAAGACTTTCAACACTGTATCCCGCAACGTTCTTGCAGCCAAGTGAGGATGTCATGGTCTGGGTGGGTGGGCAGGCAACCAGCTAGGTGAAGATCAGTTGGATGATCAAGCAGAGAGGGATGCACTGTTAGTAGGACGCACTGTACCAGGAGGCTGGTGAGAAGACACATAGGGCGGGGGTCTGATCTGGGATCTGTGCCGTTTGGTGTCTTTGGCCATGATCTGGAGGAGGCCATGGAGTGCCTTCGTGTCAAGCTCACAGATGAGCCCAAATTGGGAGGACCAGTTGATATCGGGTAGGGCTGCCATCCTGAAGGACTGGGGTGGGCTGGAGGAACGGGCCAGCAAGAACTTCACAATCCAGGGTGGTGCTTACCCCCCTCAACTAGGCACTTGTTAGACCTCATCCAGCGAGGACGGCCGTGCCCGGGGACGGGGTGCAGGCTCCATCCTCTGAGCCCCACCAGGGCAAAGCCGGGTGCGGGCTGGCCTGAGCCCGGGGCAGGCAGGGTGTGGAGCAGAGGTCCCCCCGTGTCCCCTCTCACCCAAGTGGGAGATCTCTATATGCTGTTATGTTGCTATTTTTGGGTGGAAACAGAGCAAGGCCTGTGCCGGGAATCTACACACCTCTTGGTGGGTGGAAGAGCTGAGTCAGGCCGTATTTTTTTAATTTTTTGGCAACTGAGGCATCGGTTTCCATTTCTCCTCTAACTGAAGACTCCCTCGGACAAACATAAGCTCTCTCGTCTTCTCCAGTGATGACAAAGGACAGTGGTTTAACTGACACCCGTTTCAGGTTTTTCACAGAACTGGCTCTATCATTTCGGTGCGCGGGAGGAGAGCTCTTCCAAACCCCAGCTTCTGCGCTATGACACAATGTCTTATTGATAAAAATGACAGGTTTAAATTCATTTGTGGTTGCAAGAAGGAAGACAGGAACTGTCTTGGAGGCACTTTACTCTCTTAGTTGCCTCTGGCATCAATTTGCTGAGGCCACTCAACCTGGGATGAAGGCCCGTCTCACTCACAACTCTCGCAGCCACCCAGATTCCGAAAGCCAAAACCCGCGGAGCTTTTGGTGTCACATAATTCTCTAAAGAATCTTAGTCCTCCAATTCTTACAAGGACCTGGCTAGTACGAACCAGCCAGGTTTGGGGTGGACAATGGGATTAAAAACTAAAATATTTGTTTGCGGAGATGAATTTCTCAGTGACCATCAAAACATTACAGAGAGGACTTTTTGCTGTAACTTTACTTGTCACATCAGGTTCTCCCCTAGCAGGATTTTGAGTGAGCCAGGAACTGTAGGCTGATGCGGCAGCGGGGGTAAAGGTTTTGTTTTATACTAAAATGACTCCCAGCCTTTGGGACCTTCTACCACACTGCTTTTTTTCAGATAGTTCAAGCACATTTTCCCAGAAATGAGCGTTATCTGAGACAGCATCACCTAGTAGTAGAAGGAAGCAAAACACCTCACTTCATCCGCTTGAAATCGCCGTATTTTCAAAAGTATTTTCAAGACTTACTTTCTAGGTATTCTGTTTCTCAAATATAAGGATTTATATTTGTGTAAGCTGAAGCTGGTGAATTAAGCATTGTTCAGGAAACGCCAGGGTAATATTCTCAATGCAATGTTGATTTATCCAGAGAGACTAATATATATTTAACATTCCGAGAAATAACAATAAATACCATATGCATAAAATAAAGCTTTAACACTGCTTTCAAGAGATAAATATTTAACACTTCATTTTCAGAGGAAGCCGGTGAGGTTTTCAGCCAAAGCTGACTGTAATGTAAACAAGTGAGAGTAAATAATTTAAAATTACTTTAGGCACTCGTACATAGGAAAAGACTACAAACACCCAGTAAGTTCAGATGCCCAATTTCCATTTCATCGAGTCCGGCTTCTTAAACAAAGTTCACTTAAACCTGGATTTGCTGTAGCATCTTACGCCTTGGGTTCTCCGTACCAATGTAATGCGCATCGGCGGCGTGAACTGAAAACGATGCAGTGAGATACGTACGCTGACATCATTCTCGCTGTTGGGACTGTGAGATTTGTCTCTGAACTGCCCATCCAAGGCATCTTTGTCCAGAATCAGATTTCTTCATCCGACTCCACGTCCCAGCCACAGGACTCCAGCTGCTCATCCTGTGGAAACTCAACCTCAATGTCATAGATGAAATCCGGGTCGTCCTTCTTCTTCCTGTTCTTTTCGAAGAGCTCATCCATGATGCTCTTCCTTTTGGCTAGTTCCTTGTCATCTAGTTTGTTCATATCCTCTTCTGGGTCAATGGTCTCCTCCTGCTGAAACTTTTCCAAGCTCTCAGTCAGGCTCTCTCCTCCCAGGTGACCTTTCAGCAAACTGTACAGCTTCTGGAGCTGACGCAGTGAGACTCCTTCTAGGTAAGCCTTGTGCCGAGGGTTATTCTTCAGCTGCTCAGCAGCCAAGCTGCAGTCTAAAGAGAAAGCCACCATGAAGAATCTCATCCCGTAAACAGATCCTCTTAGAATCACAGAATGGTTTGGGTTGGAAGGGACCTTAAAGATCACCTTGTTTCACCCCCTGCCCTGGGCAGGGACACCTCCCACCAGCCCACGTTGCTCCAAGCCCCGTCCAACCTGGCCTTGAACCCCTCCAGGGATGGGGCAGCCACAGCTTCTCTGGGCAACCTGGGCCAGCGTCCCACCACCCTCACAGCAAAGAATTGCTTCCTCATATCCAATCTAAATCTCCCCTCTTTCAGTGTAAAACTGTTACCCCTCATCCTGTCATGCCCTTGTAAAAAGTCTCTCTCCAGCTTTCTTGTAGGCTCCCTTCAGTTACTGGAAAGCTGCTCTAAGGTCTCCCCGGAGCCTTCTCTTCTCCAGGCTGAACCCCCCCAGCTCTCTCAGCCTGTCCTCCCAGCAGAGGGGCTCCAGCCCTCCCAGCATCTCCGGGGCCTCCTCTGGCCCCGCTCCAACAGCTCCGTGTCCTTCTGCTGTTGGTGCCCCAGAGCTGGAGGCAGCACTGCAGGGGGGTCTCCCCCGAGCGGAGCAGAGGGGCAGAATCCCCCCCCTTGCCCTGCTGCCCACGCTGCTGGGGATGCAGCCCAGGGTGCAGGGGGCTTTCTGGGCTGTGAGCACGCATTGCTGGGTCGTGTTTCTCTTCTCCCAAACCCTCACAGGGAAGACCTCCAGATTTAGCAGATCCACTATTCCAGTTCAGATGTAGCCCTGGGCTCCTCAGGGGTGACAGCCTTACCCCAAATCAACCCCTCTCTGCACTCCCAGCGCGCCGGTGAGAAGCCACCCACCTGTTACTAAAAATGCTGTTATCAGCTACCTGTGTTTGGAGGGGGCTTGGGGAAGGCTACAAGTAACACACCGCACCTGAGAACCGGGAGAAATTTCGGACAGGCATGATGCGCTGGCGAGTCTTATCCTCGCTGTCATCTTTGTAGATCAGGACAATGGATGGAGGCCGAAAGCAGATGCCGCACTTCTTTGCAATGTAAGTCATTACAGCTCTTGGTGCTGGCTGCAGTGTGGTCAGCTTTATCAGAGGTGTCTTCAGCAACCTCAAAGCTCACTGAAAAACAGGAAAAGAAAAAAGGGAAAGAAAGTGTGAGCGTCTCTCGGTCCTGTTCTTTCTGTCAGGGTTAGAGCAACCCAAGTTCAGCAAAGACACGCAGCCAGGGCGTCTCTCTGATTTCAGCGGAACGTGAACAGGTCCCTACACAATCTGTGAGCCGGGTGCCAGGGCACAGAGTGAATCCCAACTCCTGGTTTACATCCTTGTCATAAAAGATGCTTTTTAGATATTTATTAATTTTTTAAAGTGAAAAATGTCATAAAATAGTAAAACAATGTATGACAACTTCTTCATAAACAACACCTACGGCATATTGTATCCATTGCTCTGGAAAGCAAGGAATTATTTACCAAACCCTTTCCTGCTCTAACCACCGGGCTTTTAACTTTGTATGGTCTGGCAGTTCCTATGAAAGCTCCAGGTGGGACTTCAGGGAGAAGCCAATTTTTCTGTAAACATACAATGATACATTTCTGCTGTAAGCTTATTTGAGCATATTTGAAAAAAAAATCTTCAGAAAAATGCAGATAAAACGAAAATTTGAAATGTCTTGGAACGCCACTGAAAGAGTTTCCACAAAATTAAATCTGAATGTTGCAAGAGATGCAACAAAGACAGAATTCTATTATACACACTTGTCTGTTACATGTATTTGCTTTGAATAGATACAAATGTACCGATATGGTTCAAATATCCTTTGTCTCTGTTTCTGTCACAAAGCTGGGGATATCGTATTCCTTATGTCATATGGTAAGGGAGAACTTTGCATCCATAATGTTGACGTATGTAACACTGGAATTCCTCCCTTTTTAAAAAAATATTTTAAAAGGAGGGGTACTTAGTTTTTGTAAAGCTTTCTTACAGTTTCAGGGAGACCTCAGTATAGCAGCGTATCTGTCACCCGCAACAGATGGGATAAGGGCAGAGAAGAGATTCAGAAATGAAGGACGAAAGTAACTAGACTCCTTATTAGGTGACAATGAAAATCTGAATTCATTTTAAAGAGAGAAGATGATGTTCAACTGTTTACTCCTCCTCAAACTAACACACACCATCGATGAAACTGAAAAACTGAGAATTCCCAAGCGACACACGGAAATGCTTTTTACACGGCACGTTACCACTGGTAGAGCTTAAATTACAAAGCATTCCTGAAGGTGAGGGATGTCAGAAGATTTGAAAATGCTGAGCTGCCACGCGTGTGTGTGTAGGAACCGGGGAGCTTTGCCTTACTTAGAAGGTGGAGAAAGAGGCTGGAAAGAGGGAGGAAGGGCTGACTGACCCACTGAACATATGGCTGTATTTATACAGATTAGCACATACCGTATGTCCTAGAATATAATTTTAAAGCAAGGACTACTAAACTCTCAAGTATCAGTGTGTTGCTCAGATACTACATGAATGAGGTTAGGAAGTTAATCCGTAATTATCCTTTTTACTCTTCTCTGAAGCGTTTTCTCTTGCAAGAGGAGGGGGGGGAATGTCAGTCTGACTTACAGCGACAACTTCTCTTTTTCTGCCTTATCGCATTTGTCCGTACCCAAAACGCTCTCGAGAACTCCTCAGCGTCAGCCCTGCCCTTGGCTCCGTCCCCTTTTCCAGTCAGGTAAAATATTAGAGGAGACTTGAAGATCCAGATCTGCTGCAGATCCTCTTTCCCGGCTTAGCGTACAACACTGAATGCATGTGTTATTTTTCTTTTGGTTTTAAGTAAGGGGAAATATATCAAATGTGAAGGTTCTCTTCTTCTCCGACTATTCCACAGATTGCAGTAAGGAAGAAATTATACTCCAAAAATTAACGTATGTCTCCAAATCAAGAAAAATTGCTTTAATCTTCAAAAGCTACTTTGAAGCTGACTCCAAGTCTTCCTTCTTTGTTAAAAACCACATAGGAAAGAGTTCCAATTTGCAGTAATTTTCTCAATACTCAAAATTAACTACAGCTGCTATACCTTTTGCTTTTAAATAGTTCTATGAGTTGGGGAGAAAAGCAAGAAGTCACTCAAGAGTCACTTTCACTGCCTTAAAATGAGAAATGACGTTTCAAACTGAACCAAAATGGCTTTTTGAAGGGTGACTGACGATCAGAAGAGCGGGCCTCTGCCTCTGAAGCGGCAAAGGAATCCTCAGACTAGAAGTACAGACGCTGAGAAGCAGCCGCTTGGATCCGCATGAAAGAGGTTTCGTATCTTCAGGTAACGCGGGCGGAGACCTTTGCTACCAGGCACGAAAGGCCAGTAGCTCTGTAACACAAATAGGTGGTGGTTTTTTTTTTTTTTTCCCTGCCAAGTTCTGTGCTGCAGCAGAGCTACCTTCGCCGTTAAAAACCCGCTTTTCTACCGCCTCTTTCTGCCAGACGAACCAACCCTCGGGGCCGTGCGCGGTCGAGGCCCAAACGCGGAGACAGAAGAGAAGCGGGGCAAGACCGGGCTCGTCCTTCCCGCCTCTCGCCCCTTCCCCTCACCTCAGCCGGCAGGGCCGATCTCCTCCCGAGGCCGGGACCAAGCGGCGGCCTGAGCCCACCTCACTCCCTCGCGGCCTGCGCTGCGCGGTTGCTATGGCTACGGGCGCCGCCGCCGGGCCCTTCCGCGGCAGGCCCCCTCGGGGCTGCCCTCGCCAGCTGCCTGCAGGACGCGGCGGCGGCGACCGGCCGGCCCCTGCCGCTGCGGGCCCGCGCAGTAGATGAGGATAGCGGCGAGAGTGAAGCGGTGGGGCGGCGTTTAACGGCGGAGCGGTGTTCGGCGGCGGGTCCCGCGGAGAGAGGGGCGGAAAGGTCAGGCGGGCGCGGAGGGTGCCAGGCCGTGGGGAGCGGGCCCGTCATGGCGGGCGGGCGGCGGCGGGGTCAGGCGCTGCTTGGTGCCGGGCTGGCAGCGCTCCTCTGCGGCCTCCGTGAGTGCGGGCGGGGGGATGCTCAGGCGGGATATTGTGAAACAGCCCCTCACTGCAAGAGAGACACTGAGGTGCTGGAGCGTGTCCAGAGAAGGGCAACGGAGCTGGTGAGGGGTCTGGAGCACAAGTCTTGTGAGGAGCAGCTGGGGGAGCTGGGGGTGTTCAGCCTGGAGAAAAGGGGGCTGAGGGGAGACCTTCTCGCTCTCTACGACTCCCTGAAAGGAGGGGGTAGCCAGGGGGGGTCGGTCTCTTCTCCCAAGGAACAGGCGACAGGACAAGAGGAAACGGCCTCAAGTTGCACCAGGGGAGGTTTAGACTGGATAGTAGGAAAAATTTCTTCACTGAAAGGGTTGTCAAACACTGGAAGAGGCTGCCCAGGGAAGTGATGGAATCGCCATCCCTGGAGGTATTTAAAAGCCGGGCAGACGTGGTGCTGAGGGACATGGTTCAGTGGTGGTTTTGGCAGTGTGAGGTTAATGGTTGGACTCGATGATCTGAAAGGTCCCTTCCAACCCTGACAATTCTATGATTTTTCTACCGAGAGGGTGGTCAGACACTGGAACAGGCTTCCTAGAGAGGTCATCGATGCCCCTGTCAGTGTTTATGAGGCATTTGGACAATGCCTTTAACAACATGCTTTAACTTCTGGTCAGCCCTGAGGTGGTCAGGCGGTTGGACTAAATGATCATTGTAGGTCCCTTCCGACTGAAATAGTTATTAATTATTGAAATTAACAGCAGAAGCAAGCAGTTTTCCAGATTAAGTAACTGAAAACCACCAGCAATACCTTCTGCAAAAATCCTTATTAAGCCAACGTTCCCTTGCTTTAGTCCTCTGCTCAAACAGATACTGATGTTGTTTATAAGGTGACTGGAGTTTCAGATCTAACAGTGAAACCCTGTGGAAACATAGAGAAAAAAATAAAGAATGGCTGTAACACAAAATTCATTGTTAAAATATAGATGTTACAGGAACTGATGTAGGAGATAAAGAATCACACCTGCAATGGGGAAAAAGTGGGGATTATTACAGACTCCTCAGTGAAAACAAAAGTACGCTTTTTTGAAAGTTGCTCTACTGGAGAAAATGCAAGAGAGGTATTTCAGCCTTCGTGGTAGCCGAAGCTTGCTGTTCCACTGACAAAATGGGTGTTGGTTGTACTAAATTGAAATTCTGTTTCCCTTTTGCTGTGAGAGGTTTTGCAGATGATGTGTTTGTAGATTATATGACTTTGGTTGTTAAGGTTGTCTGCCCGTGTGGTAATTTTGTGTTCTATTCTGTAAATGTTGTTACTTGTTCTTTCTGTGCTATCTTAGATGTGCAGGCCGCTTGTCAGGATGCCACTGTCACGCAGGAGCTTCTGAAAGAGGGGTTTCACAGGTGAGTTCTCACCCTGGTGCTGCATCAGAATAATGGGCTGGGTAATTCTACACCTGAAGAAGTTTCTCTCGTAATTCACAATTGTATCAGCTGACTCAGCTGTGATCTGCAGGCATGGCTAGGCACCAGGAATATATTAGCACAATCAAGTAATTAACAATTACAGTTGTAGTATCACAGAATGGTAGGGGTTGGAAGGGCCCTCTGGAGATCATATAGTCCAACCAGGGCCAGAGCAGGGTCACCCAGAGCAGGTGGCACAGGAATGTGTCCAGGTGGATTTTTAATGTCTCCAGGGACGGAGACTCCACCACCTCCCTGGGCAGCCTGTGCCAGGGCTCTGCCACCCTCAGGGTAAAGAAGTTCCTCCTCATGTTGAGATGGAACTTCCTATGGTCAAGTTTGTGCCTGTTACCTCTTGTCCTGTCGCTGGGCACCACTGAAAAGAGCCTGGCCCCATCCTCCTGACACCCACCCTTTCAGTATTTATAAGACTTGATAAGATTCCCCCCTCAGCTGTCTTTTTTCCAGACTGAAGAGACCCAAGTCCCTCAGCCTTTCTTCATAAGAGAGATGTTCTAACCCCCTAATCATCTTCCTAGCCCTTTGCTCTACCCTCTCCAGCAGCAGAGGAAGAACAGACGGCCCTTTTCTAAGATGAAGATCTAGGAGGCTGTTGGTGGTTCTGAGAAGTTAAGAAAGAAGTGAAACTTCATTTTGGTCATGGGTGTGGGGTCAGGGTGCACTACCTCTTCCTCACTGGGGAAGGACCGCATGGCTCGACAGGGAACTGTTTTATAGTACGCAAGAGCTGCATCTCATCTCTGCGTGTTGCAGAGTATGTCTCTTGGGGGATTTTTGTGCCATCTTTTGAAGTGCAGGCGTAAACGTTTTGCTTCTGTTGCTTGTTTGAAGGGACCTGCTGGTGAAGGTGGAACTCAGTGCGGTGGGGGAGGGTGCAGGAGGATGCACAGTGGCAGCTAGAACTCGTCTTCCACCAGGAATCTATGTGGATCCCTACGAGCTGGCGTCGCTGCAGCAGCACAATTTAACAAAGGTAACAACCCCAAAGCTAAGAAGTCTGGCAGTTAGTCAGATAAGGGCACGGTTAGGAAGTTGTAATCGTTATCTGGCTCGTTGAACCAAAGTGGTTAATTCCTTTTCCTGGAAGGAGATGCTGCACAGTATCATCTTCGTGACATCTCATTGTATCTCTTGGTTTGATCAGCATCGGCTGTCGGTGCAGGGCGTTTTGTGTCATATGCTGATGATGTGTCCGTGCATAGGCGTGCGTACCGGGGAGCCACTGCAACTCTGCTCAGCCCCAGATGAGGGGCTGTGGTAAAAGCTATTCAGGTTGGGAAGACGGAAGGTTAACCCCCACAAAAGAGGTGGTGGTGGACTCTAGGTAGTGTGCTGCACATTCGGACTGAGTAGGTTCACAGCTTCGTTTTCATCACAGCTTTCTGTGTTGCTTTTCAGTGTTTGTTTCACATCTTGGGTAAGGAGATGTGCTAAGGCTGTGGCTTCAAGATAACCTCCTTAGGCCCTTAATTCAGTTAAAACATACGTGTGCAAAGACTCTGGGCAACTTCTGCTGTTGGGATGCTTGCGAGTGCTTGGTACGGCCTTGCTTATACGCATCGTTAAGCTAATGCCTCTTGGATTTGGCTGTAGGCACGGCTGCGCTGTAAACTTTTCACACGTAAGAATCGCTCATTGGAGAGGGACTTTAAAAGTCATGTTGCATCAGCTTAAGGACAGAATTGCCAACTTGATCTTCCTGACCACAAAATCGGGCCCAGTGTTAGAAAACAGAATGAGGAAAATAGGTTTCCCTTCTGATGCTGCAGTAGGTTACCGCAGCAGACAGTGGCCTTTTAAATCCCAGAATCATGCACAAAAAGTTCATACATTTTTTTTTTTTCCTGACATCTCTCCCTTGTGTCAATTCTGATCGCAGCCACATCTGCATCTTTCTCCACTTGCAGGCGGTGTTAATTCCTGATGTGATCGATGTGGAGGCTCCTGAGTACTTAGCCACAAACCTTCTTGTTCTCCTGTACATGGAACCTGACCCTGGGTGTTCTGGCTGTTTTAGAGCTGCCTTGCCTGTGCACGGGCGCTACCACCGGCCGGCAGAAGAGAGTGAGGAGGCGTTGGTTGTTCTGAAGAGCCCAGAAGTACTGGTCTGCTGCTGTGACAGTGAGATTCTTGTTAAGTGTTCTTTTGGGGAGAAAGGAATAATTGTGGGCAATGCAGAGCTTCGAATCTGGTTCTGTATTTGTCTTCCGGAGATGGAGGTCTCAGTAGTCATGTGAACGCGAGGGGAAGAGAGTGGCCCTGATAAAGACCACGTTGTCTTCCTCTTTGAATGCTGCTGCTGCTGCCTGACCAATGGCAGATTAATTGTCAACAGACTTCTTGGTGTTGCGCTGCTGCCGTTGTACCCTTGTACTGAAAGCGCTGGCAGTCAGTGTGTTTGTCACTGTCCCGGCAGGCCCTGGCTTGTTAAAGGGCAGCTGCTCAGACCGCGTTTTCAGTGTTTCTCTTGGCAGCTGAAGCCACGCGTGGCGTATTTAATATTCGCTATCACCTATTTAGAGCAATCAGAGTATTCTCATGGTTTCATAACACTTTCTTCCTATATATGCTCTATATATTCCCTATATATAAGGGGGGAATGTAGAAAACTGTGTACCTTAAGGTTAGGATGGTTGGAGTCTGACTCCTGTGAAACAAGAACCTGATATCCACTGACAATAAATATTCCAAATTACGTGAACAATGAAATCCTACATTTTTGCTACAAATTGTATTTCCTTTCACAAAATCATTCTTGCTAGCTGCCAAGTCAAATGTGCTAATGATTCTCAGCTCCTTTATCTTCACTTGTGCATTATTTCAGCAATGATTTTCTGGGATAAATTTAGAAGCAGAGAAGACTGCCTGGTCAATTAAAAAAGGGGTGTGAAATCTTCCCATTTTTCTGCCACATTTACTACTTATGAGCAGGAAAACACAATATGAAAACATTTAAAGTATTGGATGGGAGTTCTTCCATGTGCCAACAGGAGACCAACAAGGAGAAATGGAAGAATGGCTTCTGTGTTTTGGGGGAAGAAAAATTATAACTGTATGGCTAACGTTGAGGGGTCTACAGGCCAGTGATGAATTCTGTGCCCTTAACAGACAGAAGGGCTGAAAGGCTGAAGGGCACAGAAATTCCAAGGGACCAGATACGACACAGGTGAGGGTCTTCCTTGGGTACCTACTGTATGAGAAGGGAAGAGTTGCAAAGTTCCTGACAAGGACTGCCCAGCATCACTGCAGGTGAGCTGGCACATTTCTGTCAGTGCTGTTTCACCTCTTGGCTTTCCGGGAGTAGATTCTGTCTAGCTGTTGTGGACGAAAGATGCCTCATTTGGAAAAGTCTTGCAGGCCATATTGTTTCATTCCGTCTGGATCCTGCTGACGCATTAACATCTTCCGTAGATCGCCTGTCAGCAGAGTGTTGGAAGCCTGCTGAAGTGGAAGCTCCCTGTTCGGGCAAAAACGTCGGCCCCTGTCAGTGGTACAGCATAACACACAAACTGGTGAGTTCTTGCTTCTGGTGGGAATTCTTCGTTCTTGTTTAACAATTGCTGCCTTTTTTTCTGTGATTAATGACTTCCATAGCACAGGAGCTAATCACTAATTCTCCCTTTAGGGAGGTTCCCTTCTTCCTTTCTGACAGCCTTTTAATGGGGGTCATCCTACCCTTCTGACATGCTTGTAGTCACTCTGTGCTCTTCTAGCCCTTTATGGGGCTGCTCTCCCCACCTTTTGCTAATAGTTTACTTGGAATTCTAAGATATAATTGGCAATGGTCAATTAAGAAAGGTCTCTGCATAATACTTTAGAGGAGTAGCAAAGTGGAAAACTGCTTTGTGATCTAACTAAAGGAGGGGTAAAACCCCAAAGATTGAAGGAATAACACCTTAAAAAAAAAAAAATCACTTCTGTTTGTTTGGCTGTTAACCAGTTGGCTAACTATCTAGGAAAAAGTGAAGTTTCTTTATTCTGTGTCCAAAACCAAGGAAAGTTGGAACTTTAGTGGGATCAGCAACTGCCTTTGATACTCGAAAGGGTTGCAGTAGCGTAGAGATCCAGAAATAATAATTTGTCTCTGAAAAACTCTGTTTAACATGCGTGCCTTCCTATATTTAGGATACCTGCAGATGTCTGGGGTATCTGCAGCGCTTGTCCAAAAACATTTTGGAGCTTCCTGCATCACAGAGCAACCAAATAGTTGCTCGCCTTGGAGAAAACTGACTTCCCAGTGACCTGTGAAATGCTCATTCTAAGAGCTTCTCTCTTCCGTGCTGTATTACGTACACATCCTCAATGACAAGCCTACTGTAAGAACAAAGATACAGAGGATATAAATGGCTACCTTTCAAAATGGTAGCGGATAAACTTATTGTCCTTTGTGCCACAAGAGCGGCTGGTGCTCTGCTTGCTGTATGTTGAAAGGTGATGTCCCATCTCGGTTTTGATTTTGAATCCAAGAAGCCTTAGCAAAGGGCTAGTTAAATAGTGGTCTGGTTACTAATCCTCTACGTTGCAATCAGAAAGAAATAGCTTGTTAAAAGCGTGTAATCCATTTATTTTTCTTTGTAGGCGTATGAGGAATCGATTCTGCAGGTTCCAGTGGGGCTCAGGCAACATAGTTCCTTAGTGTGTGTCGTGACTCTTCTTGCCACGGTGCTCTGTTCCAGTCTGATTCTCGCAGCTGTATGCAAATACGGACACTTCTCCCCGGTGACCTGCTCAGAATAAAGAAATACGGAATGACTGACCTCCATCCAGCAAAACTAACTGAATTTTACATCAGCTTCCTAAATGAATCCTACCCTACCGTTAATTATATCTTGGTAATGCGTGAGGGTCCCGTAATGGGTTATAGTTCCCTTGGCCTAATTCCTACAAACATCTTGCACACACAGAAGACTGTTTGGGTGTGTTGTCAGTAGACAAAGCAGATAGAGGGTAGGAATAGCACTGCAAAAAGCTGGAAGGACTGATGCAGTCTCGGTCTCCCCTTCCCTCCCCCTTGCCCAGAGCCTGCTTGAACTACAGTGCTGCCTCTTGCAGAGGTGTTGCTATTTCTTGAATTTAAACCAACTTACTCAGGGATTGGTTATTAAGGGTATGAAAAGCATTATCTGTCATTAAAGTTTCTGATTTTTAAGCTTGTTTACACTGTCCAGATGGGTTATGTGTGAATTTGTGAAGAGGCATTCTGTGCTTACCTGGGACAGGACAAGCTTAAATGATCTCTCCCATTCTGCTGACTGGGAGGGATTAGCTGCTCTTCGTCAAATTAGTCAGAGTTGAAAGAGTTTAAAAAATTTGAAAGAAATTTCTCCCTGTACCAGAAGCTGAAAGAATAATCCTTGGAAGACAAAAACTGGTGAAAAGAAGCAAATATTTAGAAGACTTGCATTCAGCCGTCAGAACAGTTGATAAATACAAGGAAATGGAGAGGAAATTACTTAATGGAAAACCTGAGTTGCTGTGCATTGACAGAAGAGCTCGGTTGCTGTTTCTAATTGTCAGTAGGTGGCGTTATAAGCTTGCGGTAGCTCCTGGGGAGCGTTGTGGAGAAAATAGGTTTTATTCCCTATAAACCGAGAGTAAATTAGTAAAAGCAGGTGATTTGTGGGAGTGCATGTGTGAGGGGGGTGAATGAAAATTCTGGTTTTCAAATTCTGACCTCCTTTGAGGGCTCTGTGTGCGGCCAAGACTTCTCATCAGCAGAATCGGCCTTTCATCACTGTCCAGCTGTAGCTTCAGGATCCCTTGGGCATCTTTCTTCTGCTTCTGATGGAATTCAATAGAGAGCTCGTCTTGTGACTTCGCCCACGACAGGTTGGCAAGTGCTCTGACACTGGGCTCTTGTTCTCCCTTGACTGTGCTGAATGATGATGGCTGCGCCAGTACTTCATCCGCTACCTCAGAGGAGTCACGCACTGCATCTGCTTGGGGGAAGGGAGAAACTAAAGAGAACAATTGCAGAGAGATCTGGCGGCCTGTTTAACCACAGCAGCTCGGCAGGGCTGTGGACCAGTATCGCAACGCTTGTCTCCGAGTGGGATTTTTAATTCCCAGAGTGAAGTTTGTTCTTGTGCTGGCTCTCTTCTGCAGGTAAGTCATTCTGTGTTGCAGTCTGACCCTTGGAGTGGCAACATCCCAGATTGCCACTCAGCTCTGGCAGGTCTTTATCACCTGGAAGCTCACAGTTTGTTTTGTTTTGGTTTTTTTGTCTTTTAACATCAGATAACAGCTACCAGTTGAAAATCACAGGCAGAATTCCTTAGCTCAACTGCCTGATACAATAGTCTGGTAGAAAGGAAATGGTAATGTCCTTTGGAGAAATGAGAAAAAACACTGCAAGCGGCAAAAATATGCAAGATTTGGAAATCTGTAAAAGTGAGGATGTGAGAATGGAAACCCACATTAGTGGTAAGATGCAGTAGGAGAAACTGAGGCAGAAGGGGCTTGAATTACAGGGAGCTTAACACTGTCAGTATTAACCAAACGGTTGACTTCAGAACAGTTTCAATGTGCGCTAATCAGCTGGGCTGGCACGTGGTTCACTAAGCGTATCTAAAACCCATCAGGATCCCACTGATAAGCTTTTCAGCTGAACTTGAGTAACATTGATCCTGACTAATGTAAAATGTGAGAGAAATTGCAGAACTTCTCAACGGATGTTTTTTGTTATGGCAAATAGCAAATATTCACCATTTCTTAAATCCATAGCATTTGCATTATAAATATAGTAGTCAGGTTTTTCTTTAAAAGTTGTAAATAATTAATAACTACCGTAGTGTTAAGTATGAGGGTATTTTCCCGTGAAACTTTCTCTCCCATACCAGAAACTACTGTCATTAAATAAGCACTGCATTTAGCAGGCATGCCCTGATGGTGTGCTAGACACAGGAGGATGCAGGTGCCATTCCTACTGGGATCACTGGCAGATACTGAGGAGGAACTGTAAGGCAGGCGTCTCCCTGTGGAAAAATTCTGGCAGCTTTAGAGACAGAAATGGGGTGGCTGTAAGTTCTCAAGCAGGAGTGTGTAGGGTCGGACACGAACAAATCCATCATTAATGTGTGTAAGGACGGAATTAGAGCAATGAAAGAAAAGGGGCAGGGGTGTTAAAGGCTGTATTAAGCGTTAAGACTTTCTGAATCACAAATGAATGGGTATAACAAAAAAAAAAACAAACCAAACCAACCCAAACAAAAACCCCCTCCTAGTTTGTTTAAAAAGATGTGCCTGGGGAGGGAGACAGAAGAATTGGGTAGGGGGTAAGGATTCTGATAACGGTTTGGATCAGAAGCTGAGTGGGTTTAGGGGTACAAGGGCAAAGCAGCAAGGAGAAGTAAGCTCACCTTAAAGGGAAGTAGAGCTGAGGGAAGTGTGAAGTTCAGAAATCTGCTGTGGTTTCTTGAGAGGTACATGCAGAGATGAATTAGCAAAAGCTTGATCCTCTCAGGATCAAATACGGAGTTGAGCCAGAATGGGAAAGTAAGAAAGCAATATGTAAAGAGAAGGGAAGCCTTGCCTGCTCTAGGAAGCACTGTCCAGCAGCCACAGCAGGGTCACTTTGGAGTACTGTTCCTGGAAGAACAGGGCTGGAATAAGGCAGGTCTGTAGGGGAAAGTTTTCTGTGGCCACCGGCTGTGCAGTAGTTCTGTGGAAAGTCAGTGAGAAGAGCCAGCAAGTGTTGGCTGAAAGCAACAGAAGCTGGAAAGTCTGATTTGCGCTCTGTGTCTGGACCTACCATGGAGGTTTGAGGCTGTAGTGCAAGCCTGCTACTTGACCCCGAGACCTTTATGAAAAGGAGCTGGTGGATGCATGTCTTCCTCCTCCTGAAGGAAAAATCAGGTATTGCTTCAAGCCTGGACTGACAGAGGAGATGAGGCCCAAGCTGCAGGGCAGGTGGGTGTTTGTGGAAGTCATCTGGAAGAATAAATGTGTCACGGGAATTTGTGGGGAGAAGCCTTGAGGGCAAGTACACTGCTTTCTCAGCTGTGTTACTACCGCATCTCTTGGAACCCGGGTATCTGAGCAGTGGCTTAGATCGCTGATGGTAGGAAGTGGAAATGTGGAGAGCTGCTGTGTGTCCTGCTGCCGTAGCCAACACATGCTGCTTTCACCAGTAATGCTGAACTCCTGCACCTGAAAAGTTGGTGTGAGAAGGGTTAATTTGTTGTCAGCTGTACTGATACAAAAACGAGCGCCTTACAGTATTACTTTCAGGGCAAGAATGAGCATAGCACAGACAAGGAACACTAAGCACGCTCAGACACCCTTCCCAGCCTCCTTGTTGCAGAGTGGGCTGGCTGCCACCAGCCTGGTTACCTCAGAGAGCTGGTGCGGACCTTGAGGAGACACTAAAACACAGCACGGATCATAGAATGGTTTTACGTTGGAAGGGACCTTAAAGATCATCTAGTTCCAGCCCCCTGCCCTGGGCAGGGACACCTCCCACCAGCCCACGTTGCTCTAAGCCCCGTCCAACCTGGCCTTGAACCCCTCCAGGGATGGGGCAGCCACAGCTTCTCTGGGCAACCTGGGCCAGGGGCTCACCACCCTCACAGCAAAGAATTGCTTCCTCATATCCAATCTAAATCTCCCCTCCTTCAGAGTAAAGCCATTCCCCCTCGTCCCATGGCTCCCCTCCCTGACCCAGAGTCCCTCCCCAGCTCTCCTGGAGCCCCTTGAGGGACTGGAAGGGGCTGGAAGGTCTCCCCGGAGCCTTCTCTTCTCCAGGCTGAACCCCCCCAGTTCTCTCAGCCTGTCCTCCCAGCAGAGGGGCTCCAGCCCTCCCAGCATCTCCGGGGCCTCCTCTGGCCCCGCTCCAACAGCTCCGTGTCCTTCTGCTGTTGGTGCCCCAGAGCTGGAGGCAGCACTGCTGGCGAGCCAGTTTGGGAGCAGTGGGCCTCTGTTTTTTTTTTTTTTTTTAAGGGCGCACAGAAAAAAACCACCGCCCTAGAAGAAAACCAAAACTTATATATGTATATAATTTATTCTTCCCTGCCCTCAGGGGTGAGGCTCGGCCGTGGGCCTACTCCTCCCTCTCAAGCGCACGGCTGCCCCTCCCACAACCCTCTGCGCGCCGCCTCTACGTCACTTCCTGTGCGGGCGCGGTGCCTACCGGGAGTTGTAGTCATGTGGGCGGTGCCCGGCGCGGCGGTTCCGCTTCCCCCTCCGGCTCCTGCCGCCGCCTCCTCGGTGGGTCCCGCCGCCGCCATCGCAGAGGCCGCGCCCGCTGAACCCCCTCCGTCCCCCGAGGCGGCCCGGTGAGTCCGCTCCCACCTGCGCCGTCCCTCCCTCGTGGAGGCCGCCGGCCCTGCGGCGGGTGGCGGATCTCCCCCCCGCCCTGCCCCCGCCGCCTGAGGGAGCTTCCGGCAGCGCGGCCCCGCCGCCTCAGGCAGCCGGGCGGGCCGAGGGCGACTCGCCCGGGCCGGCCTCGGCAGGGCGGCGGTGGGGACCGGAGCTGGGCCGCTTTGGGCCCAGCCTGGGCCCGTCCCCGCCCTGGGGGGTGTATGGGGTCTCTCTTAATCCTTGAGAAATTGGTTAAAACCTCATTAATCTCGGGGGGGGGAGACATCGGTGGGGATATAAATCTGGTTATAAGTCCTCACGCAAAAAATGCTGTTCAAATACAGCCAGGGAGCGCGGAGCCCTCACCGTCCTATGTAGGCGATGCAGCGGGTTCTTAAATGCAGCGGTGCCTTGGCAGCCGCTGTCATACCTGGGTGGCCATTAGCCCGCGTCTTTCCATGCCACTTACAAACTGTCGCTCTTCATGCCCTTCACCTGCTTGGTTTTTCTCCTTCCTCTGTTTTCTGCTTTATTTTTGTTAGCGCTTTTTGCGTTTACTCTGTTGAAGCCACGCAGGATGGCTTTGTTGTTTAACGGTAAGCTGTTCAAGGAGCAGGGAGAATAGAGTTGGTTTTAGCCTGGTAGGTACGAGCCGCTGCCCAAAGGTTTGTTTGGGAGCAGAGAGTTCATCAGCGGGCTCTCAAGGAGCAACGTTGCACTTTGCCAGTAGCCAAAATAAACCGGTTCACGTGCTGCCTTACGGCAAGTGAAGACAGTCCAGATATCACAGCATTTTAATAATCATTAATTTGGAGGTCTTGCAATCATAGCAATGTTAGGTGCAATCCAAACGTGGTGTGTTGTGGGTTTTTTTAATTTTCTCGATTCTGTCTTTCTCTGGTTTTGTCATTTTCAGGGGCGCGTTTTGTGCTTGAAAAAGTGGGCCTGCTCTTGTGAAAGTTTTGTGAAAGTCATGCTTTGCAGCATGGAGTGTCCTCACAATGCGAGCCCTGGAGTGGTACCTCCCTAAAAAACCGGGGACTAGTTACTTTGTGATTCCGTTTCTTCATCTAGGAGACGGAGGTCATTTAACTCGCAGAGATGTTGGGGATGCAGGTTACGAAATTCCTGTGTGTAACAAAATGAGCTGTGCCGGTTTTATATTACCAGAGAACTGACAAATTAGTTGTTTCTTTATTACAGACTGAAATAGGAGCAACATAGAAATGTAAAAATGAAACGCTTTTGTGTTACGAGTTTTTGAGTAGAATCTTTAAGATAATAGGAGCACTTTAAAAAAGAATTCACCAAGTAATGTTTTAGAGGAAGGAAAAGCCTTACTGTGAAGTTCACTAGTTGGATATTTCAGTTCTTGAGGCCAGAACAGAAATACTTGAGAAAGACAACACAGAAGATCTCAGTTACTCTAAGTTGTTTGTGGTGTTTGACTTGCCTTCGTGCAGACATAGGTGTTAACAAAAAAAAAAAAAAAAAAAGTTATGAAATGGGGAATGATGCCTCTGTCCCTACATCTTGCACTTCTTAGCTCAGCGCAACGAGTTTCGGTGCATCCGAGGCGTGTGCTTTCCAAGATGCTGTGCGGCAGCTTGTCAGAGGCTGATTTACTGGGATGAAATTCGTACCAAGTTACAGCTTGGACGTTTGGCCAACTGGGGGAGTTTCTTTCCGGAGGCACCTGCTCGTGTTCCCTCTCTGGGAGGGATGCTGGCGTGGATGGGTGAATGCTTTGACCATGTATGGCAGGTCTAATCTGGTGTTTATTTTAAAACCTATCCTTTTAAAAACTCTTGTGTTGTTTGAGTCAGCCTTTCGGTTATGTTTCAAAGAGAAAATTATTCAAGCGCCTTTGGTTTCTAAGTAACTTTCCGAGAAGTGTTAAGATGCTGCAGATTTTGTTCTTGTGATGGTGTGGAAAGCCTTAGGGATCTGAATCTAGGTCTACTTGTACTAATAAGAGGTACTTCTGCTTCAGAGTTCTTGCATCAGTCTTGGTGGGTTTTTTTTCTTGATTGTTTTTTTTTTTTTCTTCTACTTTCTATCTGTTTTCTGCATTAGGAGGTTTCTGAGGCACTGGGAGCTTCCCTGCGAGTTTTGTGCCAGTGCATTCTTGTTTCTTCCAACACGCGCATTTATTGACGAGTCTGTGTGTCAGCCACAACAAAGAAAAAGCTATTTGTTCTGAAAACAACCCCTAGTTACAGAGACGCTGTTCTAGATGGCCGGGCCCAGTGATAACACCAGCAGAGATGCAAGTCCTGGGGTCAGGAACTGGGAGGCAGGGAGAAAGCTTTGAAAGTGAATTGGCTCACCGGAGCATCCAGGAGGAGAAGGTAGCGGAGGCGTGGGGATGGGGAGAGCAAGGGCAAGGAGAGATCTTCAGCAGCCAGGTGTTTCATTAGCATGCATCCTAATGAATTGTATTTCTGCTGGCAGTTGGGGAAAGGCAACCGAGTTGCCACAAGAAGGTGGTTGCGGTGCTTTCCCTTCTTTTTCTAGTAGTTGCTGCCGTCAGTTCTGCTCTGTTCTTGGGTAAAGCAGAGGCACTCTTTTGGACTAGGAGAGAGATTCAGAAAGGCTCCAGCAAGCTCAATTTTTAGTTTTCCAAGGAGACACCTCCTCCTTAAATCTAAATCAAATCTGCCTGCCTGGCCCAAAACTTGACGATAGCTTTGTAATTGCACAACGTCCTCTTGGAGAGGTTTCTCTACCTGCTGTGGTAGTAAGAGCAACTGAACATACCCTTCCAGTGAAATTTAACGATGCAAACGCTGAGGTTACCACTTGCCCCATCAAGTGCAGCGCTGCTAAAGATAACTGATCGCTCCAAGCGCTTGGGTGCCAGCCTGAGCTACCAGCTTGACTCTCAGGAACAATACAGTCCTCCTACAGCACCCGCCAGGCGCTGCGTTATTGATTCTGCATCTCGGCAAGGTCAATTTGACCGGGGGAGCACCGTGGAGGAGACTGCATCTCCCGTGAGCTTTCAGTATTTGCAGGACTTTGTTAAACAAAAATGAGTGTTTTCTCCAGCCTTCTGGCATACCGAGGCCATGGACGGGCGTGCGCCAGCAAGAGGGGAAGCTCTGGGCTCTGACGTGGTGGGAGGGCAGCCGGGCTTGTGGAGGGGGACGGTAGGCAGTAGGTGGGGAAGAGGAAGGGGGTTCAGGGTGCCGGCAAAGGGCAAGAAAACCCTGGGCAAGGCACGGGTTTTGAAGGCAGGACCCGTTTTGAAGGCGGTTTCCTTTTAGCAAGGAAACACTGCAGCATTCCCTGAAGGCCTAAGGATTCTTGCTGTGCTTTGCTGTTTGGAATTAGGGTGTCTTGAGGTTGCTGTGTTGTAAGATTTTTTTTTTTTTTTTTTTAGGAAGCGCTTATTTGCATTTAAATGCAGGTGGTAAGAGGTAGGGGGTGTTTTCAGGTGCGAACTGGAGATCTACTGGTGACCTACGTAACTAGGGCCCAGACTGTGAGGTGTAGATGGAGCTCACCGGTTATATTCAAGCCTTACTTCACCTGTCAAGGCTTGTGATGTCTCAGAGCATGATTTTACCTAAAGTTGTGCCTTACAATTTGGAAATTTGGATTGGATTGGAAAATAAACATTTTACTGCTTGTATTTTCACTGATGTAGTGGACAGTATCTGTCACCGGGAGCTGGAAACATTGGTTTTGGACCCAATTCTGTACCTGACTTGCCAGGTTTTTTTAAGTTGATCATTCTTCCTATTTTCTCTTCTATTTTCCCAGCTGGGCATGCGGCTTAATCAGGCTTTGAAAATGTCTCACCTGGCAGGCAGGCAGAGATGTAAATGTTAGGAAGATGCCTTAAAATTGACAGGAGTTTCATTTTTGCTGTTTAGATAAATTTGGGGTAATTAGACACACCCTATTCACAAAAGGAATTCCTTATGCTTGTGAAAGGCTGAGGTTATGCTATGTTGAAATGCTTCAGAAATTGAGGTTAGACTAGATGACCTTGTAAGGTCCCTTCTAACCCAAATTATTCTATGAACTATTCTACAAACTACTGGCAAGCCGCCTTTTTTTTTTTTTTTTTCTCCAGGCAAGACAAGTAGATTTTGAAATTCTCAAATTGACGTATCTAACCGTTGTTCATACATTTTAAAATATTTTTAAGATTCCTAGAAAGTAGTAGGTACTTTGTATAATAGATAGGTTGTTGTTTCCCCAAAGATCTAAGCCCTGGAGTTGGTGCAGTTCTGGCGATGACAAGTTTGCCCAAAGCTGGATGTTTAAGCAGCAGGAGTTTGTTACTGAAATATGGGATGTTGCGCTGGAAGATACGTGGTTACCTGCTGCCGACAACTGTCCTGGATTTGAATCTTTGGTCAGGGCTGTTCTCTCTGCCAATTAGCAAAAATTGTCTCCTATCTTTAAAGGAGTTATTTTGATAAGACAGATATAATTCTTTCTGATTGTGTGCTTTCATTTCAAAGAAAAGGAGCTGTAGGAAGGAACGAATGCGTTAGGGCAACGGTGATTTAAAAGTGGTGTACCATCTTAAGAAAGGGATTTAGCATAATGTGAACCAGAATGAGAGCAGCTGGCAGGTGTATTAAGGGATGGAAGTACACTAAAAAGCCTTTCCAATTCAACATCTACTTTTTTTTTTTTTTTTCTGAAGTTTTCTGTTTCCCGTTTAGGTGCTGGATGTTTGACTCAGCGCGTACCCACAGGAGTTTGTAACTGTCAGCATATGCTTTCCCATAGTTTCTTTATTGAGTGAAATTAGAATTTTATCCAGTAACGCGGGGTTTACTTTGGAAACAAATGTAATACTTCCTACTCTGAAGTTGTATTTGTTCTTCATTTACAATCATTCTAGAACTGCTTTAAATAACAGAGGTATCTCTTGGACAAGAGAGAGAAAAGGCTGTTTCTAGAAGATGCTTTTTAAAACTACCTCTGAATGTTTAAGCCCTTTCCTGAAAAATGAGAACCTGGAGGAATGAAAATGAAAGTATCTTTCACCTGAGCCTGCCTACCACAAAAGGCCACCCTCTTTTAAAGGAGTCTTCTGGGAATTTGGGCTTCACTTACCCAGAGGTCAGACGGAAGCTGGCTGGGCAGTTTCTTGTGGAAAGAGCTCATTGGAAGGGGCTGAATTGAAAGTATGCTTCAGCTGGTGTATTATCTACTTTAGGGTGTTAAAAAAAAAATAAACTGTTTAACAAATTTGGTTAACGTATTAAAGTCAGCAACTTTTGAAGTTCCAAAACATTGCTTAAAAGGTAAAAGGAGAAGAAACGTAAGAGTCTTTCAATGTTTTCTTCTGTTTTAAACTGTTTGACCAGTCAGAGATGTGTAGGACAAGGAATTAAACATTTTTTGACCTTTTTGCCAGGATTCAGGATATCAGAATCAAGGAAAAACGATTTCTGGCCCAACTGCAGGTGCTGCTGAAAAGGGCCTCTTTGGAATTTGGGAGGTCATAGAAAGGATCTCCCTCTCCTGCTACAGGCAGGTCACATCGGTCCGACAGCCTGGAGGCTGCCTGAAATGCCACCAGGAGGAGAAAGGATGGAAGGGTGAGAACAGTCATCCACAGAGAGTCCCAGCTACATGTCCATAAGCTCTTTTTGGCCAATTCACACTGAAACGTTGCTCTAAATGTGCATGCTACGTCAGTTTTCCCACCGCTGCATTGGTGTGCCACGAGTGTGCCAGGAGATGCTTCCGAGTTCAACAGCGGCTGCTTGGTGGCGTAAAAGGATGTGACTTCGGTTTTGCAGCTCGTGTAGTTTGGGAATGCAGAACATCATGATGGGGTTAGCGGTCAGCTTGGGCAGCTTCAAAGCGTTTGGATCTTAGTTGAGTCTTCTTCTGAACCTGGCTGACTTCCTACATGATCTCGGGTGGCTGTTACCACCTTTGCTTGCTTTGGGCCAACAGGTTGGTTGCGGTTCATGAAATACTTGATGTTTTATACTAGTGTTAAATATGCTGGGTGCTTGAGGTTTTTCCCAGGCTGTTAAGTCCACCTGCTGCCACTAATCTAGACCAGAAATACGCGACTGCAAGGGTGCTGCTTCACTTTACACCTAGATAAATATGAGAGTTTGGTTTGGAGGGGGAAAGGAGAGGGTCTTGCTCTCTCCCCTGACCCCAAACCAGTTGTTTCTACTTGCTCCGAGCTAGCGCTGTGGCACCCCGACTCTGCGGTCATCTGCCGCAGGGAACTAAATGGATGGAAAAGGAATCACCGATGTTAAACTTGGCTTGAAAATGTTGCTGGGTGATCTGACACTGAGGGCCTTGTTTGTACGAGCTGGCGAGTTGTGTGTCCGGCTTTCGGCTCTTCCTGCCTCTTTCACGTGTGTTTCTGAGCGTTCGGGAATGTTATTTCAGATCAAACATGAAACGAATAAATGGGTGTTTATTTGTAGATCCCGTCACAAAATACTGACATCATTCTCTGTGGCATAAAAAATAGGTTTCTAATGTTGTTAAATGATTTATTACTTTGAAAGAGACCTTTTTCTCAACGTGTGAAATGCTAGCTGTCACCATTACAAAAATGAGTTATGTGAAGTGTTTGATTTTCAGAGCTGGGATGTTATCACCGCGTATGAAACACTTTGTAAAATCTTTTCTGCTTGTCTCCTTGCTTTTTCCCCTCAAGGATGCAAGTGAAGTCCGGGATTCTCAAAGATATTTAGCAGCAAGAACAGTTAATTTTAATCTGGTGCTAACATGCCGCGGCTCTTTGATACTGATGTCCAAGCTTACGAAGTAATTCTTTGTGGTAAAGAGAGCCTTGAGTGCCGCAGTCAGGAAATTCATGCAAGTACCTCCTTCTGATTTTTGCTTCTGGCATGTGGCGCAGTGTACAGCAGAGCGGTGGGATGAGGAGTGTTTCGCAGTAACCGAAGTATGTGTTGGCAGCGCTGGTGACTCATTGCTTTTGTGAATGCTACTTTTTCTTTCCAGCCCTTCTGGACTTATTTGTAGGGATTTTATACATGTGCTATAGTACTGTTTTGGTCGTGGGTTTTTGGTGTTTTTTTGGTTTGGTTTTTTTTTAATTTTATTTTTTCTGGGAGAGGACTGGTGTTGAGATTTTTAAATGTAAGAGTATTTTTCCAGGCAGCTGTTACAAATGGAAAATGAAAATCAAGAATATTTCAGTACAGCTGGTTTGGATGCTTTCTTCACAAGCAGGGCTGTGTGTTTTAGTGTGCAGATGTGATGTCTTTTATTTCTTTTAAAAATTATTTATTTATTTATTTTATTGAGGGCTGGAGCCCCTGTGCTATGAGGACAGGCTGAGAGAGCTGGGGGGGTTCAGCCTGGAGAAGAGAAGGCTCCGCGGAGACCTTCCAGTCCCTAAAGGGGCTCCAGGAGAGCTGGGGAGGGACTCTGGGTCGGGGAGGGGAGCCATGGGACGAGGGGGAACGGTTTTACACTGAAGGAGGGGAGATTGAGATGAGATCTGAGGAAGCAATTCTTGGCTGTGAGGGTGGTGGGACGCTGGCCCAGGTTGCCCAGAGAAGCTGTGGCTGCCCCATCCCTGGAGGGGTTCAAGGCCAGGTTGGACGGGGCTTGGAGCAGCCTGGGCTGGTGGGAGGTGTCCCTGCCCAGGGCGGGGGGGTGGAACTAGGTGATCTTTAAGGTCCCTTCCAACCCGAACCATTCTATGATGCTATGATTTTCTTATTTACTAATAATTATTCCATTGTAAAATATTTTATTTCTGAGATGCATAATTCTCTGGCTGAGCAAATGTACTCGTGCTAGGTAAAACTGGATTGAGTATTACTCATGGAAGGAGTTAAGACACCTGGTAAATCTATATAATAGCACATCCACAGAGTGTTACTAGAGCTCAGAGCACCTAGTTATCTAGAGCTTCTAGTAACATCTAGAATGTTGTTAGAGCTTGTAGTATCTAAAGTTTTAGTGTCTTAAAAAAATAAATTTGAAAGAAGGGTTGGGGAATAAACTAAAGGAACTAAAAGAATGAAGGATAGGTGAAAATACTAAGATGAAATGATTTTTAATTTGGTTTAGGTCATGGTAGTGATGATTTTGTTGCTCCAGCAAAACAAAATTTTTATTAACACTAACAGGATTTAAATAAATTTTTGCCATTCCCTCATTGCTGCTAAGAGATACTTGTCAGAGACGTGGCTGGCACTGACTTTTATCTTGTAACACTTTGAGCATGACTTGTTGGGGATCCTCCTTGCCCTGGTATTGAAAATCTTTGGAAGTTAGTCTTTGGCAGTACTTTCCTACCAGGTCTTATTTGGCTAAGTGACTGGTGATGGTTGTATTTTACTTCCTTAGCCCTTCCAAAGCCCATGGGCCAAAGCGAGAGGCCAGCTTTCTAAATTTAAAACTGCATCTTAAAATCTCTTTGTTTCGAGGATCTTGGTCCAGATTGAAAATAGATGTAACTCTTGTTCTGTGGCACTCTGATTAATGAGAGCGATCGTGCTTCCTACGCTGCTGAAACAGCTTTCTCTTAACGGTTTTGTCATGTTGTCAAATAACTTGTCAGTAATCCTCAAGGTTTGGTGTTTTAATTGTCCCTTTTTTTTCTTCATGTTTTTAATTTCCTAAACAAGCTACGGGTGCTTTCTCTTTAGTTTCATACATACCGCCGATGCGCTCATACATACCTGCTCAATGGTGGATGATGGTCCATTTCCCAGTGAGCAGCACTTAACTGCAAGTGACTGCTCAAACTGATATTTTGTGGTCTCTCTTTTTGTTGCCAAGTTTAGTAGAGATCTTTATCTCTGTTTTACTCTTTTGAAATGGCTTACTGAAATTCGCTTCCTGTTTTCTTAACAGAGTTGAAAGGACCTGAGAAAATTTTCCCTTAGATGACAAGCTCTTGGAAAGTTGACCACTTCTTAAAGGTATTATATCAGGGTTAACTTTTTTCCATAGTTAAAATAAATTTTATGAGAGGAGAATTTTTGTATTAAAAAAAAAATTGTATTTTCATAATCATTCATAATTTCTAAGTCTTTCATGCTGATTTATTGCAACAAAAGTGGTTTATGCCCTCATTTGCATGTTCACACTCATTAGTAGCAGATAATAGTATTGAAATTAAAGAGAGGAAGACGTGGTAGGCATAAAACTGTTGTGCGGGGTCAGGCCGTCGATGTCTCGCCCAAGGTACTGACTGCAGTCTCTTCTTGACGGATATCGGATTCAGTGTGAGGACTCTCTTAAATGGCTTTCCGGAGCTGGGATGTGGCCCAGGACTTGCTTCAGCTGCTGCCTGCAGCACTCTTGTTTTGCAGCACCTTCAGGTGAAGGAGCAGACAATCACAGAGTGGTGCCTCCCTCATTTATCCTTCATCTTCCTGTGATTTAGGGCTCAGCTAGTGCTGGAGATTGAGGTGATGCTGTAACCCAGGTCTTCAGTTCTTGTGTTGATGGCACAGCCCGAGCGATGTCTGTCTTCTGTTTTTTCATGTATTATTACCGTGCATCCCTTGCAGTGGAATTACAGCCCCTCAGACAAGGGGCTTATGTATTATTTCTGTTAGAGTCAGTAGATTTCTTATCTCTTATTTCTGTTAGAGTCAATAGCTTAAATTTTTTTATTGGGGCGCTATGCGTGTATGTGAGGCTCTCATGGATGGAAGCTTCGGTTCCATGGAGGAGTTTTTGTGTTTTGCAGGTGGTAGACATTAGTCTTTGAGGCCTGTTTTATGGGAGTTCAGTCTCCTCCTCACAGACATCTTCAGCTGCTTTATAATTGCCCAACTGTTGTTGGAGGCAAGATAATAAGGCGGAGCGAGGTTTGAGAACTTCATCCTTTTCATTTGTAAATGCCGAAGCCTCATAAAAATGCGTTTTCTGACGCTTTACTCTTGCTCTGTGATATTTCACTGAAACCTTATGATTCTGCCCATAAGAAATTTCACTCCTTCTCTATTGAACCGGTACATAGTTGCAGTATGTGGAGCTGGAAAGGCTACTTAATTTTTAAACCTCTTCAAGTGCTACTTAATTTTCAACTTAGAGTGCTGCCGTACTGCAGCATCCTCGCCTAGACAGGCCAGGCCTTACAGCTCAGCTGTGATAGCTGAAATACTAATGGTACAAAACACCCTAAGGCAACACTTGGAATAATAAGTTCAATGGGATCACGTTTACAGTTGCTTAACATCTTGTATAAATTGTTAAGCGCCTGAATAGATGCCCAAAGACAACCTGTCACAAGCAACAGGGTCCTTTCACAAGATGTTTGCTCTCTTACCTATGCTTCTGCGTTAAACTCCTGTCATAATTTGTACATGCTATAAGTAGGTTTTTAAAGTCTTTTGCAGCTTTGTAAGGTCAATATTATGTTTTGTCAACTGTTCAAATATTATTTTAACTTGACAGCTTCCTTTGGAAGCTCTTCTGCTTCACAGAGTCCTGGTTATCCTGTGGTGGTGTAGTTTTCACAGTCCTTTTGTCTATTCAGTTGGTAACTCTGTTCTTTTTGCATTTTTATTTTTTAAAAAGTATTTTCTTCTTGAGCTGTAAAATATATTTTTGTGGTCCTGGTGCTGCAGCATCCTATATAAACAATCGTATATGTCTCGAGCTAATTTGTGTCTAGTTCTCCATCACTAAAGCAGGGATAAAATATTAACTTCTCTGAAGTGTGCTAACTTAAAATGGTAGGATGTATTACATCACTTCAAAATTTTGGTAAATTTGTTTGACAACTCACAATTGGTGTTTAAACCATTGTACATTTATTTATATACACATATGTTTATGGTATTTATATCATACATTTGATTGGTGAACTGTAAGAATCATACATAGTAGTAATAATACATAGAAGAGGTTGCGTTTTTTATCTTCTTTTTTATTTTTTTTTTCTGCTTATTGGCATCTGTAGTTTTTTTTGTAGGCTTGGCAAAAATTGGTTTCCACATCAGCGTATGAGGAATAAAGATGTGCTCGTTTTGAATTATGACACAATTTTAAGCTTTCTTGGCTGATTTTTAAAAATATATTTTGATTTGCAGCTTGCACACCCAGTTCTCGTTGGTTTGGATTCTTCAGCATTTTAGATAAATACCTTTTTATGAGTAAGAAGAGCGAGAGAAGTAGTTTTACCAGGAATGACTTAAAAAATTAAAAAAAAAACCACCAGAAAATGAGTTTAAAAAACTCATTCTGGCATCCAGTTTTTTGGCTGCCTGAAAGACATAGGAGAACATTTCCCCAAATTTCAGGGATTTGCTGCATTAAACCGTACATTAATATGTTGCTTGTGTGTGTGCAAGTGGTTTTCAAGTAGAAAGCCTCCCAGGAAGTGTCCCAGGAGGAGTTCTGGAGCGTGAAGGCGGGTGAATGCCAGAGAGCCGGTTTGCCTCGCTCGCTTTTCCCCGTGTTGTTCTCGGTATTACGCTTTGCTGTGTTTCTGTTGATGAACGCGGGTCTTCATGTCCAAAATTTTATGTGCGTAGAGATTTTAGAAATTCACGTCGCTTTGAGTTGACAGCCACAGTTTGTGCTGTTTGTACTATTTGTTGCTGGGGAAGGATGGGCTGTGGTGCGCAAAGACTGCAGAATTTGGTTGTGAGCCCTATCTAGATGTCCTTATCTCTGCTAATGGAGCTAAATATGGCAGGAGAAAACAGGCTAACTGCTAATCATTTGTCTCTTTGTATAAAATTTGTAAAACTTTAAACTTCAGCAGTGTAATGAAGTTCTCTGAGAATGTGACAGTCTTGGAACTCTGGTAGGAGGTAGCTGCAGGCAGAAGTGTTGAGGTTTCATTGCAGAGCTCTGGGGGGTATTTTACTCAGACTTGATACCATCCTATGGTCCTGAGATGCTGTTGGTAGGGAAATACTAGGGTGACCCTCCCTGAGTGTGCTGCTTTATCGTCGATATTTGGTGGTGGTGTTTTTTTTTTTTTTTTTTTTTTTTTTTTTTTTTTTAATAAATTGACAGTCTCACTTCCAAATTCATAGGATGCCCCGCTTCCCCATCAAGTTCTACAGCTGGCTATTGCTCACTGTTTGCCGGGAAGCTAGTTTGCTATTATCCCCTGTTCCCAGTTTTCCCCCCAAGTAACGGCCGCAATAAGGAGGGCTTTGTGCTTTTCCCGTTACCAAAAGCAGCCTGGCTGCGGTGGTGGTGGGGGGGATCATCAGTTTTGCTGATGTGGGCAAAACCCTGCGTCGGGACGAGACCTTGGCAAAACCATTAGTGGCAGCAGGGCTGTCAGCAGCCTTGGACACGACTGCACTGATTTGTAGGTTATTCTGGCGACAGTGAAGTCTAGAAGATCTGTGTGTGCTTCTAAGAGGGCTTAAAGCTTGAACAATTTGTGCATACAAGCCAAGAACAGCATTCCCAGCTAGCGGCAAGTGAAGTGGCCTGGTGCAGAAGTGGGATGCTGCAGGGAACTCTTCTCATGTAGGCGTTTGTGTGTTCGAAGAAGTCATTGTACTTGTCTGTCATGGCACAAGTGGAATATAATTCTCCCAGGAGAAATGATCCCTAGTTTTCTATATGGTACTGCTAGAATATATGGTACTGCTAGAATACGCCTAGAAAATGAGTTATATCCACCCAAGCTGTCTCTGATTTGGTTATTTTTTGGTTGGTGTGGTGTTTTTTTTGTTGGTTTTTTTTTTTTTGAAAGACTTATCGCCATGCTCACCTGCTTTTTGTATTTACAGATCCCACATTTGATTTCTTGTAGGCTTTGCTGTTTCTGGGTGAATTTATGTTCAGTGTGGGTATCGAGAAATAAGCGTTTTGAGCTCGGGTCTGTGCCTGTAGGGGTTTTGGCAAACTGGTGAACCGTTCCAAGTGGTTGTGATCACCTGGGTGGCAGGGCTGTACTGGTGTCCGCTGGCCTGCATGTGGCTGGGAAAACCGACTCGGAAGAGGCAGAATTTCCCACTGTGGCATTTTGTGCCAGGCTGGTGCTGTTTTCCAGCCCGGCAAAAAGAGTTGAGGGTTTGGCCCCCCAGGGCTGCTGAGCTGAGCTTAAGTTCCTGCTGTCGGCTAGCAGTAACGGCGGTTGAAGCAAGCCTTGGCCAGCCACTAGAGAGAAACAAAGAGCTCTGTCCTGAGTGTGTATGAAAAAGATAGCTTTTCTGCAGGGAGCTATTTCTCTTTTCTTTTCCCTTATTTAATTTTTTTCCGTAGCTGACATTTGACAGCTCTACTAGTGTGATGAGGGAGTGATGGATCCCCTCATCTTGGCTTCTTTTGGTTTGGGTTTTTTTTTTTTTTTTTTGCCATCCTGGTACACGCTGCATGTTTCCTCTTCTCTTTCCAGTTAGCCCTGGACCTCTAATCTGGATGGGTAAGCCGCAGCCTTGTCTTACTGTTGCCCAATAATATTTCCAGAGGTTAAAAAAAAACAAAACAAAAATCTTTGCTTTCTATTAGAGCTAGTGGTGATCTCTCCACCCAACACCAGTAGCTGGGCGTTTTTAGAGTGGTATTATTGCTCTGTTGAGTGGTGATTGTCTAGGTTAAACAGCTGTGGATGCTGTTAGTAATATAGAAGTGCACCAATCTGTATAGGTACCTCGTACGGGTTACCCTTTATTCAAATAACTTTTGCTCTGGAATGCGTGATCCCTCCCTGCCTGTAAATGCCAGGTTTAATTAAGAGAGAACCTCTACATGAGATGCAGACTTCTTTTTTTTTTTTTTTTTTTTTCTTCCCCTTGTAAACTTTCCCTACTTGCCCTTTTCCCCATTCTCCTTTGATCTTTAGAAAACCTCAGCTCATGGAAATAAAGGCTGAAAATCGTCTTCTAGTTAGTGAAATATGAGTAAGCACAAACACCTTGAATCGTGGATTTGCATGCGCTGTGCGCGCTGCAGGCTGTCTCGTCTGCTTTTAGTTGACTCAGGTTTTTAAGTAGGTAGAGCAGGGGTAAGTGATTTCCTTGTTGAGGATTGAACAGGCTTTTTCAAACACCTTTGAGTACGTGTTATCATTATGCAGCGTTGCACAACGGTTCGTTGTAGGAAAACTGTGGCTGTGGGCTGTATAAAACCAAGCGTGGCCTGAATTCGGCTGGTGGGCGGTAACAACCCAGCCCTGCGGCAGAGGGTGGAAACGGATGATCCCTCTTGATTTAATTCCTCCTCCATCGCGCTCTGCGGACCTCCAGGGGCTGCCTCTCGGAACAAGGTGGGAATGGGCATCAGCGGCTGTCAGCTCGGCCGTCCGGCCCATTTCTGTGCGCTGCTGTCATCGAACTTAAGAGAAATGGGAAATAAAGGCAGTTGGGAAGTCACTTTGGAGGCCCATCTGGTACTGTCACCTGTGGTGTTTGAGCTGTTTCAGAGGCGATAAAGCACGGAAGAGGTTTTTAGTTCACTGGAGGTAAAATATGCCACCACAGTTCGATAGCGCCAGATTTATTTTATGAAGCAGAAATGACGATTCAGGTGGGAGTTGATCGCTATGCATGGCTTAGAGGGAGAGGGTGGAGATGTGTCACAAGACTCACAGGTGGCTGTAGTATACGGTGAAGTCAAGTGCCATTCATTTGCTTAAATTTTCTATGCGCTAATGGGCTTTTGCCAGGACTCGTGCACATCTTCGTTCTTGTCTGTGCGTCTTCTGATTTTTTTCCCCTGTTGTTATATTTTTTTGGTCACAAAACAGCTGATAATTAAGAAATTACTCCCCCCTCCCCAATTCAAAAAGTGAAAAAATTTGGGAGAAAAATTTGTCCTTACCAAGATTTCTGCTATTGCTGTGTCATATTTTTTTTTTTTTTTTTTTTTTTGCTATATATACAGACTTTGTGCACCTGATCTGCCAGTCTGGAAGGCTGCCAGACTCTTCGAAGGGTTATCTGCTTCACTTCTCTTTATCAGTGATTGCATGAAAGTTGTACTTTAATGTGCCTGCGCCGAGGGGTGGGGATGCCTGAGCCGTAGGCTTGTCTGCGTGTGGCTGTCTGGGGGATGAGAAGGTGATGCCTACCGCTGGTTGCTTCTTAGAAGACTGGGTTCTGCTTTTATTTCTAAAATGACATTTTCGCCGGCTGGTTGCTCCTTTTCAGCGCAAGACTTTGCACATCTGCTAAGTGCCTTAAGGAGTAAATAGTTGAATTGCTTTAGGTTGTAATGTACTTTGGCAATGGGTTTGAAGAATATTTTTCTTTAGGAAGCCTTAGTAACCCTTTCAAATACCCCGTGAATAGGATATTTGTCTTCTGTAACTTGGTTCATGGAAAGAACATCTCGTCACAGTTTTGGAGAGATTATTCCTTATTCTGAACAAAAGATAGTTTCCTTTCTGCTTTTTTTTTTAATTTCTTCTGTTTGACCTTGCTTTTTTTTTTTTTTCTTCTTCTTTTCTCCCCGGCTCTCTTCTGCGCTTGGCAACTAAACGGCAGTTATTTTTCTCTGTACTTTGTTTTCCCTTCTACTTGTGTGATTCAGCGAAAATCCTAAGGAAATTGAGGAAAAAGACAAAATGGAAAGAATTTAGCTGGGTTTGTTACATGTGCCATGCAGTCTGATTTTTGCAAAAGGCTGAGGTTCTCCTATGCTATGGATAGACTGGGAGTACTATGTGTTGCCTCTGTCACATGTAGCAGTAAAGGGAAAACAGCAAGAAAGGACCTGTTTATAAACGTCATGGTTGTAGCCTTCCTGGTTGAAGGAGAAAAATGGTGCTTATGGCTGTTAATTTGCAAAAAAAAACCCAAACCAAATGCTGGCAATTTATCATCTCCAGTAGCGGCTCCACTTTGCCGAGCAGTTTGCTTAATGTGTGCCTTTGCCTTAATGAAAAAATGTATGTTTGACAGGCTCAGATGGTTTTTATTTGTTTTCTCAACTGCATCATTTGAAGGGGGTATCTTACTTGTTTCAGCTTGTAAATTAGGGAGATCTGTGCTTGTTTGTTGTATCCTAGGTTAGTTATAGCTTCCTAAATAAAACTGTTCGCTTTCACAGGTATGTGATTCGGCATTGACCAAATACTTTTATCTGAGACCCCTTAAATCTGGAAAGAGATGTTTCGACAAGTCCCGTGGAGCTTGGTGCCTGCCTTTTAGAGGTGGGAAGGCTTTGAGAGCTGCGTGTTGCATGGGAGCATCTGCACGTGTTTTTAATAACCGTAGGTGGAACAGATTATCCTGCTGGCTCTTACTGACCATTATCAAGGTTACTCTTGTTCTTGTGTTTGCACAACTCCTCTTTTTGGCAGGCAGAAGATCTGAGACTGCATTTGCCAAGTCTGCGAGAAAGTAATTCTTTGTCTGCCACTGCTGGGTTTTTCGCACAGCGTTTCTGAGTTGAAACGAAAAGATAAGTATTTTCAGTCTGGGAAGGCAGTCTCATACTGTTCCAAAAAGCTCCTTTTTGCATCTGCTGAAATAAATCTCATCCATCCAAATGCTTCCGGTTGGAAGACAAAAGATCCGAAAAAGATGCGTTTCGCTTTTTGTGGAGAAGACGGTCTGAGGTTTGCTGGTTCTGTGAAGTTTTCGGCAGGGCTGAGATCATTTCAAATTGCTGAGCTACCGTGCTGTTAGAGATGGGGCAGGAAGTGAGCTGTGGCTAGGTACCACCATCTGAACGGTGCTTGTCAGAATGCTGCTTTCAGCTAATCCCTGGGAGGAAGTGAGCTATAATCAGTACTAAGTGAGCTAATCACAGGAAATCTATTGCTCAACAGGAGCCTTTTTTAAAAAAAAAAAAAAAAAAAGAGAGAGAGAGGAAAAAAAAGGGGCGAGGAGGGAGGAGAAAGGGAGAAAATAAAAATACCCGCGCAGACATTTCATATTCTGCTCTTGGACTCCAAAATCTGTTTGGTTCAAGAAAATGGAATATCTGATGAAATGAGCAGCCCTCTGATCTCCGCTTGAAAACTGTACAATGTGCATATCTGTTTGCCCTCTTTTCCAGAATAATGAAGCATCAAGTCTCATCTCCTCCAGTAAGATGTTTTTTGAAAGTATTAAAAGGTGGTGGTGTGGGGAGGCTGAGAATGAGCTAGCTACCAAAACCACCGGAGGCTTGGGGTCAGTGTTCCAGGAATGAGTCTCCGGAGATTTTCAACAAGGATTTTTATAATATAAACCAAGAGTGGGACGTGACTTTCTTAAATCTGTCTTGTTACGCGTGTCTTTTCTTGCAGCATCACACCCTAGCTCTTTCACCGTGTTGTTTTTAATTACTCTGCGCATCTTTTCACTTGACATCTTGTGCCTTGGAGATTTGTTTGCGAGGCACCTATTTTGCTATTTTCCTCTGCTCTGGACCTGGCTCTCCCGGATGCCGCCGCTCTTTGTGCATGACAAACGTTGCCAGTAGCACCCTATAAGGCTGTACAGGAAGACAGCAAATGACGGCCACCGCCGTGCAGATCGCTGTAAGGATAACTTTCTTTTCTTGGCCCTCGTGCCCTCTGCTAGAGCAGGGACAGGGGAACGCACTCACCATCAGGGCTTTTTTCACTTTTGATCTGTTCTCTTTTATTCTTCTGTTCCTTCTGCTGGACAATGAACGATTTTGCCGCGTTGCTTTCAAGCACCGTGACTGCCGTGGCCAAAATGTTCTGCAGCTCTCCTTGCAGCAGTTCAGGTGGTGTCCCAATGAGGTCCTGCAGCTGTAGTGGCACATCAAGGATGATGATTTCAAAAGCAAAGTGGTTATGTTTCTTAATGCACTGTTAGCCTGAAATCCTTTACTTCTGCTTTTTGTTCAGCCCTGCAAAACAGACTTAAATTTTATGTCTGTGTTGCTCCTTCTGGGTTACATTGTTGGTAGTAAATTAGTTGAGTAATTTTTACCTGTGGTAGAGAGAACTGAGTTCGGTTTGCAGCTCTGCGAGCCTCCTGTCCAGGTATGCACATAGAGAGGATTTGATTGATTTCACTGATTTACTTCTGGCTCCTCGGAGATCTTGTTCCTTAAGTGGCAGTGCAAAGCCGGGATATCATGTGCCAGGAGCAGGGATTTATGTACATGTTGTCAAACAGCTCTGAGATTGATGTGGTTTGGTTATTTTTTTTTTCCCATTTACTTCTGCATCAAATCCCAGGTGGCGAAATACAGATGCAGCCTAGACTCCTCAAATACATTAATTTGAACAGCCTAAGCAAGACGAATTCAACTCATTATGATACGAGAAATTTCTACATGAGCTGTTTTGTTTGACGCGTGGCATCATCTTCCTACCCCTGCTCGGGGCCTTACAGTACCACACTGTAAGACTGATGTGTGTGCACGCGTAATGCTTATTTAAAACTCAATCTGCTCCAGTCCAAGTGCTGCAGGAAAAACGTGACCGTGCACTATAGCAGATAAGAAAATGATTGTCTTAGATTTCGTTTTCTTCCCCTTTAGTCCTTCTGCAAACAAGTTTGAGAGGAAAAACGTTTGTCCTTTTTCAGAAGTCAGAGGAGGTAAATAGCAGCCGGGTGGCGGAGAGCGCTGGGATGGGAGTGCCTGTCCGCCTTCGTACCCATCACGAGGGAGGCCGAGGGAGCCAGGACCCGCACAAGAGCTGTACTTAGGAAGCTCTTCAGGAAGCAGCCCCGCTTTATGCTCACACAAGGGGGAATTGAGGGGGAAAAAAAACCCCACCAAGAAAAAAACAAGTCAAAGCCAGAGCATTCAGGCTAATGTGCTGCAGCAGTGTGTGTTAATCAGCTTTCTGAAACCGCTGCCCGATTCTCACTTTGCTTTCCAGCTTTTACTCACCGTCAGGGTTATGTTTCTGGGTGTTTTCCCACCAGTGGCAGCGGCAGGAACTGCTCGCTCTCTTCTGTGACCTGGGTATGCCATGGGTTATTGGGCCCTTTTCTTCCCCAAAAGGAAGACAGCTAGCGAGCAGCAGAACTGACTCCTGGAACATCGTTGTGAAAATGAAACTCTAAATGCACATGCAAATCGGTCACTGCAGGTCTCTTCAGGGGCTGGGAGGAGGAAGAGGGTGGGTTAAGCTACACAGGGAGCTTCCCTGTGCTTGTCTGGCCTTGGCCTCGCCGGGCAAAGGTGGCGAGAGTTGAGTTGCACTTCTGAGGAACCTGGTTCAGGTCTCCCGCTGCTGGTGGTGGGTGATTTAGGACAGCGCAGACGCTGGCTGGCCGCTTGCTGCTGCCTCTGCAGCAGAGGAGAGAGCGCGTTTGTTCTTCAGCCGCTGCAGTTGACGTTACGATGGTGTCCAAGGCCGCTGAGGATGAAAAGAGTGTTGCCATTTTTGCTGCAGGGCAAAAAACCTTTGTCAAAAGGATGGGACGGCTTTTGGGAGTAGTGTCGTATACTGGAGATAAGGACTGAGACTCGGAGCGTTGTGGTCACCAGCGCTGGTACCTGTGAGTATGTTTTGTGGGGTAAGCAGCAGAACTGTTGGGGGGAAAAAAGCTTTTAGGTCTTTTTGTGTCTTTTTTCTTTTTTTTTTTTTTTTTTTTTTTTGGTGTCAGTGCAGTGGATTACAGCACTGTCCTGTGGTGGGAATGAATCTGTCTGAAGTCTGTAGTTAAGTACTGTTTGCAGCTTCACAGCTTGTCTCTGTGACTCATTCCATTGCTTTCTAGTTCTTGTAATTAAATATAGTGTGACTAGTGATTGCGAGGGAGTTGCTGATGTGCTTGAATGCTGGTTACTGGTATTATCTTCACTGGCAAAGATGAAAGTGAATCCCTTTGCCGTGGTTACGGCCTCTTCCATGTTATTACCTTTGTTCCTTCTGTCATCTTTCTTCCAGATTTAGCATACTTTTATGAGGTCGCTCAAACTTAGGTTAACCATTTTAGTAAATGTCTTTCAACCAAGCTAAAAAAACTGCCTCACCATTAGTTGTGTTGTCTGACTCTGTCAGAGCAAGATGAACTTGACATCCCCTTTGCCAGTATGCGGACTCCTGGCAGGCTCTGGAGAAATGGCCCTTGCAGTTCTCCGCGCAAGCCGTGATTCAGCAAGGCAGCCACGTGGGTGATGGTGCAAGAGTGATTACGCCGAGCTGCTGTGAGATGAACAGGCTCCTCTTCCTCTTTGGGGGAGTCAGAGAACAGAAAAGGAGCTTCAGGGTGTATTTGCACTTTTTTTTTTTCTTCCTTTTTTTTTTTTTTTTTTTTTTAATCCCTCCTCCAGTCATTGCCCATAATGCCAAACCTCCGCAGCAATTTCAAAAGGACTTCCTGACGCTGTGGAAACTTTCCCTGCATAATGAAGACAGGGTAAGGAGAAAGGAGAGGGGAACTGCTCTTTTCTTCTGCACTCAGCTGTCAGAAAGAGACTCGCTGTTTGGATTTGAACCTGAACAAAATGATTGACTTTTAACTTCCGATGATGACTGACAGATCAGCCTTCTGTTTCCTGAAGCCATCTGTTGTGAGTGGAGCTGTAGTAATTTCTTTAAACTATTAATTCAAAGCTGCTGTGCGTTGAAATGGTCCTTTGTGCAAAATAGTTTGGGACCTAGCAGTTTATTTTAACAGCGGTCTTTGAAACAGCCGCCAGAAATTATACTACTGTGTGTTATTAAATAAAGCACATCTCTTTAAGTTTTTCCTAAAAGCTGAGGTTTTACTAAACCGCGGATTTAATGAGCTTGAAGGATTTTGTTTAACTGCAAATGAGGGAGCCAGTCCCTCGGGTGGGAAGCCGATGCCCGAGCTGTTTCCAGTCTGCTCTGCCAGCCCCGCAGCTCCTCTTCCTCCTGTCCAGCTCCTGGGCTCTGCTTTGACCAAGGTGAAGGATGTTTCTGAACACTTTGAACGTGAAACACTGACCAGAACTGCAGCTCTGAGGGTTCTGTACAGATGCTGTTACGCCAGCTTCTTGAAGCACCTTATTTTCTTGTGGAATAGATGAGTTTTGGATTTCTGTATACTCGTTTCCAACTTGCTGCTTAACAGTTTCTTCTCTTGAGCACGCGAGGCACTAAGGAATAATTCGTTTCGGATCAAGAAGCTGTAATGCTGAGTATGCGATCGACTGACTTGTGCTGCCTGTGTCACTGAAAATTGAGAATTTTTACCATAGAGAGAAATTTATTTAAAAATATGGAAACAAAAGTATAGTAAATGTTGGTGTGTTGTGGTTTTGGGGTTTTTTTTTGTTTGTTTGTTTGGGTTTTTTTTTGTTTTTTGTTTTTTTTTTTTTTTAATTTGCAACCTGAATACCACGTTACAGCGTTGTGAATTCAGTGACTGGGCTTTCCAAGGGAGCGTGCAGGGAATGAATATGGGCTTGGAGAGCCGAGTCCGTTCTTGTCCAGTCTCAGCTGCAGGTTAGTTGTTGTTTATCCTTACGTCCTGCCCTTGCCAATATCAGGCAGCTCAAAGAACTGCACAGATGGAGGCAATAATAGGGTTTATTTTAGAAAAATACAAAAATGTGCTTTCTTCACACAGTGTATCATTTTGGTATTAAAGTTATTGATATGCTTCTTTACCTACTATGATTTATTTCGCTGTCGGATTGTATTTCTTCAAAGGGAGGAGTGCTTTCCTTTAAATGTCTCTTCCCATTGGGACCTATCCTACTCTTTTCTGAGATTTGATTAGCATAAGGGAAATGGATTATGGTCCTCTGTACTGCCACCACTCCAAGCCCAGCTTCAACAGGACCCTTGAATACACCGTATCTGACTCGGTGGTTCAGACCAGAAACTTGTACACCTCAAACTGGTGGCACACTTTGTGCAAACAATATGTATTGTTAGGAAAGCAATTGGAATTAAAATCCCTGTGGGTAGGCTGCTCAGACCTGCTGTTAGTTTGCAGGGCTCTTAATTTTTTTCCCCATATTGCAGTGTAGGTACTGGAAAACATAGAAGATCCTGCAGATAACTTGCACCATCTGAAAGAGCAATCAGTAAGTGAATTTGGAAGACTGTTGGAGGATGGGAATCGCAGTCCGATTCACAACTGCATCCCTGCAGACATGTTCAAGGATTGCAGGTCTATTTATCGCTCCATCATCAGGCACAGGGCTTGAAGGCAGGTTTGTCTAGGTGGGTGTCGCACAGCTTCACCGTTGTTTCCCCACCAGTCTCTAAGGAGATGGGGCAACCAGCACATGTCCAGGTTTTACTTGCACTGCCGGAACTTTACTTGGTGCTGCTTGTGCCTCTGAAGGCATTTGTACAGAAATGATAGGCTTTCATGGGCCTTTATGGTACAGCAAAGAGCTAAGAAGATGATGAGGGGACTAGAACATCTCTCTTATGAAGAAAGGCTGAGGGACTTGGGTCTTTTCAGTCTGGAAAAAAGACGACTGAGGGGGGATCTTGTCAATGCTTATAAATACTTTTAAAAGAGTGGGTGTCAGGAGGATGGGGCCAGGCTCTTTTCAGTGGTGCCCAGCGACAGGACAAGAGGTAACGGGCACAAACTTGAGCATAGGAAGTTCCACCTAAACTTGAGGAGCAACTTCTTTCCTTTGAGGGTGGCAGAGCCCTGGCACAGGCTGCCCAGAGAGGTGGTGGAGTCTCCGTCTCTGGAGACATTCAAAACCTGCCTGGACGCGTTCCTGTGCCACCTGCTCTGGGTGACCCTGCTCTATCAGGCGGGTTGGACTGGGTGATCTCCAGAGGTCCCTTCCAACCCCTACCATTCTGTGATAACTCACTTTAATCTCTCCTAAGCTTCGCTACCTAAACCAGCGTGCTTTTGTGCTCCATGAGTTCAGCTTTGCTTTTCTCCATTGGGATCTGGCAGTATTCACCCAGTGCAACGATGGGAACGGCAGTCCAGCGGTTTTTAGTTCTTCTGCTAAGACCATGTTCTGCAAGATGCACGTGCTGTGCCCACATTGTATAGCACAATGTTTATACTTTGGAAATAAGGTGTGATAATTGAGATTGGATTGCACTGTCTTATCCCGACTCTCTTGAATGGCACCAATAACGAATGCTCCAGTGGTGTGGCTGGGAATGAGTTGTGCTTTGGGACTACGTTGGGCAGCTGGTAGGCACCAGTAGGCCATACATTTCCCAAACTGTCATGAGAGGAGGAGGAGGTCAACACAGAGGAGATGTGTTGTCTCCTGTTCCAAAGAGGTAGCTCATCATTTGAGCGTATGGAGGAATAAAGGGCATATTTGTTATTCAGCTGTCATCGCGAGGTCATTTCCGTAAATCTATCTTTGTGCTATTTACTCTGTAGCTGCCTGTTTCTTGGTGATGAGAGAAAAATCTACAGGATATTATGAGGAGGGAGGAAAGGCCAGTGGAGATTTTCTTGAATGTGGAATGTGTCATGTAGATGCTTTATTGTGCTGTGTTTTTAGCTTTAGCAGCTATTTGTTTGTGATCTCGCTCGTGTTTTTGTTAAGGACTGGAAGAGGATTGTGATGATAGCATATGTTCTTTTTACAAATGGAGAAAGCGTGGCAAAAAGTGGTGAAGCAAAGCAAGTCCTCGTTCAGAAGTGGAATGCATCCGGTGGATCTTGGTCCTGTGCTCTTTAATGTAGGCTGCATAATTTGCATAGAGATATTCTTAATACCACTTAATGCGGACAGTGTGCTGAATTACGACTTCTAAACATAAGCTATTTCTTTCTCTCCAAGATCTTGTCTGATAAATGACAAGAAGGAAAGCACCTAGGGCTTTTAAAGGTGTTCAATTCTAGGGCATGAAGCTCTTTGGGCTAGAGCTACCCCTACAAGATGTTTTACTCAGGCCCTTATGTGTACGATCCTTTTCACGTATGCAACCTCTGTGTGAACAGATAGCGAATCAGATCTGGGAATCGGTCCGCATTACAGCTGACTGTTCTTTTTGACTGGGTTAGTTTTATCGCTGGAAAAGTTTGCCACTCCATCCCACAAAGGCTCCTGCTGGCACAAATGAATGGGTGTCCCAGAAGTGGGAGTGAGGAAGGGATCCGCTTCCTTTGGCAGACACATCAGTGCCTGCCAGTGCGGTGCTTGCCGAGTTCCTCAGAGTTGAATTCACCCCTCATTCCCCTGTTGGTCAACAAAAGAAATGCTACGTTTACGTATTCTATGTTCTCTTTGGATGTTAAAGCAACTATTTCTGTTTCAGTGCTTTCACTAGCTATTGAGAACCATGTCTGACAACGGAGAACTGGAAGACAAGCCACCAGCTCCTCCCGTCCGGATGAGCAGTACTATCTTCAGTTCAGGGGGCAAAGACCAGTTGTCTGCCAACCACAGCTTGAAACCCCTGCCCTCTGTACCAGAAGAGAGAAAACCTAGGAATAAAATCATCTCCATATTCTCTAGCACTGAAAAAGGTAAGATGCCTGTATTTTCCAAGGTTACTCCATGTATTCCTTTACCTCTTCTTGTAAGTGTTGGTAGTGCTTTAGACGTTTGAGTCCAGCCTGTCCAAGTGTAGGGGATGTGGGGAAGTGTTGGAAGTTGGATGTGTGCGTTCAGTGAGCCAAGATCTTTCTGTTTGCACCGGGATGTTTGAAGATGAAATGCCAAGTAAGAAAAATTAAATAGCTCGCTGCAGAAAACCACCACCTATTGCTTCTGATCTCTGCTGCCCAGTTTAAAGTAATGCATTTCCAAACAACCCCAATAAATATTTGTGATTCCTGGGTATCATATTACTTACCATTGTGCTACGCTAAATGTGGATTTCTAGTTTAAACTGAGCATCCAGCTGTTCTGGAAGTTAACTTCATGTTGATGACCACTTATGTGGTACCTTGAGGAGAAAAAAAAAGTAGTGAAGAAATAGTGGGGAGGGTGCAGTGTGCATGAAGGAGAACTGAGAAAAATTAAGTCCTTCTCTCTGTGTAACTGCACTGTTAGGATTAATTACTAGTGGGGGAAAAACCTGGATTGCTGTAAACAAGGATTATTTCTGAGAAAAAGACGCTCTAATGAAATTAGGCTGTATTTGTGCTTTGTTTCTGCCCTCTGTTCTGTATGATGAATGTATGTACAGCACTGGAGCCCTGATCCTGGTTCTCTAGGATGTCTGTATCCACGTAAAACAAAACAGTGCATGGATAGAAATACATTCTAACATCTGGTACGGTAAAACTGCGCAGGGATTTATAAGCCTGACCTGAAACTTCTGTGCGTTTTATTAATCTCTACCAGCTAGCATTTTTATGATTACTGTGAAGATGCATAAGGGGAAGACCCTGCTGCTCTTAATGTCTTTTCTTTCCGCTCTTGGCTTCCTGAGCCTCGTGGCTGATGTGCTGGGCAGGACTGGTTCGGTCGTGCCGACACAGGTTTGGCTGTTTCAAAAGACTTTGCTCCTCTGGTTATTTATTCGCTTGGTGAAGTGTTTTCCCTGGGGCTGGTTTTCACCCTGGCTCAGCTGTTTGAGCAGTCCCTCTGCAGCCGTGCCTCACCCTGGGGACAAACGCTAGAGGCTTCCCTGCATTCGGAATATCTGGCTTTCCGTGATCTGGCAGAGTTTCTGCTCTGAATGGTGGGCGTGTTTTCCTTTTTGGAGGATGGAAAGATCTGGCCAGTGTAGCTTTTGGAAGCAGAATAGTTATTTCACAAGGTCACTTATTGTGAAATAACTGTCCATGGCTGGAATACAGCACTAGAAGTGGGGGTCTTTTTTCCCGGCGTGGGTAAGAGCCTTAAAGAGGTAAGGAGAACAGGAGAAGCTACTGCAGGTTGGTGGCAGCACCCCAAGAGAGAGATTCTGGGTGAATCTGTGTGCTCTTGGTAGCGCCACATGTTTGGAGCAGGTTCTAGCTTAGCCCTTCGATTCTGCAGAAACCGTTGTTTTACCATCATATTGTTGGACATGGAGGAAATGCCCAGCAATTGTCATGGTGAGTGCTGCAAGAAGATCTGGTGGAAGGATCAAACGTGTCCCATCTTCAGACTAGGAGAGCGATTTAGGAGCTGGGATAGCATTTGGTCATTATGCCGTTGCATTCATTGCTCTTCAGAGCGTCTGTGGCTCTTTTTTTTTACTGAGATATAATGAAGTAGAACATAAACCCCACGTGAAGGAAGATCTTCCTTGCTCTGAATTAGTAACACTGTGTAAGAGTTGCTTGTGTTGCGAAACGAATTATGAATGCAAATGGGTGCAGCGCAGCTGAAGAGCTTTGTGACATTTTATCACGTCTTTACTGCTCCTTGGATGTTTCCTCTTTCCGTCTTGACGGTGGGTTTGTTGCTGAAATGGCTGGGGAGGTGGTTGAAGACTCGTCTAAAGTTGTATTGTCTCCTTTGAAATTGCTTTGGCATCCCATTACTTAAGCTTATTCGGACCACTCTAAATACTGATGTGTACGAAATTTATTGGAATTAATCTGCATACATGTTTAGCATGTGTCTGAATACCTCCTGATATTTGGTGATGCAAAACTAAAAATGGAAGAAATAATTTCTGCTGAGAAATCTTAGAGAGAATGGGGCCAGTTTATGTTTTCTAGATGCTAAAAAGTATTTAAAGTAATGTCCTTTTGAAGAAAAGCGGAAGGTTTTACTGCATGGCAAGATAATGTGGTTAGGAAAAATGATAAGCGAGTTATCTAGCTTAAAGAAACTATCTGAAAGTTGTCTTTTTTTTTTAATTTGGAAAAAACTTGTTGATTGGTTGACCTGTAGCAAGGGTAACGTAAACATCCAAAGAAATGTTTTTCGCCCCCAAGACTGTAAAAACTGGCTGTCAAATGTAAGCAGAATATAAATGTCAATATAAATGACAATAGTCAGATGTTAGTTGTTTTATTCATTAGCGCGGCTGAGGCGCATCCTCACCACAAATGTCCATTTAAATATATATATTTCTTTTAAATTCTGCTGCTGGGAAGCTTTACAGAAATGTTAACTTCCTGCTTGGATTTTAAAAATCTATTGGGATTGCATGCAAAATAATCTGTCAACCTGGGGTAGAAGTTTATCATGGGAAAAATTTCTCCAGCCAGTGCCAAAGTTAACAAATTACTACAAAAATGGTAAATTCTCCTTTTCAGAAACTGAAGGAGATGTACAAGGCTACTGTGAATAGAGTTGTTACTGGATAATGTTGTTTGGCGTTGTTCAGCAGATCTGTGTCCGTATGATGTCTGGATGGTCCCTCCTGGCCAGCTTCCTCTTATCTGTTGCCACAGCTCTGTCCCTGCCGGCTCCCCTCCGGGGAGGGGTGGGGGCTCCTCTGGTTTAGGAGATGGTGTTGGGGCGGTGATGTGCTTTGGGGGACGCACTGCAGATGGTGAGGTTGAGCAAATGCAGAGTTTCTGCCCCAAGTCTGAGCTAGTTCTGCGCTGAAATAATCGTAAGAGTTTGAGGGGATTATTTAATGACCTAGTCATAGAGGGGTTTTTTTCCCCCCTTGTTCCATTGAACCGGCGATAAATGGTGATAGGTGAATGGTGAACCAGGATAAATGAAGTGATAGTCATCTTTTTACTAGAGTACTTAATTGCCATGAATTTCCTTGGCTAGACTTCTGAAGTCAAAAGAACCTGCGTGTTTTTTTGGAAAGCTTTAAAGTAGTCCCCTAAACCAAGAAATGTTTGTCTTTGAGCAGAGCTTATTAAAGGAGGTGCTGTGGGGCATCGCTGTGGGACCCGGGATGCTGCGTGTGATGTGCTCAGGATGGCTGGCTCGGGGCACATTTCAGTGTGCTTTTGGCTCGGTAACTTGGAGTGTTATCATCAGGAGTCACCGACCTACTGGCACCGGGCTGCTGGAAACATCTGTGTTTCTCGCTTTGTGCAGGAGGTTGGCTGGGGGGAAGCGCGGAGTGCTTGAAGGAGGGGTTTGCGATGCGGGAGCGTGTCTGAAGAACATTGTGTGACGCCTTTGCTGAGTGCCCGTGGCTTCAGTTGGGGAAGAGAAGAGTCGAAATTGTGTTTGAGGCACTTTCTTAATCAGACAGAGCAAGTCTCTAATTCTCCAAGTCCTTCTGAAGGACCTGCATCTTCCCCCTCCTGGAGGCCTGGATGCTGCTGTCTCTGCGGGGCCAAGGGACCACATCTTGGATTCACGTGCTGGTGGAAACCAGCGTTGCCCTTTATTAAAGGGATTCAGGTTTAAATGCTGATCTGTGGTGCAAACCTGATGGGCGGTTATAAAGCAGCGTGGCCTCGTGGTGGCCTTGTTCGTAGAGCCTGGAGAACATCCTGCCAAGACGAGACTCACGGGAATCGCCTCTTGACTGAAGCTCGCTGCTTGCCTTTCTTTGAAGTGCTGCTCTGATCTGCTCCTCCTGTGGACAGAGGAGGGATTTTTACTCTCCTTGCCCACCCTACTAATAAGATGTGTGTATTTTTGGCAGGAGCGGGTTTATTTGCGCAGCGGCACACGCTGGAGGGTTTGAGAACCAGCTCCAGTTTCCTACATGTCAAGCACTCCAGAACACGAACCTTCCTGAGGAATATAACTTTTTTTATTTTTCCCCGCCCTCCCTTGCTTTCACATAAACAACTGCAAGAGATTGGGAAGAAACAGTACTTTCCTTAAAGATTTTCACATAAGCAAGTTTCTCCTGCCCTGTGACTGAACAATGTTAATGAGAACATTGGACAGTCCGGTTGCTTTTTGGCTCTGACCTGTGCAGCCATATGAAAGATATCCTGTTTATAATAGCCGTGTCTTTCCACTGCATTGTTCAGCTGGAGGCAGCCCACATGGCTTTTCGTTTGTAAGTATTGTCCTCGGCTCCCCGTCCTTCCTCTCCCGCCAGCGTGAGGGGATTTCAGACGGATTCTCTGACCCTGAGCAGCACGATCTATGCTTGCCCCGTGTTCAGTTAGCTGCTCTTTTGCTGTACTGAAACTACGTGACGCTACATTTTTAAGGTGAATTTGAAAACAAAGCAAAAAATCTGTTTGTTTGTTTGTTTGTGGGTTGGTTTTTTTTTTGACATAAAAACATAAAATGGTAATGAAGTTAGATGGCAAAATGGTGTGCTGCTTTCCTTTGTGGTTCTGAGCACTATAGCATTCTTGCTGGCTTCGTCCGCGCTCTAATAAATGCAGCTGATTTGGCTCTGCGCTGTGCGAGCCCCCAGAAGTTCCCAGGATTACACGTGCAGTTTTCTTGGTGTCAGGTTAGACACGCTCTACAGCTCTGCCTTTCAGCAGAGGGCCAGGAGGTGAGGCCTTCAGCATCCCCTTTCGCCCTGGAGAGCAAACAGCGAGTACAACCCTCTGCTCCGGCAGGGAGAGACAGCAGGGCTGGGGCTTTTTTGCAAAAACAAGAAAACAGGTTTCTGAAACCTCCCAACTGAACTCCGAGCCCCTTCTGAGGAAAGGGAGCAGAATGGTGTATTTTATGTTTACTGTCAATTACGAATTGTCTGTCATTTTTATTTATTTTCTCTTTGTCAGGAAAAAAAATAAAAAGAAAAACGAGAAAACAAAAACCCAAGCCCCAGGCATTGTAAAAGATTATATAAATTTAATTGCATCTAGGTTAGATTGTGCACATGGTCCTTCTCATGATATGTTCCTGCTTATGGTATTTATTATGCTTGCTTTCTCCCCCCCCCCCCCCCCCCCCCCCCCGTTAATTTAAACTAGTAATCGCTCTGAGGCTATAAACTCATATCTTCATCGCAGCAAGTCCTAGTTTGCATTAATTACCTCGAATTGAAGCAGTGAGGCAACTGAGTTTTAACTGTCTTCAGGGTGAACTTGAGGTTGAGCTGAAGTTGTCATCGGGGTTGTTCTTAATCCATATTAAAGTGTCCTTTTTTGCATTGTAAACATCAACAGAGCTCCGTGCACTCCGGTGCTTTTAATCTCTTATTTGCTTGCTACCACGGTTTGAATGATTTGAATGGAATGAGTCGTCGCTTCTTACGTGAAGTCTGTACCAACCTGCAAATACCAAATCGCTGTGCTGCATACGCAAAGACTTTCCACCAGTAAACAGAATAATGGTTGCATTCATCCCAACTGTTGTAATGTTTGGATCGATTATATTAAATGGAGACAATAGGACTTCAAATCTTTGCTCAGCAGATCTTTGAATGTCTTTTTCAGGAAGCAAGAAGAAGGAAAAGGAAAGGCCAGAAATCTCCCCACCGTCAGATTTTGAGCATACCATCCATGTTGGCTTCGATGCTGTTACTGGAGAGTTCACTGTAAGTATCCCTGCCTTGACTTTGCTCAGACAACAGCCGTGGGTCAGTGCTGTAGTGAAGACGTTGTGGTGCTTTCGAATAAAGTGTGAGCTAGTCTGCTGATTTTTATCAAAGAAATGATTTCACTGTGTATTTGTACAGCACACAGAGTAATGAGGCTGTGACCTGTTAGTGCTTCTCAGCGTAAATGTCAGATCTAACGCTTGGTGTCACCTGGGAGAGCCTTCCCTGGGAAACCCTCCTCAGTTTACTTTCATTAGCACGTAACACTGGTTCTGTTGAGCACTTGGGGGTGTTGGTGGACGAGAAGCTCAACACGAGCCAGCAACGTGCACTGGCAGCACAGAAACCCCCCGCAGCCTGGGCTGCATCCCCAGCAGCGTGGGCAGCAGGGCGAGGGGGGGGGATTCTGCCCCTCTGCTCCACTCGGGGGAGACCCCCCTGCAGTGCTCCCTCCAGCACTGGGACACCAACAGCAGAAGGACACGAAGCTGTTGGAGCGGGGCCAGAGGAGGCCCCGGAGATGCTGGGAGGGCTGGAGCCCCTCTGCTGGGAGGACAGGCTGAGAGAGCTGGGGGGGTTCAGCCTGGAGAAGAGAAGGCTCCGGGGAGACCTTCCAGCCCCTTCCAGTCCCTAAAGGGGCTCCAGGAGAGCTGGGGAGGGACTCTGGGTCAGGGAGGGGAGCCATGGGACGAGGGGGAACGGTTTTTCACTGGAAGAGGGCAGATTTAGATTACATATCAGGAAGAACTTTTTCACTCTGAGCGTGGTGAGCCCCTGGCCCAGGTTGCCCAGAGAAGCTGTGGCTGCCCCATCCCTGGAGGGGTTCAAGGCCAGGTTGGACGGGGCTTGGAGCAACGTGGGCTGGTGGGAGGTGTCCCTGCCCAGGGCCGGGGGTTGGAGCTGGATGGTCTTTAAGGTCTTTTCTAACGCAAACCATTCTGTGATTCTATGATTCCTCACATCTGGCTTAATACAGCTGGAAGAGGTGGTGTCATGTAGGCACAAGGGGCTGGAGCCCCTGAGTGCACAAGATACTGAGCTGTCAGGAGGGATTTCAGCTGTGGCTTGATTTGGGTTGTATCACGTATGGACATATGGCTCCATTAAAACCCCATCCTACTTGTTCATGTGTTTAAGACTGCATGTGTTATGCTTTTTATAGAGGAAAGAAATTTGTTCTGCTTTTTAAAAATCTTTAAAATACTAGAAGGCTGCCTATTTTTTCAGGGAATGCCAGAGCAATGGGCTCGATTGCTGCAGACCTCAAATATCACGAAGCTAGAACAGAAGAAAAACCCCCAGGCGGTACTAGATGTGCTGAAATTCTATGACTCCAAAGACACGGCAAAACAGAAGTATCTGAGTTTTTCTGCTCCAGGTGAGATCCAAGGCATTTTGAAGGGGAATTGGGTATTTGGAACACGATCTTCCTCTCTTTCAGAATAATAAATCAGATTCAAATGTTGAAAGAGCAAGCTGCTTTTCAATGAGGAACAAATATTTGAAGATGGATTTAAAACTTACTGGAAACTGGCGTTGTCCAGTTTATTTCCTGTTTTAAGTGGAGAAGGGAAGAGATGGAGCTGGATAGTTCAAGAGAGCAGCCAAAATGAACTTTAATGGGCTGTGTTTGTGAAGCTGGGTCTCTGAGACTGTGATTAATTGGTTTCCTGCTGGAGACCTTGCTCCTCCTGTCTGTGGCCAAACCAGCTATCTGCAAACTTGATGTCACCATGTGGTGACATCAAAGATGCAAAATAAGTTGTGGCTCTTAGGTCGGGAGATATGGGGGTGTGTGTGAGAGAATGACTGTCAAAACAGATGCAGTTTTGCCTAGTTTTCTTCCGAATTCTTTCTGAAAATAGCTTAGTAATAAGGCTTTGTGATGTTCTCATCCTGGATTCAAGATACCGCTGAGGGAGCAGAAATACCGATTTGATCCTGATTTCACATCTCAGTAAGACAGAACACACAAGGGTGACGAGCAGTGCTCAAGTTGGAAAACTGTGTGTGGGTGCTCGAGTGAGGCGAAGAGCAAGTTGGTAACCGAGCGGGTTTGCTACCCCTCGGGGGGGATTTTAGAAACATCTAGCTTCCTTCTGCAGGGGCTTGCAGTGCGGTACTGGGTTTTCCTCGTTTGTGACCGTGAAATTTTGCTTTTTGAGAGATGAAAAAGCTCTCCGAAGCGGTCTGTAGTCTTTACTCTGTAAAGTGGACTTTTTATTATTTTGCTGCTGATTTTATGTATTCTGCTCTTTGTCCTATTTAGAAAAAGATGGTTTCCCTTCAGGAACGCCGACGGTAAGTATGTTTACTGCTCTTTGTATCTTCTCAGGCACATACAATGTTTGGGTCTTCTGTATTTGTTATATACTGAGTGTTGCAGTATAAAACAAAATGAAGATTTGTCTGTGGAATAAAAACATAAATTGGGGCATATATAAAAACATATATTGGGGCAGAGCATATTTCACTGGAGGAATAGTATTTTATTCTTGTAATAAAACATGATAAGGCACTTAAACCAGTCAACCCGTCCTTTTCTTTTGACATCAGTAAGAATTCTTTTATCTTCGTTGGGGGACGCAAGTTTTTAACACTGTAGGGGAGACAATTTGTTTTTATTTTTTTTTTTTTATTTGGTAAAAATGTAGACCAACGCCAAAGGTTCAGAGCCATCAACAGCTGTGGCAGATGATGATGATGACGATGAAGAAGCTCCTCCTCCTGTTATTGCTCCACGGCCAGATCACACAAAATCGGTGAGCGGCTGTAAAATTTACAACGCGGACCCACATTTCTCAATATTGTAGGACTTTTTCTACTTCTGTTTTCTAGCAAAGCGTTTTGATTGTGGAATGAGCTGTTGTAAGTTTTAGGGACAAGTTCTGTTTTTGTTTTGAGTTTGCTATGAAAATGCCTAATTTCTGGATATCCGTCGGATGAGAAATCCTGAAGTTAATGGCTGATTTGTTTGTTGGCTTGTGTTGAAGATACCCAGTTACGCCTGCCCTTCAACCCAGGACGCAAGGAGGCTTTTTAGTCCTAAAAAATACAGCTGGTTTCTGTAACTTTGCACTGTACAGTGGTACAAGTGTAGCGCATTTGATTTTCTTTATTTTATTAGATTGCAGTGTGATAACCTCACCAAGTATACCGCCTAAACCCAAAACAATTCCAATTTAAGATTTGAAACCTTATTTCACTCACAAAGTCATCAGCATTGCATGAAGAGGTAAATGCTTAAGAAGTTGTTTGTTAAGTTTAGTTGTCCTGAGCTACACACCTTCTTAATAATGCCCCAGGGTGCCCGCTTATTCCGGCTCATCCTTTTGACCGTGGTAGGTGTACGTTTTGCCACTCTACCCACTTATTTTTGCTTCAGGAGCGCAAATGTGAATTGTGTATGTTTGTCAAGTGAGACTGCTTTATAATTGCCTACTCTGGCTACGTACACGTATAAAACGTGACAGGTCTACAGTTTGATACTTCTAGGGTAGCTGTGTATGTCTCTGAACAGCTTAGGAGCAACCTAAATAAAGCTCCAAGAAAATCCCCCAAATCGGGGGCGACTGGGAAATTCCCACAGTCTCATGCTTCCTTTCCTGGTGAAGCATGAATCTGTGTCTTTTTTTTTTTTTTTTTTTTTGTTGATCTCGCTGTTAAATAGCGATTGCTGTTCTGTGAAACTTGGAAATTGCAGAAACGAAGTCAATAGACGGAAGGGCCCCTCCTGTTAACTAGCAGGGGTTATAAAGAATAAGCGGGTCGAAAACCCACTAAAAGTTTCTTGTGTGAAAGCCTGAGTTAACCTCCTGGCATCGCAGCGTTCAGGAGGTGCCTGGGTCCTTGTTTCAGAGGTCGGTCAGGTTGCCGGCATCTTGACTTACTGGATTTTAATGTTTCTCAGGTCTACTTTCTGCCTCCAGCCTGTTATGTAAAATGGTGCTTAGGGATGTTTGGCGAACTGTGATTGTTTTCAACTGGAGGTCAATGATTGCAAAGAGAATGCTCAGGTAAATGGTCTCTCTTAACAGATCTATACACGGTCTGTAATTGACCCCATCCCTGCACCAGCCGGTGACACTTCTGTTGACAGCGCGACGAAAGCAGGCGATAAGCAGAAAAAGAAGACCAAAATGTCAGATGAAGAGATCATGGAAAAACTACGTAGGTGTTTTTTATTTCAGATAAACAAAGGCTTTAGGACTTGGGGGGTGGTGCGGAATATTAAACTTTTGCCCTCATCCTTATATTTGTGTAAGGGTTGTGTGAATACTGTGCTTGATTGGTTTTGTGTCAGGCAGTAGCTGAGAGCGCTGCGTTCAGAAGTTTTGCCGATTTATATGCTTCAGAGCCCTACCGGGTAAAAAAAATTGGAGAATGGGTTTTTTGGGGGGGTTGAAATTCAGTTGTGATAATGTGATCTGCAAGTATAATACAACCGTAATAACACAAAATAGTTTCTGCTGTTGCTTGTTCCGTAATCATCTCAAAGATAGTTTTTCCCCATATTGATGTTTCTGTCCTTAGGTCGAGATCTGACTAGTTTCTAGCCTAGGCTGAGCTAATGGGTTTGTCATAACCTCGTACTGGGTTTTGCTGCAGAGAAGGCAACTGTCATTAAATTGAGATAGTAGTGGGAAATAGCAGGAACTCTCTGGTTAAGCGTAAAACCCAGTGTAATGATTGTCTGAGGTGGGGCCATTTGTGACTGGAACTGCATCGGGGAAGCTTTGGCTGTTCATGCGTCAGCCTTTGCCCCTTGAGCTGACGCACTCCTGGAGGTTCCTTGGCCAAACCAACCCTACTAAAGGGGGGCAGCAGGATTGACACGTGTTTTCAGCGTGAGCTGTCAGAAGCGGCGTAATGCTGCGCTGCAATAGCAAAGAGCGTTCCCTAAGGCTGTGACTCCTCTGAGATTTTGTGTGGAAACGTTTTTCTCTTTTTTTAGGCACTATTGTGAGCATAGGAGACCCCAAGAAAAAATACACCAGATATGAAAAAATTGGGCAGGGGTAAGTGTTCACCCCAACTTTTATTCCCAGTGAGCCAGCGTTAACAGCAGTGAACTGTTCTCTTTCTGATATTGTTGCGTAGCTGCCGCTTACTGAAGCAGGCAGAAATGCTGGCTGTATTAAGCAGCGATAAACAGATGGTGAAGGCTTCACACAGCGGTGGAAATTTTGCATTGCGTCTTTTAACGCGAAAGCGTAGCTCTGTAACTTCCCTGGGGATGTATCCGGTCCCTTCTCCTCTCCCAGTAAGATGCGTTCGTCCGTTTTGCAATATGACTGCTGAATAGCGTCAGGGCACGTCAGAAGGCTTTCTGTGTGCCATGCTAACAATACCACCTTGACTAAGTTATTTTTCTAGTGGTCCTCTGAATCCTCCTGAGAAAAAAGCATATGGAAAGAAGTTCTGGCTTTTCCAGCTTTTATTTTATATATATATATATATTTGCCTAATTTCTACTGTATGCTTTCTAAATAAGTCTGTGTGCGTTTGTGGGAGGGCTTCCCCTGGGGGAATAGGAAAAGCGATACCTGCTACAGAAAGGGCTGCCCAGCCGATCTGAATGTGGGGAGCAGCACAAGTTCTGGGGGCTTAGACATCTTGACGGCAGGAGGCACAGCTGCTGTCAGAAGAGAGCGTGTTGGAGATCAGTTTGTTCTTGTGTGAACCGACTGGCGTTTCTACGATACCGCTTGCTTTTAATAGCCTTCTTTTTGATAAAGCTCTTACAACATCGAAAGCGGACACAATTTTGTGTTTGTGATTTGTCTGTTCACGTGCACGTTTGTTACAGAGAGATGGAACTGGCTGTAATGTTTTTCTTTTTCTTCACAGGGCTTCAGGTACAGTTTTCACAGCTATTGATGTGGCAACAGGGCAGGAGGTAAGATTTCTGTGCTCATTGCAATGAGAATACTTTTTCTGTGTAAGTGCTCTTCTGTAGGTGGCCGAAATGATTTGACGAGATTTCTTTCTGTGGCTTCCATCTCTGCTATCACCTCCCAGAAGAACGTCTAGTCATTTGGAACAGTGTGTGCCTTGTTCGTTAGTAATGAGATGGTAGTAATCAGAAGCTAAAAATAGAGTTTTGTCTTTCCAGTGAAGAGGGAGTGAGGTGTTCCAGAAATGGGTTTTGAAAACAGTTTATCCTTCAATAATTCTGGGCAGTGAAGTCCTGCATTTTCAGAAATAAAACTTTGTTTAGTCTTTGCACGCTTGTTCTCTAGTCCCGTCTCGGTCGAGGTGGTGGATGCGCCTATCTGTATGGAAACAGCTTGCCCCATATGATTCTTCGTCGTAGTTAGAATGCCTCCTCCACATCCTGCTCTTTGCTTTTACCCCTTGGTGTCTCCAAACCCACCTGGTGAAGTCGATACCTTCAGCGATACCCTGCATGCTTGCCATCCAGTGGTCATCTCTGGTTCCCAGGACTAGAATTTGAGGGATTATTTGCTTCTCTTTAAATGCAGATTGTTATTGTTGTGGATCTTTACAGCTGCAAGAGGATGATGGCTCTGGGTGCCAGTTAAATCATTTGCCAGCTGCAAGCGGTGCAAAACTCCTTTAATCCTGTTACAGGGTATCTTCTAACATCTCATTGTATTAAGAATGACCGAAAGGTTTTGATACTCGGGTTTGAGTGATTGCTGGTTTATTTTGTCCTATTCAGGTTGCTATTAAACAGATAAACCTGCAGAAACAGCCCAAGAAGGAGTTGATTATTAATGAGATCTTGGTAATGAAGGAGCTAAAGAACCCCAACATAGTCAACTTCCTGGACAGGTAAGTGCAGGCAGCTGGCCGATTCCGTCATTCCCAGGGGTGTCAAGAGGTTTTAACTTGATATACTTACATGGACCCGGACTGCCTGGACCTAAGGGTCTCAGAGTGAAATGAGACTGTATTTAGACTGTCCTCTGAGGGTGGGGCAGAAAAGAAAAAAGGAATCTGTTATAGGGAATGATCTTGATGATTCAGTAGGAATTCACTCATTCACTTCCCTCATGAGTGCAGACCTGCATGAGGATCAGTGGTGGACAAGAGCACAGCTGGAGCAACGCTTGCGTTGTGCGTGAGACGTGTGGGGTGTTATCCTGCCCGTTTAGGGAGTAAGGAGCACACAGCTTTTATTGTCAGCGTTTACATTTCAGGCTACATTCCAGAGGTTGACTTTCTTTGCTGCCTTTGAGCGCTTATGAATCATTTCATTGACCAGCTCTTATCAGCCGTTCTTCAGTTCTCTATCTCTTGATGGCAAACGAGCGTGCTTTTCATTTTCTGTTTGTAGTTACCTCGTAGGAGACGAATTGTTTGTGGTGATGGAGTATCTAGCTGGAGGCTCGCTCACAGATGTGGTCACAGAAACATGTATGGATGAAGCACAGATTGCTGCTGTTTGCAGAGAGGTGAGTCTTAGAGTTGATGGGCAGAGGAATGGGGTGCACTCTGTTCCCCGAGGTTTTATGGTACGCTTAGGTTAGAACTAATTGCAACAATTGCTGTTGGAGGCATTGAGTTAGGAAGAATGAATGACACCGAGAGCAGAAATCAATATCAAAATCATAGAAAATAACAAAATCGAGTTTACCTCAGAAAACCGGGGGTTTGCAAGTTGTAACACAGGAGCTATGGCAGTTTTGCGCTGGGGGTTTGGGAATGTTAGGTGATGGAGCAGATAAAGATTTTGGTTTTAGTACCTGGGTTACCTAGTGCTGTTGACCATGTTAACAGAAAGATATTAATAATGTGGACTGAAGTTCAAAGAAGAGCAATGAAGGAGTTTAGCAGCTGGAAATAATGTCTTTTTTTGACTTTGACTAACAGAGAATATTCAAAGGCATCAGAAAGAAAACTGACTGTTCATATATATAGGTAATGTAGAAAATAGGGATGTGACCATATTTAAAAAGAAGAAAAAGAAAAAAGCTTGAAAGCTTCATAGTGTTTTCCAGAAGGAAGAAGGGGAGCTGCGTTTCCTTAGAGTGTGAAAGTGGGTCTGATGAAACAGGAATACTTTAAGAAAAATTTACTAAAATAAAGACGCGCTTGATGCAGACTGTCCCTTTCTCATTTCAGTAGTTTTCATAGTGTGTGAAATCTCTGGTTCGGTGACAGTTAAGCTTTCTTTATGCATTTCTCAGAAAAATAATTCTCCAGAAGATTGTAGTTGGAATAATTTTGAGATTGCGGCAAGATTTCAAATGAAAGAGTTAAAAATAGCTGATGTCACGACTTATCAGTGGTTTCTGCCCTGAGTCAGAGTGCCAGGTTCCAACTCAGGCTTGATTTATTACGGCAGAAGGAGAGGTGATTGTATTTCTGCTGTGCAGGAGAAACGTAGGCTTTTAAAAACCCCATTTGACTACACGAACGTGACATCTGCTTTGGATGACTCACCGAAAGGGAGGGGATGGAAAGCAAACTTGTACGTTAACATGTACGGACAGGTAATGGTTTCCTGAGAAACTGGAGCTGGAAGCGGAGAACTGAAAGTAACTGTTTACTGTAACAGCAATTAACTTTTCTGAGGAAAAAGTCTAATATTGAACTGTTCATCGAAACTCTGCTGCTGTGTTAGATACGCTTCATTCTGCAAATCAGTGCCGCTTTGCTAAAGCAAATGAAAACACAAAAACCTCACTGGGGACTGCATCCCTGCCACGCTGCAAATGGTAAATGTTCTGCTTATATTGAAAGAGAAAAATCTTACAATTTTATTTTTTGCCTTTTGTTCTCAAATAGCCAAAGTGAATTTCATGTTTTTAGGCAGAAACTTAGTGTGAAAGGCTTTAATCTAAAAGCAGTGCAAAAACCAGTATTAGTGACTTCATTATGAAGGTGGTTTACAGCCTCCGCTGTAGGAAAAGTTGCATGTCGAGAATGAAGTCTCGCCAATCCCTCTTGGTGGGACTTCAGGCTAAAAAGTTCTTACTTAGTCCTTTATGGTTCCTCTGCAGTATTTGTGGGAGGTACCAAAATTAACATCTGGGATTTTTGAGAGCATCTCGGGTGATGACTGGATGATGAGGATTTTAATTTATGGGTTGGTTAAGATAGCAGAGAAACCCCACGGTGAAAGGATTTTTTGACCTCATGAGATCTGGAGAGTATATTTTAGCACAAGAGCTTCCTCTGCTGGTTATTTTAAATAATACCTGTTATATTTTTGCACTCAGCGCTGCCTGAGGGTGTAACCATTGCTTTTGAATTTGCGTTCACATACCCAAATTGTGTTTCCATATGCTGAACATTATTTTCTTTTTCTTCCCATCCAGTGCTTGCAAGCGCTTGAGTTTCTGCATGCCAACCAGGTCATCCACAGAGACATTAAGAGTGACAACGTGCTGTTAGGAATGGATGGATCAGTTAAACTAAGTGAGTACCAGACAATTGTTTCAAGGTTCTGTTTTCCCTTTCCCAGTAAACTTTGACTCCAAGAGTGTAAATCAGTAGAAGGTGAGTTGGCAGGGAAACTAGAGGTGAATTTTTATTGACTACGAGTAGCAGAAATGAATTCTGTTGTTATAAAATGTGTAACTCGCAGGTGGCAGGTATTGAAATTCTGAGGGCCCTAAGACTTAAGGCCGTGAATGCGTTAGACCGGAAGGTTGTGGAAGCAAACCCGTTGCCACATGAATACGTTGGTAAATGTGAAGTAACTGGCACCATGCAGTGAAGCAAAGATGCAAATGATTGCAAGAGAAAAGTTGCAGCGAACTGCAGTCGCTGCGTTAGTCTCTTCAGGTTGTCGTGACTAGCTTTTAATGTTGTGCCCTTTTCATTAGACGGCCACTAACAAGAACATTGTACGTTGTTAACCATTTATATTGCAGTCGAGTCTTATGCTGCGCCTGTACTGGGTCCCCTTTTCTTGGACTGAAAGTGTAACACACTTTCATTAATGTAATCGTGAAATGACAAACGAAACTACTTGCTTTTCAGGTAGTTGTTATGCATGCACGGGCTTGTGTACAAACAGTCAGTTTCTGGTGTGTGTAAACATGTGTGGCAATAAAAAAATATGTGAAACCACATGAAGAAGCTGTCAGGAGTGTTGAGAGAGAGGTGCATTGTCTGACTTTTTGCTACGTGGGAATGTGCAAAGCATAAAGCGACCAAAGAGTTAAAGGATGGTGTTTTTACAGCTGGGTAGGAATTTGAAATTCCATGAAAACGTGTCTTAGCAGTATTCCTTACTCTACGTGGTTTGCAGTCCCATATTGGTTATGAGATGGAGTATGAAAAAAGATTGCGAGCAACCCGATTTGCTTACCAGCACTGGTGGATGCACTGCTGGCTTGCATAGGAGGCTTTATTTGTTTGGGTTTGTTTTTTTTTTTTTTTAAGGGAGTGATGCGTTTGTGCACAAACTGTGTGGATTCAGAGGCTGAAGATAAGCGAATAGTTACGGTAGAGGATGTGGCTGAGAAGAGTTAGCTGGAGAAGGCTCAAAATCATAAGAGCTGTCAAAGCAAAGCAGAATGGCAAAAGGACAGGGTTCGCGGCCCGTGTAAAGAAGCGTTGGCCCCAGGAGATGGGGCGAAGATAAGGAGGAAAGAGAGACAGGAGAAAACAGGAGCTAGCTGTAAAAATGCCCTGTACGAAGGGGGGGTACTGTAATCAGCGTTGAGACTAGCCCTTCTTCAGCTGTATGACTGTATAGCTTCTAGGAGTTGTTTAGGGCGGAAGGTGGAAGAAGTCGCACCTTCTTTTGAAGCTCTCCCCCCTTCTCTGGGGGAGCGTGGCTGCTGGGAGACTGGTGACAGGAGAAGTAAGAGATACCAGTCCGCCTGTCACCACTACGTACCTCCGCGCGCTCCTGGTTGGTGAAACTGGGTTCTGCATCTTGCCTGTCTTTTCTCGCCTTGCTGGCGGCGTGTGCTGGAGGCCTCGTTGGTAGGTCAGGACACATACGCTGCTGCTGCTTCTCTGGTGTGTTCGTTTGAGATGACCCCTTGATAAAGGCCAAGAAGTGCTGGCGAGGAGCTCAGTGGTTACTATATGTTTGACTTTTTTTCTTTTTTTTTTCTTTTATTCTTTTTTTCTTTTTTTCTTCTTTTATTCTTTTTTTCTTGGTTTTTTTTTTTTTTTTTTTTTTTTTTTTTTTTACAGGCAGCATCTTGACAGCTGGGGTTGGGGGTAGTTCGTTGTTAAATTGTCCTCGGTACAACTTTGCATTTTCCTGACTGGGGCTCTCTTGTCAGCGCTGCGTGGCGTAACACTTTCAAAACTGACTCGAAATTTTATGTTCTCTCTCTTTCTCTCTTTCTCTCTCTCTTTCTCTCTCAAACGTAGTGTCAATGATAAGGTAATATCTCTCTCCTGCCTTAACTGTGTTCTTATTGATGCTTTACATGCCTGGGAAGTGGGAGTGCTGCAGCTGGATAAAGTAACATGATGGAACATGCATTGCTGCTGCACCTGAAGGCTATAGGAATAGGTGACTTTTCTCGTTTTCTTGAGTGTGGTTGTTCTCTTCGGTAGTTACCTTGTGGAAAGGTTTGTTTGTCCAGGTTCCTTCTGCTGAGTGGGGTAGCGCTTCACTTATCCGAAGCCTTGTTTCCATGTCTCTGTCAGCTGTAGTGCCTGTATTTGATGGACAAATTGCTGTGAAACGTTGAACTCGGTAGCTGCACAAATTAAATCTGTTTAGCAGGGCAGAAGCCGTGGTTTGTGGATTTGCGTTTTCTAGATCAGGCTGTATAACGTGCCGCGCACAGAACTCTTGCCTTCTGTGTTCTGCTTGATTGCTTTTTTTTTTTTTTGGCCGTTACCAGTCTAGGAATCTTGGAGACTGGGCAAAACACCATTCTTCTACAGGGTAACTTGCGTTGCTTTTCCAGAGTACAAAAAGCCTTATCTTCATGCCACGGAAATCTGCCCTGCTTAAACACCTTCAGGTTTTGTATCTATCTTGCACGTTGGATTTTGTATTATGGCAAATAGAGTGGGGGGAAGAAAAAAAAAAAAAAGGAGACACCCCCCAAGCCCCTCAAGTGTGGAGCAGTAAAATATATGTGTAGTAATAGAGAAGTCTTGTAGGAAGCCCACTTACTTGGGGTGCACCAATTTAACTTCTTAAACTTCTGTTATCCTACAGCCGACTTTGGTTTCTGTGCTCAGATCACCCCAGAGCAGAGCAAGCGCAGCACTATGGTTGGAACTCCTTACTGGATGGCTCCTGAAGTGGTCACACGGAAAGCGTACGGCCCTAAAGTGGATATCTGGTCTCTGGGCATCATGGCCATTGAGATGGTGGAAGGAGAACCCCCATACCTCAACGAAAACCCCCTGAGGGTAAGAAGTCCAGATGTGGCTAGAACTTCTTATGGATATTTGCCACACGAATGCTTTCAGTAATTGTTCATTGATAGTATTTACATTAAAAAGAAAATGAAATGAGAAAACCAACAAGCTTCAGCAACGCAAGAGAGTTTCTCCAAAAGGAAGGCAGCCGTCTTGAATTTGCCATCAGCCCTACCCTGAATTTTTCTGTTTGTAACTAAAACATTGGACTTTGAACACAGTCTTCTGTGCGAGTTTAGGGAAAGTACATCTACTAGGTTGTGAAAAATGCTGCTTGTGTCAGAAGCTGATACTTTCTTTGCCAAGTGTCTGTTGCCAAAAGATTTTGAGTGTTATTTTGCTACTGGCAAGAATAGGTCACAGCTGCGTAGAATTGTGGCGTTCTTAGTTTTTCATCTCATCAGGGAGAGAATTAGGCTGCAGAGCCCTTTCTCATCTAGATCTAAGGGGTTTCACTAGGCAGGTCGGTTTGTCATCTTTTAAAGATTTGGCTTGGTTATACAATACTCCTCATTTTACAGGCTTTATATTTGATAGCAACTAATGGCACACCAGAGCTGCAGAACCCCGAGAAACTGTCCCCAATATTCCGGGATTTCTTGAACCGATGTTTGGAGATGGATGTAGAGAAAAGAGGATCAGCCAAAGAATTGCTACAGGTGAGAATCAGCTGCTTCGCACAGTCTGAGATACAGAAGCCACGAGTAAGGTCAGGCAGTGATAAACCGCGCTCTTGTTTTTGGGTTCTCTTCTGAGCACTCTACTGGAGAGCAGTTGGTAGGAGTTACGGTCATTAAACATCGTAATATATACCCTGAAGTCTTTCCGTCAGTAATCTGTGCCTTCATTCAGCCACTGTTAAAGTGTCCAGCAGTTTACGTACTTACTGTAATCGAGCCGTTGAAGTGAGCCGAATGGCACTGAGAGAAGATGTTTGAGCAGGAAACCTCTTTGTAGTCAATCACTGGAAAAGGAAAGGCCTAGGCGCTTTTGGGGCGAGGAGGAATGATTATCAGGCTTTGAGGTGCTCTGGATCCGTCCCTCCAGGAGCTGGGCATCGGTAGCGTTTGCATTGCTTTTCGCACCTCAGGATGGAAAGGGCTGTGTAAATGTATGGCGCTTACTGGCTTTTTAAACTGTGTCTTTCACGAAATTTACTGTGTTTCTCTCTTCCTGGCAGCATCCCTTCTTGAAACTGGCCAAACCTCTGTCTAGCTTGACGCCACTGATCTTGGCAGCCAAAGAAGCAATGAAGAGTAACCGCTAACATTACTGCCACAGCCTTCATCTTTTTTTTTTTGTTTGTTTGTTTGTATTTTACAAATCTTTATAATATATGAAATTGTTACACTTCTGGGGGGAGGGAAGGGATTTTGGGGGGGGGGGGAAACGTCTGCAAAAGGGAAGAAACTCTCATCCAGAAGACACCCAAAAGAAATTGTGGTGACTCTAGCGATCCCTGTCTGGGGTCCAGAAGGAATTGAGGACTGAATTACTGGCCTTTTTTTGTTTGGTTTGGTTTTTTTTGTTTGGTTTTTTTTTTTTTTTTTTTTTGCAGACAGCCCAGAAATGCCACTTACTGTGCCCGGGGTTTTTAAGGGTTTTTAATGACTTCGCTGTCACAGCTCCCATTCGTTGTACCCTTCTGGGTACTTTCAATACTTGAATGACAGATTCAAGCTTTCAGAGAGCAGTACTAATTTTACCTGCTGATCTCTTTCACTCTCCTCCTCCTCCCTTCTACCTATTTACTTCTAAACCCTGCTAGTAAGCTCCCGTATGACTAGATTGACGGCAAGTGTGACAAATGTGAAGGTACATCTTGCCCCTCGTATTTTTTTTTTACGGATTAGCTGTTACTGTACTGTAGAGTTGACAACTTGGCTACTTAAGAAGTCGTAATGTATTGAGATGTGTTTTGCTTTTTAAGATGAATGTGGAGAGGGGGGGAAGAGAAGTATTCAGCTGTTTCTTATATGCCTGTGCTCTGTGGACTTTTAATCAAAGATGTGGCCTCTTTGTAGAAACTTAGTGATCGGTCGAGTCTTTTGATGTCGGTTTATGGGATATGTAGGTAGGGGTCAGATACTTTATTTATGATCAAATGATCAGCTATAGTCAGGGCAAGAAAAAAAAATTCCAGCTGTCTTCCTGTCTGCTCTTTTTTTCCCGTTAGACTTGCTGGCCAGAAGCTTAAGGGATAACGTGCTTGGTGCGCTGGGTGGTTCAAAAACACGTATTGTATCTGCGCTCTGACTTGGGCTTTGGAAGTTATGCTGGTGCCTTTGACTTTTTTATTTTACATTTCCCTTCTTTGTATCAAATACATTTTTGTATATGTTGTAATTTCCCCCCCTCCCAAGCAAATAATGCATCAACCTATGGAGTTGTCAGAGTTTAAGTATTAGAGCTATTTTTTCCAATTTTGTATGTGCTCCGTTTGTACTAATGAAATCAGGAGAACAAATAATCAGATCTGAGGACACTGAAGATGCAGGAATTTTTAAATACGATTCGAACGGAAGATTATGAACACCTGGAAATGCCAAAGCGCTGTTCTGAGAAGGCGAAAGCTGAGCGGGGAGAACAGTGCCGTCAGACGTCCATGGGGCTTATTATTTGACTGGCTAGTCCGAGGCTGAGGAGACGTGATGTGTCGCACCGATCCTTTCTCACTAAAGACGTTGTACCAGCTAGAATGGCTGACGTCAAACATTCAATGCAAGAAAAAAGTGCCTCCCTCTGAAGGACAGTGAGCAACTGGAGCGGTTGAGTTCTTGGGGTGTTACCTACCAGGGGCAAGCGTAGAAGAACCTGTGCCCCGGCTGCTTCTAGTGCTACAGTCTATGCGTTTCAGCTGCCCCCACAGTTTAACGAAGAGCCAACTGTAGTTACAATGTGCCAAACGATTCTGTGAAAGAATAAGTGTTACTTTAGGGGGATTTTATTGCATTCCCAGCGGGGCAGGACCTGGGATGGATAGGGTTATGGGTGGGTATGGCCGGAGGACCCTGAATAAAACTTTTTTGCACACTTTTTACAAACGTTGCTGGCAGAAAATAGAAGTCATTTTCAGCTAATTTCGGTATTTGTATAGCGATAGAGATGATTATGTTTTGGGGACTGGTAGCCAAGGTATGACAAAACCAACTTCCAGCTGCGAGCGGCCGGCCGGAGCAGCGGGGGCTGTTTGTGTTGGTGATGGAGGGAAGTGGGGTGAGGGTCTCGCAGCGTCTGCTGCGAGTCTCTGGCTTCTAGGAAATGGCGCGGTACCAACAAGACTGCCTGGATGTGCAGGGCACTGCCGTGCCGCGGGTCAACTTGCATTCTGCTCTAGCGTGGTAGTAAGCGTTTGCATCGGGTAAACGATGTTGAGCGCTCCGTCAAAGGAATGAATCCTTCTAGTTGTAAGTGTAGGAATAGTTAGGGTTTTAAATTTGAGGAAGTGTCTCGTTCCAGGCAAGTAAGTCTAGATGCGCTTCCCCAGGGCAAAATGTATTTATGAGCCATGGACACTAATCATGGCGATGCCCCGGTTTGAGAGTGTCTGGCTCCCTCATCAAATGAAGCAGCGAGGAGGCTTGGCTGAGAATAAAACCCCATCGTACCAATGATTCCCTCTTTGTCCATTGCTGGCAATGGACTTCGTGAAACTCCTTGTGCCAGAGTTAAACTGGGAGCTTTTCTTTCTTCTTTCTTCCCCTCCCCCCCCCGCCCCGTTTTTTTTTTTTTTTTAATGGCACAATCTAGGCAGTAAGGTAACTTGCGAAAAATTTCGTTTTCTTTAAAAATAGAAAACCAAGAAATCATAAGTAATTTTAAGTTATTAGTTCACTTTCATTGATGAATGAGAATGCTTACAAAATTTGTCCAATTTAGTCCACTTAGGAGATGATTTCCAAACTTACAGCCATCTTAGCACGCAAAACTTGGCCCAATCCAGAAGTTACCAAAAACATGTCTCGGCGCTTGCTGTGTGACCCGGAATGGCGTTTAGCTCTGAAGTCGAGAAGTGTCCGCATCTCCCCTTCCCCGCGCGGCAGTTTTATTGTTACATGGTGAGGTTTCTCACCCTCCCCCTGCCAGAAATGGGGGCCAGAGGTGGAGCTGGCAGAGGAGGAGAGCCAGTAGAAGGTTGCCGGACTGTGCTTTTCTGTCTTAGTGGGTCAGTCATCACTTTTCTAATGATGTCAGCAAGATTAAAAAATGCCAGCCGTGTTTTTTTCCCCCTGAAGGGAGCAGATCAGTGTCCTTAAGACTTGCTGCAGGGCTGTTCGACTCTGCTCTACCGCTGGGGCAGCCAGAGACCAGCCGGAGTTGGAGCAGGTGATGCTGAGGGAAGGATTGCATCTGAAAGTGCTGGGATTTGCTCTCTCTTGGGTGCCAGCACAAGGTCCCGAGTCAGATTCCCATCAAATATGCACGTGATACATACGAAGCGTGATGTACGGTGCTGCGGTGAGTTGGGTGTATGGAGCCGGGCACCTTATGGCTGAGTCGCAAGCGTGCCGGGAACGTGTGACTCCTGGGATTTTCTTGTTACCCTAGAATAAACCAGACTTTTCATTAATAGCAACCATGGTGCTGGGAACGTGCACTTTGACCTGCCTTAGGTGTTAACGAGACTAATTGTAGGCTTCCCCCGCCCCGGCTCTCCGGTGCAGGGAGGTGCAAAAGTTGTGGCGAGAGCAGATGGGAGAGACTGGCTCCCTGCGTCAGAGGGGATGGGGGCTGGGCTGGGGAGGGGGCAAGGGGGTTGTTGAGGGTCTCTCCAGCTAGAGTTGAATAAATAAATGTCTCTGGTTCGTTTTTTCCCTCTGTTCCTCACGCTGTCAATGGAAATGGAAGTAGGTGCAAGCTTTCTTTTTATTTTTTTAACTGTCTTCAGATTTTAATGTTGCCTTTTGTGTAATTTAATCCCATTATGTTATTTAATTGTTACTGCAATATTAACTACTGTATTTGTTGACTTTGTTTAATAACTGTTCTTTCAGGGCTAGAAATAAACTTTTAAAAAACATTTGGTTTTTTCCCCCCCTTCCCTGTCATGAGTTTATACCTTTTAAGACGAGAGTAGCTGAAAAGAGTACACGTTTCGATGTCTTAATGAGATTACCAGAATGTATTTGTTTGTAATTAAGCTTCTTACGAATGCTTTAATTGTGATGGATATCATTTTATGCTAGGCTAGCCTGTCCTGTTTCTTTTAAATTTTGATTACTCATCGGTGTCCGTACCAGCCTCGCGATCACCGCAAGCTTTCCTTGCCGCCGCGCGCTGCTGGCAGACGGTTGCGCCTCCCGCAAAATGCTCCGGGTGACTGATGGGAGGAGAGCGGCTCCGAAACACCCTTTTCACCCACCGTGGAAGAGAGATCCCACGCTCTTCTTGCGAAGGGAGCAAAGCGAAGACCAGCCCTAGTTCGTTACAGTCGCCTCTTCCACCACTCGTTTGCTGTAAGGTAGCCTTTTGGTAGTGACTGGGGTGGGACTGCTGGGCCAGTAAACTGCGATTGTGGCAATACGATGATGTTCCAGTAACTAATCTGAACGAGACTGCTTTATTTTGCACCATGAATATCATCCAGGATCCTGCAGATAAACATTTATGGCACAGGAGACGCGGGGAATGAGCTGCCCTGGTGCCTGCTTGGAAGACGCTGCTCCGGGTTCTGCGCCGTCCACGCTGATCAGCGTTTGACCGGCAGAGTCGCGTCGGGCGAGGACTCGGGATGAGGTGGATGGTGCCTGTTGGTAGGCTGCGGAGACTCGCTCGCGTGTTTCATCGAAACTACGAACATGCTGTGGGGTGTTGGCGCGGCAGCCTGGCTAATGAAAAGGACATCTACGCAAATTTACTTTGGGGTTGAGAGCAGTCCAGTTGACATCCAGATGAAGTGTCTGGCTCGGTTGTGAATGTCGAGGACTCACCGCGTCGTGTGTTTCCCATCTGTTGTTGGGAAATCATCTCTTCCCCTTTCTTGCATGTTGTACAAGCTTTGCTCATACCACTGACAAAGGGAAATGAAGAAACCACTCGTCTTCAGAAGCCTTTTCAACCAGACATGAGAATGTTGTTTTGCACAAAGCACTGTCTCTTCAGGTTAATTAATTTGTTGTAGTATCTTTGTCTTGATATATAATTGACCCTTTATGCATTTAAACTGATGTTCTCTAACTCTGCATTTAAGTGATTTTGCATTTAATTTATGGGGGAAGAAGCTGCCAAGAGGAGGGAGAAGGTGCTTGGTGGAACTCGCTGGTTATCTGGCAATTGGTCCTTGTGCTGCTTGAAGGAGAGCGGGGGTTTGGCCGAACGTGGTCTGCGCAAGCGGGAAGTTGCTGGTCTTCGCTTGATAAATCCCGTTCAGTCTTGCGTGAACTTGCCCATCCCTTGGGTATACCTGGCCTAGACTAAACCCAAGAGCAGCCCCATCTTTTTGGATAGCTTTTTGTCAACACTGGTCTTCAAGATGGTAGAGTTGGGGGCAACGATTTCTCCCTTTCAGGGCTGCTGTTTGGTTGCAGCGTGTCTGAGGCCGATATTCGGACCGCCCCGGCGGCACGCTGGTTAAAACCAGGAGGGCTGAAAAACGAGGATCTTAATTTCTAATTAGCATTTTTGCAGCGGTGCCTGAAGGGAAGCGTTGGGTTTCCCCGTCGTTTATGTGGCTCGTGTGCGAGCACGGCGGTTGTCTGCAAACGCCTGCTCCCAGGGATTTGTACACCTGCGGGGTTTTTTTCCCCTATTTTTATAACTTGCATTTTGCTCTGAAGATTGTTTTTTAATAAAAATGGCCATCCTCGGTCATGTGAGAAAGGTATGTGAAACCCCGGAGCTCAGCTAAATTCTTGATGTTGCTCTCCAGATGGCTGGAGGAAGCAGGTTTTTCCAAGGTCTTTTTTTTTTCCCCTACTTTGAACTCCAGCCTAAGGAAGGATTTTTATTTTTTTTTCTTGGGGGAGTGGGGGGGGGGGGGGGGGGAAATACCAACAAGTGAGAGCAGTGAATTTCTGACTGTGATTTCTGCACCCGCAGCCTGTCAGGAGGGAGGAGGGCAGTGCTGGTGCACCTTCTCCTGCTGCCGTTCCCCTGCCGCGGTGGTGCCGCTGCTTTTTCCCCGCTCCCGTGTGCCGGGGGAATATCTTCCAGCGCATCGTAACTTCATTCCAAAACCCATTTACCTGTTGACCTGGTTATTGAAACAGCCTGTAGTGGGGACTGATGATTCTTTTTTTTTTTTTTTCTTCTTTTTCTTTTTAATGGGACTTGCCCACTGGGAAGTTAATGATTGCTCATTCTTTTTAGGACGCTAAAAGGCCGCCAGACTTCTGCTTTGGAGTTGTGTTGAGTCAGTAGAGGGGGAGGATGGGACTGGAAGGTGTGCCTCAGCGCGCGGATATGTCTCCACGCGCAGGCTCAAGTTTCTGGTGTTTTCTGAAGGGCTCGTGAATAACGGATCTGGCTCGTTGTAGCTGCCCATCAGCGGAGAAGATGCTGATGTGGCTCAGGGCATCTCCACGGGATGTTTTGGAGGGGGAACAGGGGTGACCTTCCTAGGGACAGACGTCTCCCTTGAAGTCAAGGCTTTTAGAGCCAAGGACAATCCATCGTTTGTTATTTTTTCCTCCCAGCGAATGCTTGTTCTAAGGATTCGGGTATTTTCACAAAGCCCAGTTAACTCCTGGCTCTCCTTGAGCCCTTTTCGTCTGTCTGCCGGTGGGAGGAAACCTGCGGCCGGGTCTCTGCTGCCTTGTGGCAGCAGCTGCTCAGGGGTGCTGCTCCTGGAAAGCTTTTATCCTGCCCAGAAAAACTCTCCTTAAACAACCTTACAGCTATATTCAGCTGTGGCTTATTACCTCTTTGTGGGTGAAAAAAGTGTGCCGGGGGGAGCCAGCATCGTTCTGTTCAGCTTTTGTTACCCTTCAGTGTTTTTGGACAGTGTTTATTTTACTTAACGATGGAAATGCCAGCTCCTTCCTTGTCCCATGGCTAAAAAACCCCAAACACTTAAAACACCCGCATTTTAAGCTGTTGTAGTTCTTGACAGCCCTGAAAGCAAATTCGGTTTCGAAAAGACACTGATGTTCCAGCCACGGAAAAGTGGTTTTCAGTGCGGAGACCTGAATTTTTAGACAATCTTGTTTCGAGAAGAGCGGCCGTGCGGACCCTCGGAAGGGGTTTTGCCTTTTGCAGCGGCCTGAAGACGTGCTCCGGGACGGAGCCTGCAGCGCGTCCCCTTCTGCTGTCGGCGCTAAGGGGAGATGGGAAATGGGCCGCTTGTGTATCCGTCACTGGCGTTATTTAATCCCCTCGTTATCCTCATGAGCGACAGCTTCCAGCTCCTCTCTCCAGCCCGGGTTAAGTGTCCCACAATTGCAGGATGTGCTGTGGGCATAATTACAGGTGGTGGACGGGAAATAGCTTTTAAAGACCTCTGAACATTCACTTCCTAAGGCCCTAAAACGCTTGAGAAGATGGGGGGAAAAAAACCAGTTCCTGTGGGAAGGACGAGATGTTGGGAGGGGTTTTTTTTCCCCAGGTTTACCGTGGGTCTCACCATGTTTTCCGTGTCACAGCTGTGTTCGGAGGAAGGGGATGAGAACGCACTTGCTTTTTGGGCATTAGCTTTCTCTTGTCAGGAATATTTGCGTGAGGGGCAATGCGTTAACCCCCCGCCCCCCTTTTTTTTTTGTTTTGTTTTTGAGTTTTTTGTTTTTGGTTTTTTTTTTTTTTGTTGATCTGGATGGACTCTGCTCAAAGGCTGAGAAGCCCTCCAGAGGGGAAGCTCTGGAGATGCCCTCCAGAGGGGACCTGTCCCAAAGACCTCGTCCGCTCTGTCAAAACCCTCTGGTGAAACGCCGGTAGCAGGGATTGAGCCGTGGAACGGGGAGATCTGTGGAATTCTTCTGTGCAAACTGCCCCTCTGTCTCCTCCGGCCCATCAGCCAGCGGTTCTCCTCCAGGGACGCGGTTTGCGCTGGTGTCGCTGGATCCTTGTAAGGTTTTGTTTCGAAAGATGGGAGCCTGAGAAACGCAAAAGTAGGGGAGAGGGAAAGAAACCAGTTGGATTGCGATGTTAAGTGCTTGTGGTGGTCTGCAGCGATGAGTAGCTTCCTCTGACCGGCGCTTTGCCAGAGCTGAATTTGCATGAGGCCAAAAATATTAATTTTCTGAGTCTTTTAAAGCACATTTCGCCTTCCATCGTTCAGGCAAGCTGGTTTGCTCATTTTGAGGCAAAAGACGCACATGCTCCTCTTGCCTTCTGGAGAGAGAAATGGGTTAAAAACGGTAAAATTGGGATACGTTTTGAGGCAGCCCAAGGAAAACAGGGCAGTCGTGGTGGGGGAGGAGGGGCGGGCTTGGGTAATGGACAGCTGCGGCGTGATCCCTCTCCCTGCTCGGGCTTCCCAAGGTTCCCAAAGGAAGGACTGTGCGCTGCGATCACCGGGGACTGGGCACCTTCCCCCAGCCACCCTCGGGTGGGCACTGGACCACGGCGGGAATGGAGGTGGAAGGAGGGGAGAGCGGGGCAGGAGGGGATGCGGAGGCTGGCTGTGACCTTCACAAACATCTCCAAAATGTCGTGTCGCTTTTCTGCTGCGGCAAGAGAGGCCGAGCAGACGCTCCCGGTTTTCACGGGTCGGTCTGTGTCACCGCAACCGCCTTGAACTGTATTAAGTGCCTCACCCCTGGCTCAAGTGTGCTTCAAACTGTGTCTCCTGGCAATTTCTTTTATAAATGACTGAGGGGGGGGGGGTGTGTGGAAATAAAAAGGCATTAATAAAAGCTGTTGGCTCCTGGCATGTGATGGGGGTGGTGAGAGGAGCCTGTGTTAGCCGCCCCCAAGGGCGCAGGACTGGGCTTTGCCCTGGGCATGGAGTAACCCAGCACGCCGGTCCTGATGATGCCCAGCAGCTGTTTCGGGGTACGTCCCACCACTTGTTCCCATGGTGGCAGAGCACGCCCGGGCACGTTTGTCCCTGCGGCACGCTGGTGATGAAGGGAGATGCTGTTCCCGCTGCAGGGATGGGGAACGCCAGCTCGGGGGGGTGCGATTTCTGCTGCAGAGCAGGGGAGTGAGCCGGAAGACGCATCGTGAATTGTTCATGCTCTGTTAACTATGAGTTCCTGATCGTACGACATTGTCTGCCCCATCCCACCCTTCCTGCAATGGCCTGTGTTTTCCATCGTTCACCATCCCCTTTGTTCCTGCAGACCCCAGGGGGGGGAGTCCAGGGCTCCCCGGTGACCTGGCGGGAGCGGGGGGCAGAGGATGCAACCCTGGAACAAACCTGGTGTATTTTGTCACAACTCCTGTCGACTCCATCGTGTATTCAAAGGTCTGACCCAAATGCAGTTAGATGTTTGGATGGTGTGGGTTTCAGAAGTCAGGTAATGACGACACCGTGGGGTGGGTTTTGGTGGAGCCGGGAAGGATCCCGTCTCCAATATTTGTGTTACCAGCAGGAGGAGTCGAAACGTCGCCGTGGCTAAAACGCCAGCTGCAGACCAATGGCATGTGCCATTAGTGCCACCAACAAACGAGGGGGGAGGTCTGAAGGCAAGGATAAGAAGCAGTAACCAAGCCGGGCTTTCAAATTGGCCAAAGAGGGACTTTGCTGTGGCTTAGCGTGGCTCTGCCCTGCAGAGAGGTCAACTCTGTGAGGGGTTGCTGGCTTTCGAAGAGTCCCCTCACATCCTAAGCTTTGGGATTGGGGCACTTTCTGATGCCAAGCAGAAACAAAGCGAAGGGTTTTGCTCCTTCTGGAAGACTTGAGCGGCTCCGGGGAGCTGCGGCAGGCTCCCAGGTGGGACTGCTGGGGGCGGGAGGCTCAGCGACCGCGTGGTGGAGGTAACACCGGGACCTGCTTGCTGGGACAACTGGTTGGCTGCTCCAGCCGGGGGCGAGTCCGTCTGCTCCCCTGGCCGCCGGCATTGCCCTGCAAAGGAGAGGGCAGCACGTGCAGTGCTTCCCAGGCCTGTCGGGCTGCGCCACGTTTGCTTACAGGCGACTATAAAGAGGAGGTGCAGAAGCTTTCTCTGCTCCTTCCAGCCTCAACCTTCAGCGCGGCCTTTGCTATGGCTGGCCTGAATGTCTCCATTGCTTTTTTTTTCCTGGTTGTCGGGGTGTGCCAGGGGCTCAGGCGGCTTTCCAAGAGGCTTCTGTCTCCTGGAGCGTACAGCTGCCTGGCCAGAGAACTCGCCGGCTCGTTGCAGTTGTGCACGAGCTGCCTTGAGCTGAGGATGCTGTTGGAGATCGGCCCGTGGGGTGGTGGCTTTGGCCCAGATGTGGTCCTGACTCTGCTCTTCCTCCTCTTCGCCCTTCACGGTGCCTCTTTTGATGGAGCATCCGCCAACCCGACCGTCTCTCTCCAGGAGTTCCTGCTCCTCGAGTCCAACCTCGCCGCAACTGCTGCCAAGCTGCTGGCCCAGGCTGCGGGCGTGGGGACGGGCTGGGCTGTCACCAAGCTCTACTGGTCTTGGGAGCTGACGCATTTCCACCTCATCCAGAACCTGATAGCGTCGGAGTGCAGCTCCTCCATCCGCACGTCTCTGCACCATGCTGCCTTTGTGGAAGGCACCTGCTCTTTCCTTTTCCACCTTGTCCTTTTCAAATTGTGCCGGAGTCACCCAATCTACCGGGTCCCTGCGCTGGCAGCGACTGTCACCTTCCTGACTTATGTAGGTGAGCAGCACCTGGCTTTCTTTTTCTAAGACGTTTAGAAAAATACCTAATTTGTGGGGATTTAACGGTCCCTTTTTCATCTTCCAGGACTCGAGAGGTAACGATTACTAAGACGTTTGATTTCTGCTCATTTTGGGGAATATTCATTTGGGGATGAAGACGGCAATTTAGGCTATCCAGGCACCCATATCTTGCCCCGAGACTGGGATTGCTTTCCTTGAATGTCCCCTAACGTGAGCCCTCGGTCCCGCACTGAGCTCTTCTACTTCCCGCAAAGCTCAGGGTGACGGGGAGGGGGAGGTGACGGGGTGGGGGGGGTGCTGTCGTTACACGGTCTGAGATGCTGCTGCCGGAGCTGGGTGGCAGCAGGGAGGGGTCACGGGTCTCCGGGTCCAGCTCTTTGTCCATCTTTCCAAGGATGTGAGCGAGACTGATGGCCACGCTTCTCTTCCCACGTAGCCGAACCATTCACGGGGGCCTTCTTCAACCCTGCCCTGGCCGCGGTCGCCACCTTCCGCTGCTCGGGGAACAGCTTTTGGGACTACGTCCAGGTTTACTGGCTGGGGCCCTTCGCAGGTGAGATCTGACCGGGTGGTACCGGGGGGGCAGGGGTTGGGATGGGGGGGCAATGGGCAAGGCAGAAATGCTGGGCCTAACGCAAACCATTCCTGGCAAAAGGTTGAACTTGCCAGTGGCAAGTGTCCTTTTCCGTCCCCTTCCCTGTCACCCGAGTCATCCCTTTGCCATCCGTTTTTTTAAATCCAATTCCTACGTGGGCCGTAGGCAAAACTCTCCCCGAGGGCAAAGTTCGGAGGAGATGAAGCAAAGACGTTTTCGGGCAACGATAGGCTGAGCCACGCTGTTGAGGTTGTCCCCAGCTTCAGGATGACCGTGGGGAGTGGGATACGTGCTGCCTTGAATGCAGAGAGCCGGGAAAGGAGACTGCTGGCATGATTTACGGCTCTTTTGGGTCAAAACAAGCCTTTCTGTTATATTGAGGACACCAGGGTTAAATTCTCCTTCAAGTAACATAGCGAGGGGCTGTTAGATGCTGTGAGTGGGGACTTCGGTGGCGCTGAGCTACATTTTGGTCATGAGGAAGGTTGTGGTTGTGGCAAGGGCGTGTGGCCAGACGCTCGACGCAGCACACGGAAGGGGTCCGTGCTCTTGTTTCAGGGATGCTCGCTGCCCTCCTGCTGTACCAAGGCAACATCCCACGCGTCTTCCAGAAAAACCTCCTTTACAGCCAGAAGAGCAAATACAAGATACCCAAGGCAAGGGTGGAGGCGCCCGCGGAGGATAATGAACCGCGTCGGAAGAGGAAAGGGCAAAAGGGCAGCTCCGAGCCTCGTGCCTGAGCCGCGGACGGGGGCCGCGGAGGTCCCGGCAGCCCCTCACCTGGCAGCGGGTTTCCTGGTGCGGAGGATTTTGCTGCTCATCCCGCCCAGCATCCGTCCTACCCGTTCGGTCGGGTGAGATTTATTCTTATTTTTATTTTTTTATTTTTTTTTTTCTAAAGCATCGCAAAGGAATGGGCCAAGCGGGCCTTGCAGGACGTCTGAATCCCTGAGCTCCTTTGGGAATAGCTTTGAAAGTCGCCCTGGAGAGCCCGAAATGTTTCAAGCCTGCACCGCTACCTCGGCGGGGGGCGGGCGGGGGGGGAAAAAAACCCTAACACTTTTGTATAAATTGCTGGTTGTCTTGTATTGCCGGGAAGCTTACCGAAAGTCAGGACTATTACGTGGACAGGCTTGAGCAACGCCCCGGTTATTGCATCGTGCAACGCTTGAAATAATCCGTCTGCGTCTCTTGCAGCCATAAAAAGCATAAACCAGTAACTGCCTTGGAAACTTGGGGTGAGGAGGAAGCAGGCTTTGACCTTTCGAGTTACTAAATGGATATCGGTCAAAAACGGGTGGGTTTTTGAGTTCAGCTGAGGTCCTTGAGTTGCACAGGGTGAAACTGGCAGGCCTTGGAGAGGGGTTGAAAATGCTCCAGGGCAATGGGAGTTCACTGGCCACAACAGGAGACCCTGCTCCGCTGTGGACGCGGCGCTTGGCCTGGGTTCCGGGTGCTCTAAGGCATCAAGAAACGGTGCGTCATGCGGCTGCGGTTAAAAAAACGCCAAGACCCGGGCGCAGCCGGTAGGGTACGCGGCCAGGGAGGGCGAGCAAGTCCATCCCTGGGCTCCTCTCCGCCTACTACGTGAAATATTCCTAAAGATAAAATGGTGGTTTGTGGCAAGAGGAATAAAAATAAATGTTGTGATTGGCATTTAGGTGAGTGACGTCGTTCCTGTGAGCTCTGGCGGGGGGGGAAGATCAGCCCATCCCGTCCCGGAAAACGGGAGAAACTGTGGAGATGCCCAAACTGGCTCTGCCCTGCCTGCCGCTTGCTCTGGAAGGGGGGTAACTGGGGTGGAAACTCCGGTGAAGTAAACGGGGCTGCCCCCAGGCAATGCCAGGGACGGGACACCCCATGGGTGCTGCACCCCGGGGAGTCTCTCTCCATGGGGAAGAGCAGGGGCTGGGGCAATCCCACGCGCAGCATGCCGGGAGCGGGGCCGCTGGCGTCTCCGGATACGGAGCTGCTGCCCGGAGATGACCCCCGTCCCTGCCGAAAACGGCCGGTTCCTGCGTTCTGCAGCAAACAGTCGTTTTTGCAGGATCTCTCTGGGCAGAAAATCCCGGAGCTGAATACGTTCGTGCTGCACCACAGCTTTTCGGAGCAATGGCGGGGGGGTGCGTGCTCCGGGGCAGGCCGTGCTTTTCACGCGATGCTCCGGTTGTACTGGCGTCCCTGCCCTGGGTCCCCTCGGCAGGAGCTTGAGCGGGGAAGATCTGCTCCTGTTCGCTGAGTTGCGAAGAGCGAACAAGGAAGCGGCACCCGATTAAAATCCAGGGTGAAAGCGTCAGAGGCAGGTTTGGTACCCGGCCACGCCGTGTCCCCTGCCCTGGGTGCCAGCCCTGCTCCTCCCCGCGTCCCCACTCTGTCCCCTCTGGGTTTTTGAGGGACGGCCTTGTCTACGCTGCCCGTGGGCTGCCCGTCTCCCTTGCTGCCATGCGGGATTGCCCTCTGGGGTGAACCGGAGACCGCCGCGAGGGGAGCCGGACCTCTGCGAACCACGAGCCCACACCGCGTCCCCGACAGGAGAAACGAGGGAAGGGACCGACGCAGCGATACGCGGCCGTGCCTCAGAGGTCAAACTTTATGGAATGAACAACGCCTCAAAAACCACGCAGCAAATGGCACCCCCCCCCCCCCAAAATGATGCCCCCTGTGTCGTTCCCGGCTGGATGCTCAGGGCTGCCGGGTCCCTCGCAGGGAAGGGCAGTGTTTTTTATCCTGGTTAAAACGCGAGTAGGAGATGGGGGCGCCTTTGGGTGGAAACCAAAACCTTTGAGGTTCCGCGTGGCTGCGTCTGGGATGCTCGGATCCCCCAGCAATTTTTTGCGAACCTCTTTTGGTTTGGAAATCGTGCCGAAAAGCCTGAGCTGGAGCCTCCATTTATCCGAACTGGTTTGCTGGCTCTGCTTCCGATTTGAGGTTAAGCGTAAGGATGTGAAAAGCAAGGTGGGCTAGCCCACCGCAGCCCCTTCTCCTGGTGTTTTTCCCCCAGGCAGAGCGTCGAATGTTCCTACGGCCGCTCCAAGTCTGGGTTGGGATGCCTGGCTGCGGAGAGGCTCACGAGGCTGCTCGGGGACGCGTGGGGATTTAACGTGCAGCGCGACACCGTGGTGTCGGCGTCAGCTCTGGGGTGGGAGCCAATCCTACCGCAGAGTCAGGGCAAAAAAACTTGTTGGGTTTGGGTTTTTTTCTTTTTTTTTTTTCTTCCCCCCCCCCCAGTACATTTTAAGAAGTTTGAGGTCTGTTCTTGGGCTGCCGGGGAGATTGTTTACCGGGCAGACTGATGGAATTAAGGGGAATGAAGGGGGATGGTGAATATTGTTATTTTTAATTAAGAGGCTGCTTTTCCAGCACAGTAGCCTAGCGGAGGAGAGCCGCAGCTGGACAGACGGACTTGTTCCCAAGCTGTAAATCAAGCTCTGATTTACACCTTGGCCCTTGCGCCCTTGCGCTCGCTGGCTGGTGGGAGCACCGGGTGAAGGGCAGCCACGCTGGAGCCGTACCCTGTCTACCTGCGGTACCCGGCGCGGTGCTGAGGACCCGGGCTGTCCTCCTGGTTCTGCTCCTCGCTGCCGGAGTCGGTGCTACGCAGCGCAAAGCCCCGGGTCGCCTCCTCCGAGGCTTCGGCCGCCACTCCGGGATTTGGCCCTGTTTGCTCAGGACCTACCCTGGAAGCGTCATGTCGTGTCAAGCCCCCCGGGACCACCACCCCCCCCCGCCATCGCAGCCCGTCCTGCTCCGCAGCAACGGCAGCGTGTAGCACCCAAGAGCTTGTGCACGGTCCTGCACAGAGAGAGGTGGCCAGGGGCTCTCGTGGGCAAGCAGCGTCCCGGCCCGCCGGCCCCCCTGGGGCAGAAGCAGCCCCCGAGGCCAGGAGGGGAGCACCTCGCTGTCCTCGGCAAAGGCAGCCGGAGAACGACGCCTGGAGGGGGGGCAAGGAGGCTCAGTTTTGGGTGCCCTCCGGCCCGTGCTGCGGGGCATTGCCCTGCTGAGGGGGCTGCTGGGTCTCGGGGAAGTTCTGGGCAAACTGCTTCTTGTAGAGAGCGCTGCTGTACTGCAGCTCCGGGGTCACCAGCCGCCGGCACATGCGCTCTGTCTCCTTGTCCAAGCCCTGCTTGAGGTTATAGCCCAAGATCCTTGCGCTGCCGTGCTGCAGTGGCTTCAGGGAAGAGTCCTTGATGTGCTTGGGGGCCACGCTGCCCATCCCTTGCAGGCAGGTCCTCGCCAGCTCTCCCTGCCTCTCCCGAAGCGCCTTTACTTCCCGCTGCATGCGCTCCCTGCCAATGTCTCGGTCGATCCTTTCCCAGAAGGTCCTGTTGAAGTGGGTGTAGATTTCCCAGTCCAGCCTGTTCCAGTCCTTTATCTTCTCCACGACGGTGTCGGAGAGGGGGGACTTGGTGCTGCTGTCCCTGATGTTGAGCGGGAAGGAGACGACGCTGTCCAGGTCCCAGCAGAGCATCTCCTTCAGCAGCACCATGGACTCATCGAAGTACTCGGAGATGAGGAGCAAGTCGAAGGACGCCTCAATGGCCTTCAGCATGAGTTTCACCCGCTCGGCTGAGACCTCTCCGTCGGGGTTGAAGCCAAAGTCGAACGTCATGAGGTTCCTGGCGTAGTGCCTGTCACCGTCTGTGGGGTTGTAGTAGTGGTAGGGCTGGCGGAGGAACTCCTCCAGGCTGCGGACGCGGGAGAAAGCTGATGCGCCCTTGTAGTATGCGAAGGAGGACTCCATGAGCTTCACGGGGTTCCTCAGGATGGAGAAATAGAATGCTGAGCTGGACACCACTTTATGCACCTGTGGAGGAGAAAAAGGAGGTTTTCACAGAATCTTCAGAGTTGGAAGGGACCTCTAGAGATCATCCAGTCCAACTCCCCTGCTAAAGCAGGATTGCCCAGAGCACATCCCTCAGGACTGCATCCAGGCGGGTCTGGAAAGTCTCCAGAGAAGGGGACTCCACACCCTCCCTGGGCAGCCTGTTCCAGGGCTCTGTCACCCTCACCGTAAAGAAGTTTTTCTGTGTATTTGAACGGAACTTCTTATGTTCCAACTCGTGCCTGTTACCCCTCGTCCTGTCACTGGGAACCATTGAAAAGAGCCTGGCTCCATCCTCCTTCAACCCGCCCTTTAGATACTTGTAAACGTTAATAAGGTCTCCCCTCAACCTTCTCCTCTCCAGGCTAAAGAGTCCCAGCTCTCTCAGCCTTTCCTCGTAAGGGAGATGCTCCAATCCCATAATCATCTTAGTTGCCCTTCACTGGACTCTCTCCAGCAGTTCCCTGTCCCTCTTGAACTGGGGAGCCCAAAACTGGACACAGTATTCCAGTTGTGGCCTCACCAGTGCAGAGTAGAGGGGGAGAATGACCTCCTTTGACCTACTGGCCACACTCTTCGCTATGCAGCCCAGGATTCCATTGGCCTTTTTGGCGACAAGGGCACACTGCTGGCTCATGGATAATTTACTGTCCTGTTTTAAAGGTGGAGTAGCTTGCTCACAATCCTGTGCTCTGCTGGAAAGCAGAAACACTCGTTGGAGTTGGAGATGGTGGGTGCTGGGGAGGTTTTTAGGGTGCAGATCATCAAAGGCACTTTTATGTCAGCAGTAGGGAGCCCCAGAAGAGGTGCAGGGGAGAGCAGTGACCACAGCTCCCCACCACAGCGGGGTGGCCTGTCCGGGCTTGAGATAACGTCCTGTCTCCTTGCCAGATCTGCATGTCCTCAAGCGGCATCCAGAAAGGTGGATGCTGGGCACGGCTGACCTGACCTGATATGCTTAAGGCTTTCTCCTCTTGCAGATGGGACCCGCTGGGCCTGTCCAGGGAGCAAGGTATCTCCAAGGGCCCACCAGACAAGAACGAGATGATTGTTGCTGACTGCTACAGATGCTGTCCCTCGGCTTGTCTCAGGTCACAGCACAATGATTCATCAAACCTGTTTACAGAAGCTCTCAGGTGATGCCCATAACGTGGGAGGTCCCCGGGGGAAAGCCTGTCTCTCTTTAGCTTCATCCCTGAAGAGTTTAGGTGCTCTACAGTACAGGTGTCCCGCCTTGCTCCCCGCAAGCCCCTCTCTCCCTCCCCTCTTCGCCCTTCCCAAGGCTCTGCCCATACCTCCGGCTGCAGGAATCGCATGTGGTGGCAGAGGATGTTGAACCGCCGAGGGCTGCTGGGGGAAAAGCCCTCTACAAACCTGGCCAAGAAGTGGCGTGGGTAGAAGAGCTGGTTGCCACCCCCGATGGGGAAGGCGAAGGTGAGGTTGTGCATCTCGCCGAACCGGAAGAGGATGTTCATGACGGTGCTGCTGGCGCTCTTGTGGACTTTGAGGAACACAATGTCAGTCTTGGGTTTGCATGTCCCCCCTTGAGAGGAGGCCCCTCTGGCCTGCTGGCCTTCTCCAGGAGTCACCTTAGAGACTTCTGTCCAGCTTGGAAAAAATCCTCTCTCCACATCTGTCTTGTAAAAGTCCTCGGCTTGTGGAGGTTGAGCTAAATTTGGCAAGGAGTGTTCAAGCAAGTTGCCCCACTGATGGTGGAGGGAACCCATGGCTCGAGGCTGAGACTGGCTCTGTACCACCACCTGCCTCATTCCTGGTGGTGACGTTCTCCTGTGCTCCTCTGCAGTCATCCTGTTTGCAAAGATTAGGAACTTGCTGGTGACAGCATCAGCATTTGCCAAAACTGCGGAGATCCTCCCAGGAAGACTTGGAGAAGGACCCTCTCCGGTTGCTTTTCGCAGGCCAGGAAGCTGGGATTTCAGCCTCGTGGATGAAGGATGGGCTTTCACCTTCTTGCTGCTCTCCACGGGCTGCCACGTCCAGTGCTGTTCTTGGCTGCCTGGGCTGCTTTCCAGCGGGGTCTCCCGGCTGAAGTACAGATGCATCTGAAAAACGTCCCGCACTCTTTCAGTCGAAGTCGGGTCTGGCATGGCTTTCCTCTGCCAGCGCGGGGAATCGTCCTCCCACAGCAGGTCGGGGCTCTGGAGGACGTAGTCAAGCCTCTTCTGGCCGTGGTCCGTGGTCTGCTGCAGGGCACGCTCCAGCTCGCACCGGCAGTTTCTGTAACGGGGGGGGACATGGGACTCAGCTGCAAATGGGCAGAAGATGGAAGGAGTGTGCAATGAGGGCAGCTCCTCTGCAGCTCAACAAAACCCCCCTGGAGACACCCCAAAGCGTGTTCCCCCGACTTTCCTGGGGTGAGTGTCATTGCTGGTGGGTGTAGGACTTGACCACTGCCCTGGGAGGTCGGGGTGGGTGCAAGAAAAGAAGGACAGGTCAGTAGTGATGTGCCAGTGCCCCTGTCCCCCTGGAGCACGGGGGGCTGGTGGAAAACGGCCAGGGAAGAGAAGGCAAGGAGAGAGAAGAGCAGACGGCCTGGAGAAGATGACCCCAGACTGGGAGGATGCTCAAGGGCTCTGGGGTCTTGAGGCCACCCAGAGCAGCCTGGTTGAGACCCAGAGTGGGCTCAGCTCTGACCAGGGCGTTTGGGTTGGACGTGAGAGCCCCAGAGAGGTCCTTTCCCACCTGTCTAAAGAAGACACTCTCAGGTGGTTTTCAGGAGGACAGTTTTAAGCCAACCTCAGTGGGCAGCAGGAGGCTGGAGGCTGCGGTCTGCAGCCCTGCTGGGGACCTACCTGGGAGGCTGCAGCTTCTCCACGACTTGAAGCGTGACCAAGAGGAGGACGAGGAGGCTGAAGAAGAGCCAGAGCCGACCTGGCTGGCACCTGTATATTGCATTCAACTTCCTACAAGGAAGAAAACATCTCAGACCGTTAGTAGGTAGAAGAAATGCGTGTGTGAGGGGCAGAGGGAAAAGAGATCGAGACTTTGTTTAATTTTTTTTTTTTTAAAGTAAGGTCACGTTTTCACGGGTGAAAGAGGCGCAGAGGCAGCGATAACCAACGAACCTCAGAGGCTGCGCTCGAGCGGTGTAGCCCAGTGGAAATTTCCAGCTGGGCCGCAAATATCGCACTGAAAGGCAAACAGCGATAACCGCAAAGTCCCTTGGCTGCTCAGGGACACCTTGTCGGCACAGCCCGAGTTCCCGCTTCAGGAGCAGGAGCTGCTTACATTTGCCCTGCCCTGCCCAGCCTAGAAATGTCGGGACCCTATCTTTATAAACAAAGACAATAAACCTTTGTTTTCCCTGCTCTCCCCTTCTCTTGGCGCCTGCCGGTGGGGGCGATTGTCACCTGCGCAGGCTCCAGGTGTGGAGGTCCCCGCTGCCCCTCTCTGGTGTGCAACCTGGGTTTGAGTCTGGTCTTAGCCGGTCTACAACGGCAGCATGGTTTCACGTCGTCGGCACTACGCTCTGGGGTTTTGGGTTGTGTGCAAGGGACATTCAGGCCGCGAAAAACGTTGCCAGGGGACCCCTACTGTCTGTCGGGCTTGCTGCAAACCCCGGTGGAGCTTCATCGCAGTCTTAATCTGAAGCGGAGCAGTCTGGGAACTAAGCTGCCCGGAAAAAAGGATCAGTTTGCATTGCATTTCTGCTGATTTCTACCCAGGGAACCTATTGTTGCCAAACAGGAGGTGATTTATACCGAGAATCTGGTTACGTCCTCTGTTGTGGGCTCCTCCTTGGGTGGGAGTCCAGCCTGCAAGCCCCAGATGTCTGCTCTCCACCTCTCAGAGGGAGGGAGCCGGCACAGGCTGCTTTGCTGAGCATGATACGGAAGGATCTCATTAGGAAGAATTAAGGAAAACAGAAATTTGGGCAGTCCTTGCTTGGAAGCCGTGCTGTGACAGCTGATGCTTGTTGATGTTGCCCGCTTCTTTCGGTGGACAGCTTTTGACCAAGGGAGTGGGCCTGGGACCGCACAGACCTGCTCGTCCCAGAGTTTCTTCATCTCCTTGGTGCTTTATCTCCTACTCCAGGCAGTCTCGTGACGTGTGGGAGAAGTCCTAGCCCGACGAGCTAGCCATGACGCAAACACGGGCTGTCGTAAGTGGTTCACGCGCATCCCCTTGGTGCTGGTGAGGAATTTGGGTTTGCTATTGAAAAACTGGACTCGCTCCGGAAAAATAGTTGACCGAGCCCCGTGACTAACGGTGGTTTCCTTCTGTAGTGGTTGTGCATCAGTTTGGACGCTGGTGGGTCTGGTTCTGCCCTGCTCTCAATAGTGTCCCTCACCGAGTTGAAACTCTAAGCTCCTTCCGGGAGAGTTTTAACGTCTAAAATACCTGGGACTGTAAAGGCTGGGGAGGTCTTTGTTCATGACGGTGCTGCTGAGGGTTCAAAAGGCACGCACCTACTAGCACGGTGAAGAAACTAGTTCACAGCTTGCCCCAAACCTGATGGCAACCATGCTCGTTTCCCACTTGAGGAGCAGACAGATGGGCTTGGACAGGTGGCTGGCGAACGTGCACATGGCTCGCTGCCTGGCCACGCAAGCAGCACAAGGAGGAGCCTCGTGGTGTCAAAGATAAACGGGTGTGACAAGGAACGGATCAGAAAAATGCCAAATGCTGAAACAGTGCTTAAAATGCCCGGACACGTTAAAGGGAGAGGGTCAAAGCAGAGGCTCGGGGCTGCCCCGGAGCTGCAGCAAGGTAAGGCTTGTTGAAATACCCCGGTGTGGAAGATCATCGACGGCCAGAGAGACCAAAGAGGGAGAAGGCAGGGAAGGCGGAGTTGCTCCAGGATGAAGTGATGCTGCCGGACAGATCTTGTTGGAGACTTGATCCAACTCTCCCACCGCTCGAAGAGCAACTGATGATGAGTTCACCTGCCTGTCTGTGTTCCGTGCAGACATTATTCTGGACTTGCTTCCACAGACATCCCTGGTACTAAACTTTCAACCTGTGGAGAATCTGTGAAAGACCCCGGTCCTTTTGCTGCCAGTCCGCTGCCTCTTTGAGATGACCATTGAACAACGCAACACGTTGCTGGCCGCTTGGCTCCGATCAGGCTAACGTAAAGCCACAACCCTTCCTCCAGGCTGGCTCTGGTGGGACGCACATGTCTCAGGGAGGGTGCGCCGAGAAAGGGAGAGCTGTGGCAGCACTGAAGTTTGCACTGAAGATGCCAAGAAGTTGCACTGAAGGCAGCAAAACTGGGATAAAATGGCACATGGAGCATGAGAAGCGTTTGTCTTGGAGGCTGGAGCAGCTGGGCAATTTGTAGCTGGATGAGCCTTCAGGAGGCTCGACTGCTTTCCATGGGTAACTCCTTCTCTCAGTTTAACACACCAGGATGAGATCATGGGTGTGGGTGTCTTGGGGCAGAGTTAAACGCTTGAGATCAAAGCAGCAGGAAGATGTCCAGGATGCAGTCGGAGCTGTTGGGAGGCAGCGCTGCCCCGTAGGGCTGGTCAGGCTGCGAGAGCAACCGGCGGAGTCCTTGGGAATGCCCCCAGCTGCAGGCAGGCCGGAGCTGAAGAGCCCCCGTGGATCAGAGCCCATGTGCTGTCACCTCAAAAAGTGACAAAGCGGGGCGCGAAGACGGATGCGGCACCCCAAAGATGCAAGGGCTCATCGGCAGAGCCAAGGCAGCTGATGGATTTAATAACAAACCGATCTGCCGGTCATTTATTTGCAAGGGACGATGCCCCCCACCGTGTCTCCCTGCCTGCTCCTGGCAGGGGAGAGGGGGCTGCTTGGATTTCAGTCACTGCAGATTCCCCCTCCATTTTTTTTCCCCCCTCTCCGCTCGAAGCGGAGAGGACGCCCTTGCTTCCCTCTGACCTGTGCCCCTTCCCTGTCCGACACAAAAACCGGGATGGTCCTGTGGGTCGGCTGGCGCTTGCTGAGCCGCGCGGGGTCTCCGCTGCGCTCCGGGTGCTGCGGGAGGTGGCCGAGGCTGGCTTCTCCAGGCGAGAAGGTAGCAGAAAATGACTCGTGATTTGCCGTGGCTAGAGATGCTCCCGGCAGCGAGCGATGCTGCGTGTATAAATGCACACAACATGTACACCAGTGACAGCCTGGCTCCTCTGAGCAGCGCCCGGAGCCATTTCCTCCGCTTGGATCAAATAAATGAGAGAGAAGGGGGACAACGGTCTGCAGGAGGCTCAGGAGAAGATAAGGTGGTGCAGCAAGAGCACACGGGCACCGCCTGCTTGTGTCGGTGCCCAAAGGACCCGGCTGGGGTAGGAGAGCCCCCAGCTGCCCTGCGCCGCAGCTTGGTGTGCAGCAGGAGGGTCTGCAACGCCCCAGATGATCGCAGGTGCCTGGGAAAAGGCTGTCCTGCCCCAAAAGGATCTCCCCCAGCAAGAGGGATCCGCCACGAAGTCAAGCCTTGCCCTTCTCTGCTCCTCACCCCCCCTCTCCAACGCAGAGGCTGTGGAAAGAGGGCGCCTCACCCTACAGGCGTTCCTTGGCTTCGCCGTGTGAAAGACCTGCCCAGAGCCGCGTTTCCGCTCCGCATCCGCTCCGCGGGCGAGCGTGCCGAGCCGAGAGCGGTGAGCCCTCGCCTGGGATGCAGCAGGAGGGATCAGCACCCTACCTGCCTCACCAAGGTCTTTGATGCTCCTCTACCTTAGCGATACCGGACCTTACAAAAGGTCATGCCGGGGAGAAGTGCTGCCCTCGGAGGCTCACTAGAAGAGAGAGCCCCATCAACCCCGACCTCCCTGCACTCCTGCAGAACAGAAGCGCTCCTCTGCCCATTCCCACCATCACTTCAGCTTCCAACCATCTCTCAGTGCAGAGGGACCTACGAAGACGCGACCTCTGGGTAGGGTGGAAATAGTATTTTACTTAAGGGAATCGTATTTTACTTAAACAAATGAGTAAATAATCCACTTACGTGATCAAATACCTTCTGAATTTCAGCATGGTGAGCCGGAGCCTTGGCTGGGGAGCGGGTGGTTGTCGTCAGGCTGGGAGAATGGAAAGCAAACACCCGGAGCCTAGCTTGTGTGCCTGCGGCTGGTGGCCCCTCCCCAGGGGGGCCGCCTGGGACGGCGAGCCCGCGGAGGACCTTCCCACCGGTGCCCTGCTCTCCAGCGCCTGCCCCAGGGAGCGACCAGCCTCCGCTCCGGTGAGTGGCACGTTTAGGTGACCATGGCCTCGAGGGCTGCTGGCAGCCTCCTGCAAACCGCTGCCACGTCACGTAGAGCGGTGGGTAGGCTGTCCGGGCGCTTGTGGACACTGCGGGGGGTGGCCGTGCCACCCATGTTTGCATCCCTGCCTTACTCCTTGGTTTCACCCATGGCTGTTGATGTTCTGCTTTGACCTCTCATGTCCATCTGCTCTGCTCTTTGTGGTTGATCTTTGTCCCTCTTTTTTCCTTCTTGTGTCCTGCTTTTGCTTCCCGACAAAGCTGAGGACAGAGGTGGTTTGGTCACAGGTTTTTAGCTCTTGATAATCCCTGTGTTGATACAGTCTTTGGGTCTGTGCTGCTGAGATCCTGTGCAGGCTGGGCCATACCTGCATGGCATGCAGCTCATCCTCTCCACCACCACCCGGCTCCATCCACCCTGGGCTGGGGTTATGGCAATCCCTGGCTCCCTCCTTTGCTTCCCCTCTCCATACTCACCGCTCCAGGCACAGCGTTTAACCACCCGCTGCTCGAGGCACCACTTAACACATGGGTATCTTGTATCTGCCATCTTCGGACCGGCTGGAGTCCCATGCCGGGACTGTGCTGTGCCAGGATGACCAGCAACAGCACAGCCCTGCTAGGAAGCCAACTGTTTCCCAGTACCAGTAGGAAAATGGTCACTGGGTCTGCTTCTTGTTGGCTGGTGAACAGTGGAAGACAACTCAAAGGAGGACCGGGAAGCTGCCCTCCATGGTGGAGGTCCACAGCCTTTGCTCAGGGTCTCCTCCCTCTTCAGTAGCTTTTCCTCCCCATCCTTCCCCTTTGAGGCTCATCCCAGCATCCTGCGCAGCATCAGGATTTGGAGGTCAGTGACGAGTGGTGTTCCCCGGGGGTCAGTACGGGGTCCAGTCCTCTTCAATATACTCATCGATGACCTGGATGAGGGGATAGAGTGCACCCTCAGCAAGTTTGCTGATGACACAAAGCTGGGGGGGGGCGGTGACTGACACACCGGAAGGCTGTGCCGCCATACAGAGAGACCTGGACAGGCTGGAGAGTTGGGCAGAGAGGAACCTTATGAAATTCAACACGGGCAAGTGTAGGGTGCTGCACCTGGGCAGGAATAACCCCCTGCCCCAGGACAGGTTGGGGGTGACCTGCTGGAGAGCAGCTCAGTGGAAAGAGACCTGGGAGTCCTGGTGGACAACAGGATGACCATGAGCCAGCAATGTGCCCTTGTGGCCAAGAAGGCCAATGGCATCCTGGGGTGCACCAAGAAGAGTGTGGCCAGCAGGTGGAGGGAGGTCATCCTCCCCCTCTACTCTGCCCTGGGGAGGCTGCAGCTGGAGTGCTGGGTCCAGTTCTGGGCTCCCCGGTTCAAGAGGGACAGGAAACTGCTGGAGAGGGGACAGCAAAGGGCTACCAAGATGATGAGGGGATGGAACATCTCTCTTATGAAGAAAGGCTGAGGGATTTGGGTCTCTTCAGTCTGGAAAAAAGACAGCTGAGGGGGGAATCTTATCAAGTCTTATAAATACTGAAAGGGTGGGTGTCAGGAGGATGGGGCCAGGCTCTTTTCAGTGGTACCCAGTGAAAGGACAACAGGTAACAGGCACAAACTTGAGCATAGGAAGTTCCATCTCAACATGAGGAGGAACTTCCTTCCTTTGAGGGTGGCAGAGCCCTGGCACAGGCTGCCCAGAGAGGTGGTGGAGTCTCCATCTCTGGAGACATTCCAAACCCGCCTGGACGCGTTCCTGTGCCACCTGCTCTGGGTGACCCTGCTCTGGCAGGGGGTTGGACTAGATGATCTCCAGAGGTCCCTTCCAACCCTATGATTCTATGGTGAGCGAGATCCAGCCATGGCTTTGCATGACAGGGACCCTCAGCCCAGGCAGCGGGACCACGTGCACCCTGTACTTGGGCACCAGACACCTGGGGCAGCGGTGGAGATGGAGGATGTGTGGCTGTGATGTGTGTCATGAGGAACTGGTGGCTCAGGCTCTACAACACCAGTTCTGCAGGACCAGGTACGTCGCGCGCCTCCTGGCACCAGTGGAGAGGACCCTGGCGGTGCGCGTTTTCCCTTCGCCCATCCTTCACCCAACACCGTGGGTCTCAGGAAATGCATACCAGGCAGATAAGTCACTTCCAGCCCAGACCTCTGATTTTTTTGAGGAACAAAAGGGCCCAGCTTCCTCCCTCTGCCCTCGCAGGCAGGGAGGCAGCCGTTCCCCTCACCCTGGCACAGGCAGGCGCTGCCTCTCCCCGTCCACCTCATCAAAACCACAAGTTTACTGTGGGGCTGTCGCGTTCTCCACCCATCCTGCGCTCCTGCTATCTACCCAAGCTGGCAGCTTATCATAGAGTTCGGGGCTGGGTGAGAGCCATGGGTCAGCTCGCTGTTTGCAGGGCTCAAAGCCCTTTCGGCTGTTGGGACTGAGGGTCGGTGCTTCTCCCCTCTCCTTCCCTCTGTGCAGCCATGCCCCACGCAGTCTGAGATGGATAAGCCTGCTTGGGGGGGCCACGGTGATGTGGGATAGGTGGCTGAGGGGTCTGTGAGGACCTCGGGGGACATCCTTATTGCTACAGGGCATGGGCCACCCTTGCCTGGGAGCATCCAGAGGCTCATCAATGTGAGGGTGCCCAGACAGGCTTGGTCTTGCTCCTCTTTGGTTGTGTCCACTTGCTCAATTATCACTTGTGGGTTTTGCTGCTGCTCAGCTCACTTTTTTTCCTAAGGCCAGGCCTATTTGTCTGTGGGGACCTCATGAGAGGCCCAGTTTTGATATGTAATCCCGGTCAGGATCTCCTGTGTTCCTGTTTGCTGCCTGGAAGCTTCTTTCTTGGGCATGACTTGACACATCTATGGAAGAGAAACTCAAAAGGCGGTTGTCTGCTTCTGCTGGCATCTGGTGACATGAAGCACAGCAGATGCGCTCCTCCGCCCGCACGCTTCTTGTGTCGGAGGCCATATCTGCAGGACCTCGGCAGCTCTCTTGGGCTGCTGCTTCTGCCTTGCGACTGCATCCCAGAGAGGCTGTTTTGGAGCGTGACCTGGGCGGGATGGGGCTCCACTTGTGGACCATTGTCTGAGGGCCTCGGTGGAGATGGCAGTCATCTGAGATTAAACCCAGTGGTCTCTTCTCCCCCACAGATGCTGGAGCAGGGTCAGGACACGGGCAGGCAAATGTGTCTTTTGCAGCTGTGTCTCTTGAGAAGCGAAAGGTGCCCTTGTAGGAGGGATTGGGCTCCGTCTCTCCTGACTGGGCAGCCAGGTCCTGCTGGGGTGGCCTAATGGGCTCATAACTTTTGTGTAGGGGTGAGGACTGTCCTGGTGGTGCAGAACTGCCCCAGCTGCCCGCTGCCGAGTATGTCCCTCATAGGGTCATCATACTGTGATGGTACATGCGCCCTCCTGGATGGGTGGCACGTTCACTGCCTGGGGACGGGCTGATCTCAGCAGAAAGCAGATGAAGATCCCCAAAGACTCCAGTCCTTTCTTGTCCCCTGTCCCCATACTCCCATCCCTTGTTAAGATGAATGAGCGAGGAGACCTCAGCTTGCCTCAAGGTACCCCAGACCTTGCCACTCTCATGCAGTGGCTTTCCTTCTTGGCCTGCAGTGGCTGCCGGTGGGTTTTTCCCAGGGTTGTTGGACAAGCTGTACCCCCCTGCACCTGGAGAGCAGGCATCGTGGTCCATTTGCAAGCCTGTACCAGGGTTTGAGGTGAAGAGGAACGTGGGGGAAGGTGACTGCCTCTCCAGTGAGGAGGAGACGAGACCTGTGACCCAGATTTCCAGCCTTGGGTGATGGACCAGTTGCTGGAGCAATGGGTGGTGTGAGGGAGAGCACTGGGATTTGCAAGGGCTTGAGCCTCTCTGTAATATCAACTTGCTGTTTGCCGCCCTTCATCCGCACCTTATTCCTTTTCCTGCTAGGTGGGGACTACTCCAGCAGAAAAATAACACAGCAGAAAGCCGCCTGTGGGTTTTTGTTTGGTCTGGCTAACGGCAGACATGTTTGCCCTCAACAACGCGCCTTGCTGAGCCCCAAGGCATCAACAGCCGCCTTCAGGCGGGCGGCACAACAGATCTCGAGCCAGCAAAGGCTTTCCAGGCAGGAGCAGCGAAGCTTTGTTCCCCTGCGAGAGCTGGGATGCTGAGACAGTGCCGCGGAAGTGAGGTACATGAGAAAGGCCACCGCTGCTCGCCGGTACAATGTTTTCCTTGGCTAACGAGGAGGGGACTGATGTCCTTGCGTGTGTTGGCAAGAAGGAGGCAGCTGTAGCCTGGAGGTGTCTTTGTAGAGAGCAGAAACTGGGGTCCTGGGGCAGATGAGGGAACTGCATCTAGGGCTTTGCCAACAGAGGTTGGAGAACCCCTGGAGATCTCCTGGGGCGGCAGTGGCCCGCAGAGGTTCCTTAGCAGGGAACGGAGGGTGGTGGGGCTCCTGCTGGAAATGTCACCTTCTAAAGTCAAAGCAGAACATCTGCAAAATAAATGAACGCTTCTTTGTGTCTAAAAGAAGCAGTCAATGCTCCTTAAATTCCCAGCGCAGCCATTAGCTGGATGGGGGAAACCAGAGCGCTACAGAAAAGCCATACCCAGGGTTAAAATTATCCTGGGGAGGGCCAGGAGTAAAAATACTGGTGATCTCATGTTAGAGGAGCCTGGAAGACCTCTTGGCAGTGCCGTGATGGTGGGGCAGACCTCAGCTGGTGAGAGGGGCTGAGGGGCCTTCCATGAGGGAGGACTGGAGGTGGCACTGGCTGAATTTGCGGTGGGAGTCCAGGTACCTGCAAGCCGGAGTCTCCTGTCTTGAGACAGCTGTCCCTTTGCCTTGTGCAGGTAGCTAGACTTTGAGGACCTGCAAGGAGGTTGCTCCCACTGGGATAAGCCAAGGAAGGCACATCCGATGTTGGATTGGGACCCATTCCTCACCTGGGGTGACCACAAGGTCCTGTTTCCCCACCATTGGTCCCTGCCGTGCCTGTGCTGCCCGCCCAGGCTCCACTGACCCGACTCTCATCGCTCGCTCACAGCATCCCATCAGGAAACCCCTAATCCCACGTCTGCCTCTTGCTTCGGGTCCTTACTCCTAAGGTTTCCAGTTGCCTGGTGCTGCTGCTGCCTCCTCCCACCCTGCAAGAAATGGCCGAGCGGTGGCTGGCGCTGGGCATCTGCCTTTTACAGGCACCAAAGCACAACCAGAACAGGCACATAAAACTGTACCTTCGAGCAATGCCAAAATTCATCATCCTGACCCCGGCAAGAGAGAAGAGCACGTCAGAGTCCTGTGCTGCCAAGGCTGGCAGGGCTGTCCCTGCTCACATCGCTTCAGCGGGTTTTTTCCCCCCATTTTTATTTCTTTGCTTCTTTTTTTTTTTTTTTTTTTTTTTTTTTTTTCCGCACACCTTGCTTAAGCAAGGACTTATCTTCATGGTTTTCTGCTTACACGTGGTTCGGTTTGGCCATGTCGTTTGTACCCTGTCAGCCTGCGGCTTGCTGGATCTCAGTGGGGCTGAAAAGACAAAGAGGTTTGTGTGTGTCTCCCCAGCAGCGAGTCAGCCTCCAGGCACAGCGGGGAAATTGGGATCTGGGACATCCTAATTCCCTAGGTCTGCGCTCCTTCCTGCAAAACCCCTGATGGAGAGAAATTTCAGAGGTGGACGGGCTTTCCCCCCCCACACACCTCCAGCAAGCTCTTTGTGCAGCTTTTCTGTTTGCTTTTCAGACCAGTTTCCAGACAGACCTATTCATGGAACAAGCCACGGTAATTTCTAGACGGCTTTTTCTCCCGGGGAATCCAGTGCGCCGCGTTATCAGCAAAGTGTGAGTTTACTTTCGGAGTCATTTTGAAATCTATCACCCGCGGAGCCTCCCCTTCCGCTGCCGGGCAGCTGCCGGTCCATTAGCGCCTACCTAAGTTGATATTTAGTTAATCTTACACTTTGCAGAGCGAGTGAGCCATGCTGATTTAATTAGCCCCTATTATCTTCAACATCTCTCCTGGCACATTGAAGTCAGCCTGCTCCGCGGCGACGCGCCCACGGACACCAGCTCCCTCCAAAAGGATGCTCAAGGCCAACGGGAGCAAATGCATCTGTCTGGGAAGTCGGGAGCAGAGCATGGAGAGAGCCCAGCGTAGGGCTGGTGCTGTCACCCTGGGCTGTGTGGGGTCCCGTCAGCACGAGGATCATGTCCCGGAGGGAGGAGGCAGAGCCTGCGCCAGCTCCAGGCAAAGCTCCTCTTGGGTGTGAAGGCTGAAGAACAGCTGGATGTGCTCGGGTTTAGGCGAGAAGCGCGCCGTCGCTCCTGGCTGTATCCTTTTCAGCTTGCCTTGGGGCTTTGGCGCTAACCGTACACTTGTTTGTTCTTTAATCTCAGTCACCTTATCAGAAGCCTTTGAACAACCAAATACATCTCCACCAACCTTGGGAACGGGCTCTGCGATTTCTTTTCAGTTGTTTTTTTTTCCTTGCCAGAGACCGCCGAGAGATTAGAAGGGATACTTCACAAGCCTGGGCTTTGTCTTGCAGCCTCTGAAGCCGGCAGCACTCAGGCGCCGAAAGACCTGTATATTTTAGGGTGGCTTCAACATTAGACCAGATCCTTCAAGGCCTTGTAGGATCCAGGATCTTCTGAACAATTCCTGATGGCTGTCAATGTTGTCTTCTCCAAACAAAGACACCAGGTTACATGTTACTGGGAGCACTTGCTGGTCTGTCTGTAGGTGTCTGGGGAGCAGAAAAGGAAGTGGGCATCCCAACCGCAAGGTGCCATGGGGTGTCCTCAGCAGCGGTGGAGAGAGGCAGCTCCCGTGTGTGAATTGCATGTACTTTAGTTTGCTCCCATTGCCTCCTGCCCTGTCCCTGGGCATCGCTGAGAAGAGCCTGGCTGCCTTGTCTCCATTCCCTCCCATGAGAGACCATCTAAGAGGTCACCCCAGACCTACTTTCTCCTCCTCTGAAGGGTGCTTCAGACCCTTCATCGCTTTTGTGGCCTTGCATTGGACTGGCTCCAGTAGATGCATCTCTCTCTTGCACTGGGGCGCCTGGAGCTGCAGCACCGCAGATGTGGCCTCACTAGTGGGAAAGGAGGTTGCCGGAGCTCGGGAAGCTGTGTTTGAGCTGGGGATGGCCGAAGACCTCTTTAGGACTCCCCATGGCCAGCGGGAGTCCTGTGCAGCTGCATCTGACCTGGAGGAGTTGGTTAAGTGCTGGGTCCGGCCCCAGTTCTGCCTTGGCCAGCACAACGAAATAGTGGAAATGGTTTTCAGATGAAGCCTGGTTAGAAAAGCCGTGTTGACCAAGGGAAACCAGGTGGAGCAGGCGTTTACAGAGCAAACGCCTTTTGAAACGAATCAGCAGGCAAACAGGGCGGGGACCCCACGGTCTGATGCTGCCTCCTATTTATGGAAAGCATGACAGGGCACCGGGTAAATGTTGATGCCTCAGCTGGTGGAAAAAAAACCCCAAACAAAACGGAGTGAAATCTAGGAGAGATTTTATGGTTTCTAGGAAAGCTACGGCACTGACAGGCGAGCACTAAACTGTTGCCCCAAAGGTGGAGATGTGCGAGTTATCCTGGCCTCACCTCTCACTGCGGGGTATTCCCTGGGCTACGGAGAGAAGCTGAGGGTCATCGGCTGAAGATGATGGCCAAGACGGGCTGCTCTGCTGATTCTCCAAGTATCCCTTGCATACCTGCCCTGCTGAGTGAGATGTCTTTGCGGGGTCATGCCCCAACCGGTGTCCTGCCCTCCGTCTCTGACGATGAGATCAGAAGGAGCGGGTTGGCAGTGGTGGAGGGTGCATGCAGAGATGCTGCAGAGCGTTCCTGTGAGCAATCTGCAAGGAGGTGCCTTTTGTCCGTGATCTCTTAAAACGTTGGTTCAGTTCATATTAGGGGTCCTTGCGGCCACGATGAAATGTAATTACTGCGTGGGTCATGGTCAGCTAGTGTTGGAGGAGGTGGCCGCAGCTGAATCAAACCTTTCCATCTTGTCTTCGTGTCTGGGAGGTGGGACATGCGAGTTTACTCTCTCCAAGTCCCAGCTGCGCTCAAGCTAGCCTCAGCTCAGTAAGAGGAAGGATGCTGGAGTTATATTTTCCTGCAGATCATGACAGCAGAGCTGCCTCCTCCTCATAGACCGAGAGTGTTAGTCCTCCTGTGAGGCTGTGTCGGACCTATTGGGAATTTGATCACGGAGTCCCATCAGCAAGGAGGAGAACAAGAGGATTCGTGCTAGTGTCCTTGAGGGACTTGGAGAAGAAAGAGTGCCCACCAGGGAAAGGGAAAAAGCAGCAGCTATGTGGCTATGTAGAAGGATGAACTTGAAAACAACTATCCAGAGATCTGTGAGTTTTGGGGAGGGATGGAGTATGTCAAAAGCAAGGGAAAGATGGACAACATCAGGAGATGTCCTTGGACACAGCCAGCACCACTCCATGCTGTCAGTAACGTGCACGCACTCATATTTTGGCTCTTTCCAGCAATTTCCATGCAGCAGATACTGTATCTGGTTCCTCCATTCACACCCCACCACAGCTGGATGCTACTGAGAGCAGTCATCCTTCCCTGCACAAGGACCTCAAACTCCGGGAGCTTCCTGACAGTGCTAAATCTTTATTTCCCCAAGGAGGAGAGACTCTCCGGCCTTGAGAGCTGTTCCTTACAAAAACTGCATTGCCCATGTCCACACCACAGCTTTTCTAGGGGAGGAAGGGACTTAAAACTCAGGACTTTTTACTGCTTGTCCCTGCAGGGGTCATCAAAGCAGCATGGAAATCACCGGTAGCTGCCCAGAGAACAGGCACAATAACGTATTTCCTGATCAGAGCTGCTTTCTGTAGGAAAAAAAGCCCCTGAGATTTGCACTTTCTATCCTCGGTTGCAATCGAAGAATCTGTTGCCACGTCCAAAATGTTTTCAGGGCAAGGAAAATCATTTGCGGGCCTTGGAAGCCTGCAACGGGGCTGAAGAAGTTCACAGAAAGACTCTCTTCGCCCCTCCGCTTGTCCCCCAGCACGTGCTGGTCTGTTCTGGCCTGGCTCCTCTGCCACCGACCTCTTCACCCCAAGAAGGAAGGACTTTTACAGTCAAATCCCACAGAAAGGTACCCAGGTCTGAGTTGTGCTGGTCCCACCAGCTTCTCGGTCTGGTCTCTGGAGCTTTTGTGGAGCGTGTGACACCTTCGACTACAGGTGAGAAGCCGATGCTCTGCGCCTACCACCGACTGGGCTGCACGCATCACGCGCACAAAAGGTAGGGGTCTGCCGCTTCTCCCTTTGGCCCAGAAGGGCTCTGGACTTGAAGCTTTCCTACGAGGGCAGCTGCTCCTTTTGGAGACCCAGTGTCTGATGGTGGATCTATTTATTTATTTATTTATTTATCCATTTATTTATTTTTGCCGCTCTGGGGCTTCACGGCTGAAGGGGTAAATGGGGAGCGTGCGCTTCAAGCAGGAGCTGTAGGTCAGGCTCCTGCTGGGGCTCCCAAGCTCTCTGTTTGGTTCTGCCGCGGCTCAGCCGGTGGTGAGGCGGTGGATAAGCCACATGCCCATCGCTTCTTGCCTTCAGGACAGTGCTGTCACAGAAAGTACCCAGGGCTTGAACATTGGCCAAGTCACTGGTGTCGTCTCCAAGACCAACAAAGCCCCACTGTACAACGCTGTCTGAGGTTTACGCTTGATTACCATATACAACCGCAATAATTCACCTAATAATTCGGATGCCGGTGCCCTCTGAGACACTGTGGGTTAGTTGAGGAGCGATAAGGCGAGTCGCGCAAAGAGCGTGACCCTTCATCCTCCACAGAGCTGAACGGTGGGCACCTGCCTGCGGGCTCCCGCCGGCGCTGAAGCGGAGGTGGAGGCAGAGAATGCAGCATTGCGATCCCGCTATGGCAGCCGGTCGGTTGGGGTGGGAGGGAGGTCGCGGCATTGCTGGTGGGGAGCTGCGCCCCGCGCAGAGCCAGCTCCGGCCATTGTGTTTGAGCAAGGGCTGTGCAAACAGCACTACGTGCCGGGACAAGGCTGCCGTTGCCATTTCTTGCTGGCAGTGGTGGGTCGGAGGTTCAGAGGGACAGATTTGGGTCCAGAGTCTACGTGTGAGGAGAGCTGTGACTCATCAGAGACACGATAGGGTCTGGGGACTGAGAGCACCGTGCTGCGGCCTCAAGAGCCAGAGTGGGTGCTCCCTGTGGGGCGGGAGGAGAAGAGAAGATCGAGGTGGATGCAGCAGCCCCGGGGATGTGGTGAGGAAGAGGAGCGCAATCAGCACAGGCACTCTGCTCCTGCACCAGCTCCTCGGCTGCCTTCATGCCTTCCTCCTGCCCTGACGTCTCTGATGTCCTTTCTCATCTTGCTCCTGGGCCCAGAGAGGTTCCCATGGGGTCTGAGGGCACATTTGTCCCAGAGGGACTGAGTGCACAGTTGCCGCACGAACATAGTCCTACACAAAGCCAAGGCAGCTGAAGAAGGTGGGGATGGAGTCCTCCGTGTGCTGTGGGTTTGGCTGTGGGTGTTTTACCGAGTCCCGTTGGTGGACTCTCTTGCACCTGGCAGAGCAAGAGCGCTCCTGGTTGCACCTCTGAAGACTGATGGTGGTGGTTCAAGGAGGGGAACGGGGTGCGCTGTAGCTGTGTGGGCAGGTACAACCCCCTGGCATACAACAGTTGCCTAAGTGGTCCAAATACCAGTTCTTTGCAGATGTGAAAAAAAATCCCCTCCTCCAAAAATCCTGGCGGGGGCTACAGCAGCCGGGGCTGGGGTAGGTGTATTTGCTGAGCAAGCAGCCGCTGTTTGCACAGAGGGGATTCATCAGGCTACACTGTGGTTGAACTTTGTTCCAGGGATCACATGTTACAACTTGTGCCCCCCTCACCTCTGCTGCCTTGGCTTTGGATCCTTTTCTCTGCCGCGGACCAAGGGAATGACCTTCATCCGGGCCGTTTATTTGTATCTTTGCTGCTTTACGGCTCTTCCTCACACTTATCCTCCGTATATTCTGCAATACGCTGCCCCAGGGCAGCTGGCAGGACACCTTGGAGGAGCGCCTGCCCCACCAGACATGAGGCTGAGTAGGGTTGACACGTTCTTTGCTGCCTCTCCCTGGGATGCTGTAAGGAGGCAAGAGCTGATATTTAGGAAAACAACTAATTCTCTGTGAGTCAAGGCCGAGGGAAATGCAGATGCCACACAACGTCGATGGACGCAAGAAGCGTGCAGGCAGAGGTGTACGTATTACCACTATTGGTGCCTGTCGTGCAGCAGAGCAGGCTCTAGACATCTTTCCCCAGTTGGAGAGAAGACCTATGTTGAAGGCAGCCCAAGGGAGACGCTCGTCCAGTGAGGCTCAGCAGTTCAACCAGCTGGGAAGCCGGGAAGAATGGAATAGAAACTGCTGCAAACAGTCTAGTGGGACACCACATCCCAAGAGGAGCCATCCCCTCTTCACTTCTGCTGACCCCGTCTTCGAAAAGGCAAATTTGAATAAGGAGGATGCAGGTCCAGGTTGGGGAAGAAGTGAAGACATGAGGAACTGAGCCCCGGGAGAGACAGACTAAAGCACTTCAGGCTGTTGGCACTGAAAGGAGAAAAGGGGGAAGCCATAGATGTACGTATGGCTTAAAATGTCCTGGGACAAATTACAGACATGAGGCCAGATTACAAGGAATGGAAAAGCGCGGCTGGTGTGTCTGTAGCTGCAGTGGTTTCCTCCAGCCTTGGAGAGTCTCTGGAGGGTGGTCTGTGTGTTCCCACGTGTGGTAGCTCTGGGGGGGGTGTGAGGGGGTGGCGTTGGCATGATGCCCCTCCACAACAGCCCCCGTGCCCCGGGGAACGGCTACTAGTGCTCAGAGACCTTCAGGCACTCTTTTTCTGTTGGTGCAGGATGTGTCTCTTTCCAGACCTTCCTCAGCCAGTCCGGGAGCGTTATTTTCCTTTGAACGGACCAAGAGCAGGAGATAGTGCGTGAGGCCTTTCTCTGCCTTTACATTGCTCCTTAACCTTAGCTAATCTTACAGATCTTGATCTTATACACCTCCCCTGCTTTCCATTTCACCGTCAAAGTCTCTGAATAAGAGATGCGTGAACGCGAGAGTTTGACAATTGTGAACCGGGTAAGGGCTGAGTTAAAAAAAAAAAACAACCAAACAAGCAACAGTGGGCTCTTTCCTCAAATCGGGAACCCATCTCGCCGTGTGTAAGAGCTCAAAAAGCAGTCCCAGGTCAAGCTGTATGAGCAGAAAGAGCTGCGGTTCCTGGAGAGGGGGGCTGGGTCCTACGCCCAAGGGACAAACTTGTGCTGGAGTTTGCTTCTTGGCTCGGCACCCTGCCGCTGAGGATTGCAGACGCAGGAAAGCGAGTTTAGCAGACTCCGCACCCTGCTTGAAAACCTTCCGGAGACGATTATGTCCAAGGTTTGGGTTGGGATGCTTGGGGTTGCTTGTCCCCTCAAGCCGGGGCCCTGCGTGCTAGCAGCGCGTGACTTGGGACAGGAGCTGGACACACCGAGCCCCAGCTGGGGACAATGTCCCTGCCACGGGAGTCTGGCCGCAGCACATCCTCTGTGGTTCCCTCCCCTACCTTTCCTCCCCCACCTCTTTTATTTTTAAGCGGTCACCTGTGACCAGAAGAAACTGCACCGTGGCTACTGGATAAATGAGCGACCTGTACTTTAGCATGTGTGAGTACAGTAGGTTTAACCCCGAACGGCTCCCCATGCCCATGTCTCTCCTTAAAATCAGGAGAGCTTGACTCGCAATCGGTTAATCCTTTAATTCAGCTTTGATTGCTGGAGGTGGGAATAAATTCCCCTTGCCACCAGGCAAGTAGGTGCCCTGTCGGAGCCATCATCTGTGTCTTCTGCCACGTCCCCGGGCTACTTTGTGCTACCTCTGCTATAGTGGGGTCAATTGGCCTCTGAAGATGTCTACCCCCTGGGATGACAGAGGCAGCCCAGATTGAACTTTTTAGAGGGCTAAAAGGGAGCAAGATAGTTCCTTCTTCTGGCTTCTCCAATTTATTAAGTCCTCTGTCACAGACAGAGCCTGCGAGTGTTACTAATAGGAATATTATACTAATGAGAAAAAAGCTGATTGCTCTTCTGGTGTAAAACGTTACCCTGAGAAGCTTTTTCCTGCTGCGCTGTTAAAATCTGTGCTAGCATCCCTGGTGGTAGACAAGAAAGGCAACACGGGTTGGTAGTTCCAGCTTCCCTGGACCCCGCCGTCATTACACAAGTCTGATGTCCTTGACTAAAGGCCAGCCCGGTCTTTTCACGGGGATTTCCCACCTTAAGGGGAATGTGCGAGAGGAACAAATACCTTGTTTGTAATAGGATTTCCATAAAGCCTTTCCTGCTCTTTGTTCATGTTCTTTCTCCATGTCATGTCTATAGAAGACGGTGTTGATGTCAGCTCGGGGCTGTGAGACTCCTTTGAGAGCCGGCACTCAGTAGAGACGTTTGGCTCAAAGGGAAAATCTTTACAGCTGCAGACGAAAAATAATTGCCCGGGATACAGTGGGCTGGAATATGGGCTCACTGCCCTACAAGAGAGTCGGGCTCTTGTTTTCCATTCCCTGGTCTAACCAGGAGATGGATTTGTGTTGTTCTCTCCTAGGTGCCAGGGTACTGCAAGGGCTGACGGCTCCCGGCGGGATGGGGAGCCCAGCGGGATGGCACGGCCGGGCAGGCAGGAGACTCATCCATCGCTGTCTCCATGCAAGGTGAGCAGGATGGGCCCCGGGGTAGCAGCTGGGGTCAGCCCAGTGTCCGTATTCCCCGGGAAGCTGGTGGTGACGAGGCAGGTCTCAGGTTGGGATCGGGTCTGGGGACAGTAGCAGGGTCGGACGCGGCCCGGGGACCACCAGGCAGGTCTGCAGTGACCAGACATGTCCAAGGTCTGTCTGGGAAGACTGTCCGTGGGTTGGGGTCTGGATCAAGAGGGTCATAGGGAAGAGCTGTGGTGGAGTTGAGGACCAGTGTTCTTCCAGCATTGCTCGGGCAGGGACTAAGGGGCTGAGCAGGAACGGGCCCCCAGAGAGGCTGAAAATGAGGGAGGATGGGGTTGTAAGAGCTGGTGATGCCTTTTGGTGAGGGATGTCTCTCGCAGCACTGCGCAGCTCACCAGTGTTTCTCCAAGGCTGGTTCTCTCCTTTGCCGCCCTCGGCATCTGGTCCTGGCACACTCTGGCTCTGGTGTCGTCCGGGTCTCACGTGGCAGAAGAGTGGCCGGGCTTTCTGCGTGCAGCCGACGCCACTGGCAGGCGGACACAGAGGATGGGAGAAGGGTGTTGGTGATGCGAGGAGTGCGTGGTGAAGGGCCAAACCTCCGGTGAAGGGGAGAACACCAGCTCTCAGTTTGGGTCTTGCGAGGCTATGGACAAGGCCATGCTGAGGCCCTCATTCGCTGACCAGACTCCCCAAAAGGAGTTCATTTTCCTTTTCCACTGCGATTAGAAGGTTAGCGGCACGAAGCCATTTCTTCCCGTACAACGCCCTTTGTCTATAAGGTAACCTATAAAATAACGATCATTACACCTACGGAGCACAGCCACGTCCCCCCGCCTTAATGCGGCTTCTAGCAAAGCATCCGAGGCAAGGAATTTTTCTGGTTCCTTCCTTCTTCTTACAACCGTTTTCAAGAGCTGTCAGGGTCACATCACACTTCAGCTGGGCTTTGCCATCGCTTTCCCCAGCGCTGAGGCACCCCCGTCAGCCCAGCGCAGGGCCGGTGGGTGATGCTGCGGGGGCTCTGGGAGGGGGGGGGCTGCTGTGTCCAGCTGCTGTGTCCAGCTCCCTCCCCAGGGACAGCCCCAGCCCCAGCCGGATACGTGCCCTGAAGCCCCCACACCTCAGCCTAGAATTTCTGCTCCTTTACCTCCACAGCTGGAAATGCTGAGAGGATTAAAATGCCAAAGGGGGTCTAAAAGCACTCAGGAGGGGGTTTAAAATCTGCTCAGCTTGGCCTCTTGCTCCCCCCTTTCTGCTTCTCCCAGAGCTCTGAATAGTACCAAAGCTTTTATTATTTTCCACGTTGCAAAACAGCAATTACTGGAAGGGATGAAGTGGTTTGAGAGCCAGGGTCCAGTGGTGCCCTTGGGGCTGTGCCAGCTCTGGGCGACCAGGGAGTGGACCGGTGAGGACGGGGAGGAGCCGTTCCCCTCGGATTTTATCTCGATGAGAACATCTTGACCAAGGACCAGGAAACAAATTCCTCTGCTGCTTGAGAGGCAGAAGGGGAACTGAAAGGTCAAGCCTGCCCATGGGCTCCGTAGAGATCCCTGGGCAGGGGGGGTGTCTTTCTCTGATGGTATGGTGGTCACCAACGCTGGCAGGGAAGAGATGCCCTCCCAGGTCCTGGGTCTAGTATTTAGTCATTGGTGTTGTACTTAGCTATGGACCCCCAAAGGGTGAGACGCTTGCAAGGCTCGTGACTTGAGCCGCCGGGTCTGTGTTTGAAAATCTCAAGACCAGAAGGAAAATTAATTTAACTAGAGTTCAAGGGGGCTTAAATAAAGACTAAGCCTTGCTGTTATTCTGAACCCTTATTTCCATTAATTCCCTTTAATGCTGCTTTAAAATTACAAAGTGGAAGGGAATGCTGGCCAACACATTTTTTGTGGTTTCAAAACAACCACTGTTAATCGGCGAGGAAATGTATTGGCCTTAAGAATGTTTAAATGGGAAGGTGGCTTCAACCAGGACACGTGTAACAGCATGTAGTTGTGGTGACAGTTTAGAAATTAGCTATTGTGAGGCTCCACATAAGGACAAGGGCTTGGTATTAATGATTACCACAAATTAACTGGAAAGGGGTTGAGCAGCAAGTGGTAGAGTTCAACTTGACCCACTGGTGAGCTGACCCTTTTCCCATTCATTTAATGCCCTAATCGCATTCCTGGCCGGAGCGGCTATCCAACAGCTGAACACAATGCTTGGGCGCAACGGAAGGTGGCCGTGCCAGCCCAGCCGGGCTGCCCGTGGGCTGTGGAGGACGATAAGAGGTTCAGTCCCTGTTCCTTGGGCCAGATCCAGCAGCGAGAGCGACTCCAGCAGCCGGCCGGCGCTGCCAGCCCGGGGGCTCGTGCTGCTGGCGCCTCCACCAAGCCATTTCACAAGTCTTCCTGTCTTGGTGTCTCCCCGTGCTTTTCTTCCGTGTCCTTCTGGCTGCTGGTCTCTGCTACCTGCTCCCACCAGCAGCTCCGTGCCCACAGCTCCTCCAAAGCCACTCTTGGTCCACCCGAATCACCCAAATCTGCAGCGCGTGCGGGGCTGCTCCCCAGGCAAGGCTGGCTCCATCTGCCACGAGCTTTCTTCTGCCTGCTTCAGTGATGTTCCTCTGTTTTTCCATCTCAGATGTTTCCACCTGAGCCAAAGATGCGGGACCCAGCTGGGTGTCCCCTTGTGGTGGTGGCGTGGGGTGGCTGTGGCTCACCTCCAGGCGCACCTTGTGCTTCTCCGCTCTTTCTCCCCTCTCACCACGGGGTCTTCTTGACCAGCTTCGCCACTGTCTTGCCTATGTCTCCATCCTGGTGACCTGGGCTCTGTGACCGCAGGGGAATGTCCCCACTGACACCCCTACTGCCTTGTCCCTGGATGTGTACACGGGGACTCGTGTGAGTCACAGCTCCCTCCTCCCCTGGAAATAAGCCACCTTTTCCCCTGTTCTCACCCAGCCACATCCTCTGGGATGGTCCAGCGCCTCATGGTGGGTACATGCCCCCATGGAAACTGTCTGGCATGTCCCACGGAGCTGGACATAACCATTTTGTGGACAGAAGAGTTGTGTAACTACCTGGTGCGTGGCCTGGCATGGGACCTGGCGGTCCTGCGGGAGAGGAGCCGAGGGCACCGTGGCCATGCCGGCCAGCTGGCACTCCTGCCCTTTCTTTCCCGGCTATCAGTATTTACTGGTTTGTTCCCATAGATCTTTGGAAAATACACGGGAAGTGGGGCTGAATGTTATCAGGCTTCAGCTGTGCTATTTGCAAGCGTTGTCTTCAGCAGGAACAACGAACCCACCTTGTTTTTCTGCCTTCCTTTCCAAAAGCCCTCCAAGAATACCACAGCCCCCAAGGCTGCACAGAGTTGCTGGTAATCCTGATAACCTCTGTGTTAATTAAGCCAACTGGAATCCTTCATTAGGAGGAATGGCACTCATTGCATATCCAAGAGGGTGAATTTTGCGTGGACTGCTGGCTGGTGGAGCAGAAACCACTGCTGACTTCAGCAAGGGGGCTGGCGTGGGGGGGGGGGGGGGTGGTGGTTAGTGGTGGCTTTCTCGAGAGAGAAGGTCAAGAAAACCTGTTTCCTCATCGATGCTGGACCAGTTGGTGTTTGCTGGAGGGGGGGATGTGCCCGGAGAGGACGTGGGGCAGTGGCACTGTCACTATCCTGCAGAGCTGCTGTGCAAGGCAGAGAGGGTCGAACCGCTGGGACTCGGCTGTCGACTGGACATGAATTTCCAGCCTCTTCCAACCTAAAAATGCAAACCTGTAATGGCATGACATGGCAAGCAGCTCCGGTCAAGAGGGTACAGTCTGCAGCTGGGCTCAGCGCTCTGAGCCGGGAAGAGCTGCTTAAAATTGACAGAGAGCTCTTTGTTTGCTGTGTGTGGTTTAGAAATTAGGCAATGCTTAGAAGCAAATATTGGCTCAAACAACATCAGCTCCCACCCTTCAGTGGCCAGTTCAGCTCATCCCAGGTAGAAAACACCATATTGCAACACAGTCAAAACCTGACACCAAGAATTTCTCCTAACCAGCGGGGAAACTGGTTTGTGGCATTTGCTGAAAGATAAACTAACTGCAATGACTCTGGAGTTGGAGCACAGCCTCCAAATTGACTCGTAGGTCTAAACAGGGGCTGAAAGCGTGTTTCTGGAAAGACTGCCACAGCTCTCCAGGTATCTGTTAGGCCTTGGGAGCCACGGGGAATGCCGAGCTGGTCCCAGTCCACTGTCAGGCACGGACACGCTCGTAGAGTTGGCAGTCCCACGGTGTGGCTTACAGCTGCTGCAAGCCCCATGCCAACCCGGGCTCCAGGGGCGAGTGAGTGACTCCCTCTTCCAGGACAGACCTGGCATCGGGCAGGAGGGATGGGATTTCCCCCAGATGCTTACACTGACCAGGTCAGCCAGCTCTGCAGAAGCCCCCTGGCTTCTCCCTGCCACTCCTGGGTACCTGAACATCGTATCACAGAATGGTTTGGGTTGGAAAGGACCCTTAAAGACCATCCAATTCCAGTGCCCCTGCCCTGGGCAGGGACACCTCCCACCAGACCAGGCTGCTCCAAGCCCCGTCCAACCTGGCCTTGAACCCCTCCAGGGATGGGGCAGCCACAGCTTCTCTGGGCAACCCGGGCCAGAGAACCCGGCCAGAGAACCACCCTCAGAGTGAAAAACTTCTTCCTTATATCCAATCTAAATCTCTTTCAGTTTAAAACCGTTGCCCCTTGTCCTGTCACTACAGGCCCTGGTAAAAGGTCTCCCCCCACCTTTCCTATATGCCCCCTTCTCTTCTCCAGGATGAACGCCAACAACCCTCTCAGCCTCTCTCCACAGGAGATGTGTTCCACCCCTCTGATCATCTTTGTGGCCTTCTCCGGACTGGTGCCCGGAGGTGGGGTCTCCCCCAAGCGGAGCAGAGGAGCAGAATGCCCCCCCTCGCCCTGCTGCCGACGCTGCTGGGGATGCAGCCCAGGCTGCGGGGGGCTTTCTGGGCTCCAATTGCACAGTGCCAGCTTATGTCCAATTTCTCACCCACCAGCACCCCCAAGTCTTTGTCTGCAGGGCTACTCTCCGTCCTTTCACCACCCAGCATCATCATTTCCCAACTCTGGAGACGGGCACCGTTGCCAGTTCAGTGCCGGTCTCAGTCTCGCATCCCATCCTGAGCTATCGACAGTGGAGCAGGGAAGATGGTCTGGGAAAACAGGTTCCCATCAGGTTGCTCTTTTGCCTACACCTGCTGCGATGTGACCTGTAAGGCCAGGACAGGATAAGAACTGGAGCCCAGCTTTCACCGTTGACCACGCGGACGTCCCTTGTCATGGGCAGGCTCCAGCCCTCTCCAAGCCACAAACTAGAAATTCCCATTTCTACAGGGAAACAAACCAAGTCCTACAGACAAGCCCCATCCCACCTCAAGGTTTGATTGATTCCTTTCATTTTCTTCTCATTTTCAGTGCGTTTTCTCCTTAATATCTAAAGGTGAGCTGAGTCTTCATCATGCAACTGCCAGCCTGGTGACCCCTGGGAACAGCAGCATTCGCTCCAACGGCCTCCACTGGTGGATAGAAGCACCTCTGTGGAAATCACTGCTCCAAGGAGTTGGGTACTGGTGTGGTGCCTTGATCACAGCTTTCCCTCTCCCTGGTTAATGTTTTCCCCACGTGCACATGCAACCAGAGCTTGGCTCCAGGCTCCGTTCAGCTGCGTTGGCTTCAGGATGAGCTCTGCTGTGGGGAGCAGCCAGCACCGTAACAAAGCCGAGCCCTCTCCCAGGCAGTTGTGCCAGCTCTAACTTTATCCCAGACCAATTACAACAAATGTCCTTTCCTTAGGACACAAGCAAAACTCCAATCCAGCCTCGTCTCAACCACAAACCACAGCGTGGTTTGCAGTAGTAAGGGAGATGTAGAAATAAGAAGGATTATTTTACCTTCAATTTTACTTAGCGTGGGGCCCAGCCCTGTTCTTTTCTTGGGGTTCAGACGTGTTTGTGCATCACCAGTGACCCGTGGTTGGTCAGAGGGTGTGTTAATTTGTATTTCTTAATCAGTCATGTAATTTTTAGCAGCATCCTCTTGCTGAAAACACAACAGCCAGGATCCATGGTGTTGCAATACAACGAACTTGTGATATGTAATAATAATTCAGGTAGTTTCATGGAGACGCACACTGTAGAAGACTTGAGGCTTTCTAGATAACAAGGACAAAGTCAGAGAGGCACCAGCTTAGCTCTGTCCTTTCTGGTAAAGCTGCTCCTTCTTGCATGAGCCAGAGCATTGACCTCTTACCTTGAAAGACAACAAGAATTGCCATCGTTAGTGTGAATTGGCCTGCACTGTTCAGTCTCAGCTTAGTCAGCCAGAGACATGCACTGGGGCATGGGAGGAGCTCTCTTTTTGCACAAAACCGTGCACCCAGGCAGCGAGGAATGGATCTAACCAGAACTTGTAGAAGCTTGTGTGCGTATTTAGTGAGAGAGAGAGAGGACCCACTGTGTGAATAAGCATGCATTTTTCTAACACAAAATTTGGAAAAGCAGTTGTCTGATAAGCGTTCTGGGGAAGAAGTTGGTTGCACCAAAAAGTTTCTCCCTCCTGGACTCCAAAAGGAAGGCATTTTGCAGCTGGAGGCCACCCAGAATACTTTGCCTTTTCCATCCAAGCCTTCCCTTGACGGGATGTACTCCTCAGAAAGGAGCATCTTGGAGGCCTATTGGGTCCTTTGGAGATCAAGGTCTCACCCTTCAAGCCCAGGTGGCCTATAGGACACATCACCAATCTGCCGTGCTTCTGCCACTGGGTACCTCAAAGGCAAGCTGTGCGTTGGAAGAGTTTCTTCTCCCCAGAGCTGCTCTGTGACAGGCTGGAGCAGTGGCTCTCGGCCACAAGAGAGGCAAAGCCGCTGAAAGAGAAGCCCCAAGATGGGCACAGACGAGGCGGTGAATGGAAATCCACCGTGAAGAAAGGTAGGATTTGGTAGCATCAAAAAGAGGTATAGAAACCGCTCTTGTATGTTTCCAGATGACTAGTGGCTGGACATCTGTACATCCAGGAGGTTACTGGTAAAGGGTGGGGGACAAGAGGTAAACATTAAAGTCTATTGCAATGCAAGCCTCTTCCTTCACCCCCGGATTTGCTGTGATGCCATCTGGGAGGGCAAGGGAAAGAGGTGTGGAGTGAAAACCACCCATCACATCCATCCCCTTGGCAGATACAGGGGGTGAGGGCATTGGGGATGAGGTGTGATTTGAGAGGAGAGAGAGAAGCAGTGAGTGGGCCATGTAAAAAAGTCTGGGAACCATGTGCAGAAGGCAAGATAGCATGGGCTTTCCCGGCAACTGGTCTTCTGTTGCTTAAACAATCCTTTATGTTTTCCAAACCTTCTTCTGCGTCTTTCCCCTCCATCTGTCATGTGGCAAAAATACCTTTATCTGCTCCGGATAGTGTTGTAACTACTTAGTTTATGGAGTCGAGATGTCCAACTATTTTCACCATTATTTATGTGCTCAGATATCTTTGATTTTTCAGTGGCACTGCAATTTCTAGGCTCTCTTGGGATATCTGTTAAAAGAGGTATTTTCAAAAAAAGCTACGGAAGAACCATGTGGGACAGCCTCCTGCGAGCCCTTGTACCTCTTCTTCCTATGGATGGGGACATTGCTAAGGCTACCCTGAGTGAGGCAAGGATTGGTGAGACCCACGGGGAGCTGGTGATGGGTTTCAGTGGCATTTACAGTGGAGAAAGACCTTGGAAGGCTACAGCGTGCTGGAGTAAATATGGATGGGAGATCCTTTAAAAGGGAAGGAAGGCTTGCGGTGGGAGCACGTCATTCCATCTCCAGTTGCAGTGTGGTTGGAGGTGCTCTGGACGCAAGAAGTGCTGCTCCTCTTGGAAAAGCAGGGTATGAAGGGATGAGAAACAGGAACTAGCCATGCTGAAGGAACTGCTGAAGATGATGCTGAAATAACCAGCATGGCCATGAGTGCCCCTCGCTCAGCCTGTGGGGACCTCCAGCAGCCAGAGTCACAGGTAGGGCAGGCTCACGGTGCCACAGTAGAGGTGGCCATTGACCGAAGGTCTCCAGCAGCCCCCTTCCCTGGGTCACTTTGTAGAGCCATATCCTTGACCTGACGCTGGGCTCCCACCTGCACTGAAGCCATTCTGGCCACCCCCTCCCCCCTGTGCCCTGAGCCTGCTGGGAGGAGGGAGAAGAGCCAACCCAGGGTGCTTCCAGCCAAACTCAGCCAGGAGCCCACTGTGGGCAATCCCACGGCACTGCTGCCTGGAGGGTGCAGGCAACGGGAGAGTAAGAACCTGTGCAGGGGATCCAGGAGATCACAGAGGGTGGCTAGTTGCTCTTGAGAGCAAGCCTGGGAGCTGGACCTCACCGCTGGCTTCCTACAGAACTCCTGTAGCTTGTGGTGGGTGGACATGGTGGGTGGACCATCCCCAGCAGATGCTGTCTAGGGATGGTGCCAGGGCTTGTGGGCTAGCTGATGTGGTCCAGGGACTCTCACGTAGTGTGCATGTGCCAAAGTCAACCTGAAGCTGGTCTTGTAGCCTGCAGCAAAGATCGGGACATTGAACCTGGGACAACATCACAAAGGCAGACCTTTGTAGAGCCAGCCATTTACCTCCGGTCCTGGCTGCAGGGAGATAAATCAGGAGCGATACACTCGGATGGAGAGGTTTTGCAGAGGAAGGGGGAGGAGGGTGACTGCTAACCTCGGCATTTCTTCCCAGGTTCATCCCAAGAACTCAACAAAGCTGCAGCATGATGTTTCCTTCTGGCTGCAGGGCACTTATCGAGCTGGCTGGTCACTGCCTTTGACTTTCTTTTCCTGTGCAAGAAGCCTGCCAGATCATGCGGAAGGAACATTTACTGCCTTTCAATCCCGTTGCTGTGGCCAAGAGAGCGCAAGGGAGCGGGCAGGCACGCCGGGTGCCACAAGCCAAAGGGCGACGGGCACAGCAGCAGCAGTTACCGGCAAATATGCAAAATTCGGGGCTGGATCCAGCAGGGACTTTCTGAGATTAGGCTGCGCAAGGCAGGGGGTGGCTAGCACAAAGAAAATCGCCCCTCCTGTGGCGTTTCAGCCCGCCGGGGAATTCGAATGTCACAACTTGGGAATTTTCCATCTGAAGCCCCTTGTAAAATGAAAAGCACCTTGCCCTGCTCCGACTCCTGCCGGCAGAGGGGTTCAGTGCCAAAGTGAAAGGCTTCCTAAAAATGGGCTGAGCCAGGGAGGGGGGCGATTTAGGAGCTATTGAGAAACAAGGAAGGACAAACAGTGTTAGGTCATTGCTTCTGCAAACACAGCCAGGGCTGTTCCTCTATAAAAAGGGAAGAAAGCGGTTCCAGAGCCATCACAGACTTGGAGGGGACAGTCTGTGACCAAGGCTGCTGCACCCCCTCCTCGGCACCTCACTCCCTGCTCAAGTATGAAACTCGTACTCTCTACTGTGCTGTCCTTCGGGATAGTGGGTAAGTGTCTGCTGAAAGCAGTTTTTTGGGGAAAGGAAGAGTCGAAACGTCCCAGGACCCCAGGCTTTCCCCCTAGGCGAGGCTGTTTTAGAGCTGCAGGACCCAGACAGCAATTAAATAAAAGCAAAGGAGCGCCTGCCAGATGCTTTGTTTTGGCAGCTGTGGATCTCTGCCAACAAGAACAGTGTTTTGAGCATTAATGACAGCAGCTTTTACTTGGGCCAGTCCGTGGAGGCTGGAGGGAGGCTGCAGATCCCCACAGCAAGCTGCCGAGCAGCCGGCTGGCACGGAGGAGGGATGCTCGGCACCCACCGCCGGGGAGGAAACTGCTTGGGAGAGGCTCCCCGCTCCTGCTGCCGCAGGGCGAAGGGAAACATCACCCTCCGGCCAACTGCTGTGCCGGGAGAGGAGCGGGGGTTCAGCCAGGGGGGAAGAAACTAGAGCGGGACCTGCCCGCCAAGCCTGCATGTGTGTTGGGTTAAACCTGAAGGCAGCGGCAATAAAATAGAGCTCAAACAACGGAAGACTCCGCATGGCTCCCCCCCTTGCTCCTGCGCTGCTCTGTCCTGCTGCTGCTGCTGCTGCACTTTGCTCGGGCTCCTGTGTATTTTCTGCCTAAATCGTGGTGCTGCAGGGCTGGCTCTGCTGAAAGCAATTATTTCTCTCGCTGCTCGCAGTTTTGGCAGGTGACGGGCAGGTGGCCGCAGCAAGGAGATTGCTGCCATCTGCACCTGACCTGGGGACCGCTGCCTGGAAAGGGAAAGAGGGGTCCCCTTCTCGGAGTAGGCACTGGGTCTCTTCCGATCCCCCTGGAAGTGCGGTGGTGATTAATGTCCTCTGGTGGGAAGCGCTCCCTGTGCCGCTGGCATCGGAAAGTCCTCAAGCGCTTTTGATGAGTGCTAGCAGGCAGTGATGTCTCATTAACGGTGAAGAGTCCCTCCTCCTCCTCCCCTGCGCGGAAGGAGCCAAGAGGTTGCCCAAAAGCTCTGCGGCAGAGGTCGCGGCACTCGGGCTCCCATTGCCTTCCCAATGTCCACCAGTGCAGCCAGAGAGACTCCCTCAGGAGGTCCCCGTCCAGCCTCTGCCTGGGGCAGGGTGGTCGTCAGCACTAGATTAAGGTGACTGTGGCTTTGTGCAGCCCAGGTTTGAAAAACACAAATGATGGCAGTAGGAATTAAGGCTGAGGATTCTCCCTGTGGCCAAATTCAGCATCTCCACTGGGAGGAGGGGAGGTGTCTGCTGGCAGAGTTACGGCTCAGAAATGAAGAGAGGATATTTCCGAGGTGAAAGGGAAAGCGGAAAGAGCGCAGGTTAATCTGGAGACGTTGGAACGAAATGTGCCGTGGAGGGTTTGGAGGGCCTCTCGGTCCGCATGGTCCTGCCAGGACAGAGTTAAGGTGAAGTGCGCAGCACGGGCTGGCCACATACTTTAACTGCAAGTTTCCAATGTTTCTGGTGTTTAGGTTGCTGAAGGAGGCAGGAACCTCTGTCCGTCTGGGGTCTTTGCTTTGTTACAGTCTCCCAGAGCGTCCAGTCAGCCGAATTTACTGGTTGGGGGACTGTTAGGAGAGAGGACTGCGGAGGTGGGATGGCATCTCTGTTGCTGGGTGTAGTGGAGGAGGTGAGACATAAAGAGACAGTTAAATATATCAGATCATCTGGCTGCCAAGGAGGTGATGTACGGCAACACACTGAATATAGTCTGGCTGCTCTCTCTCTGGGCTTGTTTGCAAAGACGCTGCTTGAATGGACCCCCCTTTTCTCCCCCTTTTCGTGAAGCCTTGAGTTTGATTTCTGTTGATTTCTTTTCCTTCTCCCGTGGAAGTTGCCGTGAGCTCAGGCTGCTTGAATCGCGATGCTGTGCAGGACAACTGTTACCCAGGGACAGAAATGATCCTCCCAGATGTTCCGGAAGGTGCACACGTCTGGCAAGAAAGAAACGGTCTTCCTGCATGACTTAGGAGATGTGCAAGGGAGATCCTGCACCCAGCCATCACCTGAGGCCAGGACCGCAGGGAACCAGAGATCATGTATTCAGAGAAGCTTTTTCTCTCCATGTGGTGCCTTTTTACCTCTCTCAGACTATTTATTTCTGGTTCTTTCTACAGCTCTGTGTTTTGCTGCTCCTCCCAAGCCGAACATCCGATGGTGCACAATATCCGGAGCAGAAGAGAACAAATGCAATAGTCTAAGGGACCTCATGCAACAAGAGAGTGTTGCATTGAGTTGCCTGCAGAAAACAACGTACCTCGACTGTATAAAAGCCATTTCGGTGAGTGGGCAGCAAATATCCGTGCTGGGCGCTGAGGGTGTTTCAGCAGCCTGGAGAAGGTTGGGGTTTCCTTTGAGTCACCTGTGATCCCTCCGTAGAGGCGGACTCACCCCCAAGGATCCAGGAGAGACTCCAGGGAAGCATTTTCCCTCATGCGTCCCTGCTCTTTGTTTATTGACGGAAATCTTTTTGTTGTTTAGAATAATGAAGCAGATGCCATTAGCTTGGACGGCGGTCAAGTTTTTGAGGCAGGCCTTGCCCCCTACAAGCTGAAGCCCATAGTTGCTGAGGTCTACGAACAAAGTGGAGGTACATTTTCATGCAGTATTTTTGAGCCAAGTGGTGGTAACAAAGTAGTAGTGCAAAGGCCATCCTTTCCACACTGAGCTCCCACATTATTACTCCGAGTTGTTCAGCCTGGAGAAGAGGAGGCTCCGGGGAGATCTTATTGTGGCCTTTCCGTAGTTCAAGGAGGCTTACAAGAAAGATAGGGAGGGACTTTTTAGCAGGGTGTGTTGCAATAGGACAAGGGGTAATGGCTTTAAACTAAAAGAGGGAAGACTTAGACTAGATACAAGGAAGAAATTTTTTATGATGGGGGTGGTGAGCCCCTGGCCCAGGTTGCCCAGAGAAGCTGTGGCTGCCCCATCCCTGGAGGGGTTCAAGGCCAGGTTGGACGGGGCTTGGAGCAGCCTGGGCTGGTGGGAGATGTCCCTGCCCAGAGCAGGGGGGTTGGACTAGATGGCCTTTAAAGGTCCCTTCCAACGCAAGCTGTTCTATGATTATTTCTGTGCTGTGTCTGAGATATTGCCCCTGGCTTCCAGATCCCAGAGGGGAAGGGATGGAGGGGCAGTTACACCAAAACGTGACTCATCACCCATGGCCATAGAGTCACTGCAATGGAAAGGAGGAGAGCCAGTCCTCCATTTCTGACGTTAGCTGCGATGAAAGTCACTGATCCCATAATAATGCAGTGGCCATGGAAGGAGAGCACCATGAGCAGAAACCACGGTTGTCCTGAAGCGTGGCTTAAAAATCATGCTTGTTCCAGAGATCTGCTTTCAGTGACCTTGACCTATGTGGGTAAAACACCGAGCTAGTTAGCACAGATAACCTGTATCTCTCCCTGCAAAGTCATCAAGACAAAAAAAAAATAAAAAGATTGAAAAGGCAACAGCATTGCCATTAGCGGTTGTGGAAGAACACCCAGTTGAGCCTACTGAGGCAAGAGGTGTAGGCTATGCCCAGAAAAAAAGAAAAAAAGCATAAAAAGTGCTCTGCAGCAATCCCTTCTGATAAGAATTAGCTCTGTTGCTCCATCCCTGCTCGCTTTCTGTACTGTCCTTCATCTCTCCCATCTTTCTCTTGGGAGCTGAACAGATGTTATTTCTCCATTTTCATCTTTCTTGCCTCATGCAATCCCACCGTGTTCAAAGCCCCCAGTCTCTTTTGACCTCTGTCCTGGACTTCAGCCTGTTTGTACAATATTCAGGCTCAAAGAAACACCGCAGAGTCATTCCCAAAACGGTAGCTAAGGAAATACGGATATTAAACGGAAGGCTGTGGTCTCTACCACCCCCAAACCTAAGTCACTTGCGTAGCATGTGGTGGACTAGGTATAATTTTAAAGACTAAATGTGGAATTTCGTTCTCGCAAGGCTTACATGTGTGCTTCAGTGGGCAACGGCATTTGAGAAAAGACTTGCCAAAGAAGATTTGCCAAAAAGGCTTGTTGAAGCATCCTTATAAAATGATGGGCACCTCTAACATCTGTCCAGTGGCAAAGCATTTTGCATGTAACAGTATTTTCAGGTCACTTATTATTACAAGTTGTAATGTGCATCATTGGTTCAATATTAACAGTGTAACTCATCTCTAAGAAAATGGGAAAACCACGAGTGTTCAAAGCAAGCTGCTAATTATTTGGAAGTGCAGCACTTTATTCTCTGAAATTGGGGGTTTGGCAGGATTTGAAATGTTCCTAACTCCTGCTTTTTCCTGTGCTGCAGGCTCCACAACCAGTTACTATGCTGTGGCCGTTGTGAAGAAGGGAACAGGCTTCACAATAGATGACTTACAGGGCAAGACCTCCTGCCACACGGGCCTGGGCAGGTCCGCTGGCTGGAACATCCCAATTGGGACACTCCTCCACCGGGGAGACATCAAGTGGGAAGGCAAAGACTCCGGCTCCATCGAGCAAGGTGAGGTGGGAAACGGCAAGATAAACGGGCTGATGTTCAGGGATGGTGGTACGATGAAAGCGATGTTGCCCTGTCTTCTGCGGAGGTCCAGAGGTGGCTCGCAGAGCAGTCGAGTCACCGACATTCTTTATGCACACCCTCCCTTCCAGCTCTTTGTAAAAGTGAATTTTAGACTAACTATTGCTTCTTTCTCATCCATAGCGGTGGCCAACTTTTTCTCTGCCAGCTGCGTGCCTGGGGCCACCACTGAACAAAAACTGTGCCGTCAGTGCAAAGGGGACTCCAAAACCAAATGCTCTCGCACAGGACCTTATTCTGGATATTCCGGAGCTTTTCAGTGAGTGAAAGTTATTTTTCCTTTGGGGAAATATGCTAGCCCGGAGACATGCAAGTTTTCATTATACCAGGGAGGGCTGTGTTGTAATCAAGGGTCCTGAGGAGACTGAATTTATAGAACAACTGGGACTGCTGGTAATTAAAGATCCAATTAGTAATAACCAGCAGGCAGCTAGCGGGAGACGAGAGCGGCAGCTGGGTTGTATGGTTTTGCACAGACTTCGGAGTACACAGCATTAGCGTTGTGCTAAGTCTAACCGGGCTTCTTGAGCACTGCTTCTCTGTCCTTACAACCCCTTCCCTGCCAGCATAGCTTTTCTGGGGGGGGAAGCCAGCTCCTCTGTGGTTTCGGTTTGTGACGAAGCAATTTGCTGAAACAGGAGATAAGGAGCCACAATGTCTGGTTTTTTAACATCTCTTCTGTTCCTCCCACCTGCAGCTGTCTGAAAGATGGAAAAGGAGATGTGGCTTTTGTGAAACACACAACGGTTCAAGGTAGGCCTGCGAGATCACTTGCTTCTCTCCTTTCCAGTCGAAGCTCTCACTGCCAATCTGTCCTGCAATTAGTCTACACTATGCAGACTTTCATTCCTCTCCAGATTTGCCCCAAACCTCTTCCCCTTTCATCTCTAGAAACAAGTTTGGCACACTGTGGACTGACTCATCCTTGTTACTGAAAAATATGATTGTGGTGGGGTCCACTTTTTCTTCTGTGGGGTTCTTCTTTGAAGAAGGGAAACCTGCTTGTTTTAAGTTCAATGGTATTACGGTTGGTGCCACATCTCAGAGCCAGCTGTAACGTTACCACAGCAAACGCAGGGTGAGCAACTGTGTAGGTAATTACACTCACCCATCCCTCTGGGAGGGATTTTTGGAGGGAATTCAGCCCACAGCAAGAGTTCACTAACTCCGCACCTCTCGGAGACAGAAGATGGCCTGGCATGCCCAGGACCCACAATGAGCTTAGTGGAGGGCCACCAAGATGGTCATGGGGCAGGGACACTTGACCTGTGAGGCGATGCTCAGCGGGGTGGGCTTGATCAGCCTGGGTAAGAGATGGCTTTGGGGGGACCTCAGAGCAGTCTGCTTGTGCCTACAAGGAGGTTAGCGAGAAGGTAGAGCCAAGATCTTTATGGAGGTGGACAGTGGAAAGATGAGAAACAATAATCACAAACTGAAACAAGAAAGGTCTGGACCGGATACAAGGGGGAAACTTTTTTCCCCTGGAGGTCAGTCAAATAGTGGGACAGGTTGCCCAGGACAGCTGTGCACTCTCCATCCTTGGAGGTTTTCAAGATTCTTCATGAGCAGCCTGGTCTGCTTTGTGCAGGGGCTTGGACTGGAGGTCTTCAGAGGTCCCTTCCCACCTGAATTCTCCTGTAACCCTGTGATCTCTGACCTGGGCTCTGTTTTCAGCCTTGATGTACTGGCCTACTGGCCTTTACAGACCCCGTGCGGCTCCTGACCTGTTCAATCCATCTGTATGGTGTTTGTAAATCTATTTGTATTTGTATCTATTTGTACGTGCCTGGATGTCTAGGCACTACTGCCACATAAATCCTCTTACTGTCGGGTTAGTTATGACAGAGACAGAGATAATTCATTGCCTTTGTATGACCATGATGACCCCCAAACCCTCTTCTGTGAAGAATTCTCCCCTGAGCTTCCACAGAAATAAATTCACTACAAAGCCACCCCGGACTGGTTTTATTTTGGGTCTATTTTCATGGTGGTGCAACTCATGGTTCCTCCCTTCTTCCAGAAAATGCCCCGGAGGAGAAGAATGAGTACGAGCTGCTGTGTCTGGATGGCAGCCGTCAGCCCGTGGACAACTACAAAGCCTGTCACTGGGCCAGGGTGCCTGCTCATGCCGTTGTGGCTCGAGATGACAACAAGGTTGATGACATCTGGAACTTTCTCTCAAAAGCACAGGTATCATCTAGCTCTTCTTTCCTTCCCCTAGCATCCCCTCTTATGTCCCCGGGATTTGCTTGCTCTCTCCAGCTTTCCAAGCGCTTTGGTACAGTCATTTGCTGATTATTTTTCCCCACGGCAGGAAAAATTTGGCGTGGGCACAACCGGCGCCTTCCATCTCTTTGGGCCACCTGGCAAGAAGGAGCCGGGCCTCAAAGACTTACTTTTCAAAGACTCTGCTGTACAGCTGAAGCGTATCCCACCTCTGATGGATTCCCAACTCTACCTTGGCTTTGAGTACTACAGTGCCATCCAGAGCCTTCAGGAAGGTAGGCAGGACAGGAAATACTGATGTCGTGTCAGCGTGAGCCGCATTGAAGAGATGGGATCAGCAAATACACCTGGGAAAAGGGACACAATTTTTTCACACACAGACAGCATTCTCTGCAAAACTATTTCCTGTGAAAGGTATTATCATTAACATCACACAACCTTCACAAAATTCACTCACATCCGCAAAAGGAATTTGTTGATGCCGAATGACATCATCACCGCACCGACAGAGGTGGAAAATTTACGCACACGCTCCACCCCTCGTCCCTTCACCACCATCACAACAAAAATTGCCCACGGTTATTCAGCCGGTGATAGGGATTGGGCATGGTCAAAACCGCTGTTTAGAAAAGCAATTTCTGGGACATAAGAGGAAGGAACATCCCGGGCCGACACCAGGTGCAGTATCGGCCACTTGAGGGAAACAGTGTCCTTTATTTCTGTCTCCATTCATCAAGCTTTTACTGATGTCCTCGTTGGCTTTCTGAGAGACGAACATCCAACAAATGTCCCCCAAAATCCACTTAAAATTTATAGTTGCTCAGAGATCTCTGTTACGGGCTCAGCATTTGTGGAAGGGAGTGCATGGACTTCGTGTAGCACCAAAACAGATTATTCAAATGCCACTTCACCGAAACATAACCAGGTTGTATTTTTCCAGCTTGGTCTGGTCTTAGTCTCACGGTTGTCTGGGCGGTGAGGTCTGAAGAAATATTACAGGCAACAATACCAAGTACTATTAACGCATGGTGGTTTAGTGGTTGTGGTGTTTTAGCTAACACGAATCTGCATGAATGGCTTGTGTTAGGCAGAAATTCTCCTTTCTGGCCTGTAAGTTAATTTTCAGCTTAAGAACCATCCCTTCCTTTCACGCCAGCCCAGGGCTTTTTAAACAAGAACCTCTTGCAGAAGCAGGTTGGTGTGTACACGCGGTTTCATGGCTGAGTCCCATGAGGTAGCTTGTTTGTAAGCCTTATTGCTCAGCAGGGCTCCAGGCTTATCCTTTTTTTTCCTCCGCCGGTTTTACAGATCAGTTGAACTCCAACCGCAGAGAAAACAAGACCCGGTGGTGCGCAGTAGGCAAGAATGAGAAGAGCAAGTGTGACCTCTGGAGTGTGATGAGCAACGGGGAGGTGGAGTGCATCGTGGCAGACAACACCAAGGACTGCATTATTAAGATCATGGTATGGCTTTTTTTTTTTTTTTTTTCCTTTTCTTCCCCCTGTGAACCTTTCAGACGGAAAGCAGCGTTGCTTTTTTTCAGCCTGGGAATAGACGGAGCAGAGCAGGGGGTAGATTTTAAAACGAAATATTGGGAGCTTTGCAAAAAATGCCAGCGGGCAGAAACCAACCTCATCACGGGGAAAAGGCTTGACTAGTTTTTCACCAATTAACATTTTTCAAAAAATTTTAGTGGTCAGTGTTCTTTTTTGGAGTTTCCTAAATAAAAAGCAATTTTCTGATGTGAAGTAACTTTTTATTTGGAAAAGGAAGGCATAATACAACTTTTGTAAAATGCAGAGAAAAAACGGTTGCCTGCTTGGAAAAGGGGTGACTCCATAGCATAGAGGAGGGTGCTGGTGGCAGCTCAGAGGGTTGGGTCAGTACCATGAAGACAACGCAAAAGGGAAGCTTGAAATGACAGGTGAGAGAAAGAAATCTGTGTGGCAGGGAAGCAGGCTGGGAGAGACACACGCCTGAGCCTGCAAGTGTCTGGGGAGGTGAGCTGCTGCTGGAGGTGGTTACGAGCACACGGGAGCGATAATTTCAAAACTCCCTTTGTTTGCATCAGCGAGACCTCGTCAGTCCGCATGCTAAAGGATGGCGTCTCGTGTCCCTTTAGCCCCAAACCCTTCTCTCTTACATAGAATCATGGAATGGTTTGGGTTGGAAGGGACCTTAAAGACCACCCAGCTCCAGCCCCCTGCCCTGGGCAGGGACACCTCCCACCAGACCAGGTTGCTCCAAGCCCCGTCCAACCTGGCCTTGAACCCCTCCAGGGATGGAGCAGCCACAGCTTCTCTGGGCAACCTGGGCCAGCGTCCCACCACCCTCACAGCCAAGAATTGCTTCCTCAGATCTCATCTAAATCTCCCTCCTTCAGTGTAAAACTGTTCCCCCTCGTCCCATGGCTCCCCTCCCTGACCCAGAGTCCCTCCCCAGCTCTCCTGGAGCCCCTTTAGGGACTGGAAGGGGCTGGAAGGTCTCCCTGGAGCCTTCTCTTCTCCAGGCTGAACCCCCCCAGCTCTCTCAGCCTGTCCTCCCAGCAGAGGGGCTCCAGCCCTCCCAGCATCTCCGGGGCCTCCTCTGGCCCCGCTCCAACAGCTCCGTGTCCTTCTGCTGTTGGTGCCCCAGCGCTGGAGGCAGCACTGCAGGGGGGGTCTCCCCCGAGCGGAGCAGAGGGGCAGAATCCCCCCCCTTGCCCTGCTGCCCCCGCTGCTGGGGATGCAGCCCAGGCTGCAGGGGGGTTTCTGGGCTGCCAGCGGACGTTGCTGGTTCATGTTGAGCTTCTCGTCCACCAACACCCCCAAGTCCTTCTCCTCAGGGCTGCTTTCAGTCCGTTCTCCGCCCAGCCTGGATTTGCGTTTGGGATTGTCCCGACCCAGGTGCAGGACCCTGCACTTGGCCTGGTTGAGCTTTATGAGGGCCCATAATTGAGTGCAATTGAATGCTTTTATGATCTGATTTCTGAAAAGCACTGGTCTGGGACAGGGTCGTTTCATTCTGTGCCATTTTCTTTGCAGAAAGGCGAAGCAGATGCCATCAGCTTAGATGGAGGTTTTGTCTACACTGCTGGCATGTGTGGCTTGGTGCCCGTGATGGGAGAAAACTATGAGGGTAAGCACAGCCCGGGCTGCCCCTCTGGGTCCAGGGGGTGGGGAAGAGGCTGGTGCAAAAGCCTCCTTTTTATTCTAAAATCTTGAAGGCAGCCTCAGTGCTGCATCCTGCAGAAAACACACAGTGCTCTGAGGCAACTCCGCTCACTGCTGCGTGCCTCGTCTTTCCACAAAGGTGGAAGAGCCCTGGGACAGCAGGCATTGAGTCAGGAACACAATGACCTATCTTCTTTGTTTTAATCATAGAATCATACAATCACAGAATCATTTAGGTTGGAAAAGACCCTTGGGATCATCGAGTCCAACCATCAAACCCACTCTACAAAGCTCTCCCTTACACCATATCCCCCAACACCACATCTAAACGACTCTTAAACACACTCAGGGATGGTGACTCCACCACCTCCCTGGGCAGCCTATTCCAGTGTCTAACCACTCTTTCCGTGAAGAATTTTTTCCTAATGTCCAGCCTAAACCTGCCCTGTTGCAGCTTAAAGCCATTCCCTCTTTTTCTATCGCTAATTACCTGTGAGAAGAGACCAGCACCAACCTCTCTACAATGTCCTTTCAAGTAGCTGTAGAGAGTGATGAGGTCTCCCCTCAGCCTCCTCTTCCTCAAACTAAACAGTCCCAGCTCCTTCAATCGCTCCTCATAGGATTTATTCTCCAGGCCCTTCACCAGCCTCGTTGCCCTCCTCTGCCCTCGCTCCAGCACCTCGATATCTCTCTCGTATTGAGCCCAAAACTGAGTACAGGGGGACAATCACCTCCCTACTTCTGCTGGTCACACTATTTCTAACACAAGCCAGGATGGCATTGGCTTTCTTGGCCACCTGGGCACACTGCTGGCTTGTGTTCAGACGCTTGTCAATTAGAACGCCCAGGTCCCTGTCATGATGTCTCTGTCCTTTAGCATCGGCCTCGGCAAAACTTGTTGGTTTAGCTCAGAGGAGCAGATGGAGGCCGTGCTTTGTTCTGTTGACGCACAAGGTGTTACCTGAAATAGTCACCTCTAGAATGAAGTTTCTCCAGAAATTAGTGAGCTCGATCCTTTTTTGGATTTGCCGTATCTTTTATCTAATATCTTCTTCTTTTTCCCTCCCTCAGATTACAGTCAATGCAGCAAAACAGAAGGAGAACCAGGTAATTACTGACAAGAGGGGGACAGAAAACAGTCTTGATGGGTATAAGTAGAAAAATATATATGCAGTCGTGAGTGGAGAATAAATGGCCAGTCTCCACACAGAGAGCCGCTGTGTCCAATGTAGATATTCAACATTTAGGAGACAAATTTAGTAGTCAGATGTAAATTCTGGGTCTGCAAACAGATATCAAGGCAAAGCATGTGGCAGGGGCAGAGATTTGTGCTTAGTTGCTGCTGTCTGGAGCACAGTCACACCATAACGGCACCGGGCCACGAACAGGGAAAGAAGGTCTGGGTTGTAGCATTAGGAAATTGGTCTTTATAGAAATGGGAAGAGGGAGAGAAAGGAAGGGTTCTGCCCCTTGCTAAAGAGGAGATAAGAAATCGTGAGGGGATAAGAAATTATGTATGTTTTGCTATAGCCTTCTTGCATACCCAAGTGTCAGAGTTTTGGGGGGACAGGGAAATGTCAGGGATAACAATTTCCCAGGAGCATGGTGGGAATAGGTGCATCACACCTGCAAACTCTTCCGTGGTGGCTGCCTGGCGAATCGTTTATAAGCGCAAAGTATTTCTGCTGGGCGGTTCATAGGTGGCCTCTCCCAAGTGGAGCCAATGCTCTCCAAAGGGAGCAGGGTGGGATCCTCGGGTCAGCCCTTAATTCTCCTCTATTTTATCTTCTGAAAGCATCCTACTTTGCTGTGGCTGTTGCAAAGAAGTCGGACGGCGATATCACATGGAACAGCCTGCAGGGCAAGAAGTCGTGTCACACTGGTGTCGGGAGAACTGCGGGCTGGAACATCCCCATGGGCTTGATTCACAACAAGACGGGGAGCTGCAACTTCGGTGAGTCGGGTTTTGCATCCGTTTCTTCAAGCTGGGAACCTGCTCGCAAAAATGTTTTCCCATCCTTCGTCCGATCTTCCCAGTTTCTTGTGCCTCAAAGATCCCCACCTGGAGGTGGGAAATGGAGAAGTCTCTGTTACTTAAGGTTTCACTGAGCAAAGTTTTAGGCTGTTGGTGGCTGCGTCAGGGTAGGATACGGCACACCAGCTGTCCTGGGGGGCTTTGCTTTCTTTTCGCATCTCTCCCCTTCCCTTTGCAGCAGCCCAAAAGGTATTCCCAAAAAGGGAATACAGGCTGCCCCAGGTATAGGGGGCCTGGTGCTTGGGCAGGGTGTGGAGCAGGGGTAAAGGATGGGTTTATGAATCTCAGAAGGGAGGGCTGAGAAAAGGGGACAGAGGTTGATCTTCGTTCAAGAAACGTAGAGGGACTGGTGTGACTGTCTGAGAATAAGGAGGTAAAAGTCCGCATTGGCTCTGGGACTTTAGAGGTTGTTCAGAAGATCAACTTCTACATCCAACTTTCAGTCGGTGAGAATTACAGTCCAACCAAAATAATCTGGAAATATTATTGACCAAGGCAAATTAAGCATGTAATTATTAAAAGGAAATCTCTAACCGCAAGAAGATACCAATGTCAGCAAGTTGTAGACTCAGGCTCTCCATCCTCCTGCCTGCCTTGCCCACTCTCCCTTCTTCCCCCAGAGCTCTGGCATCACTGCCAAATGCAACTCAGCCGATCCCTAAAGGCTGCGGAGGCTTGGGCTGGCTCTGCGTGAGCTGGGAGAGGTTTGCAGCAAAAACATCTTTCTTTCTACGCCTAGAGAGTGCCTATTGCAATTGAGCCTTAGGCCCCCCTTCATTATCAATAATAACAAGACACAAGTCTCACAGTGAAAACTGGATGCCTGTGATTTGCTCTCCACTGAATCGTGCTCCTTCTCACAGCCTGTTTCCAGCTCCCAGGGACCGCTAACACAAATCCAGCGTGAGAACGTGTTATTAAAAGAAAAACCTAACTTTTCAGTGCAGGAAAAGTGAATTTTTCCTGTTCCTGCCTTCAGATGAATACTTCAGCGAGGGCTGTGCTCCTGGGTCTCCTCCTAACTCCCGCCTCTGCCAACTCTGCAAGGGCTCAGGGGGGGTCCCGCCGGAGAAGTGCGTTGCCAGCAGCCATGAGAAATACTATGGATATACGGGAGCTTTCCGGTAGGTGGTGGGAACACTCCGGGTATTCTCAAATACCCCTGGGGCTAATCACAGAGGTTATGGGTAGATCACATACGGAGTACAGACTCATGTTGATGCTGATTTGCTGACCACCTCTCTCTCTCCATTACAGTATTGAAGTATATAAAGTAATATCACACTACGTCTGTAATATTATACATAAGCTGTACTTTTTTTCTTTATGCAGCTTCCTGCAAAATGAAGTAAAATGTTCCCGTTCTGTAAAACTAATGTCCTGGTGCCCCCAGGTAGACCTGGAGAGACACAAGCATTTTGGCCAGACCTCCTACAATGGCAGCAGGGCTACACTTTTAACTCAAATAAAGAGTGTTAAAAGACGGGGACCCACAAGCAGTACTGCTGCTAGACACTCCCTGCTGAAAATACTGCTTGCCTTAGTTAAAAGGAGCCGTCCTCTAAAAGGTTCAGAGACCAGAGGTCAGCCCCCGTGCCACCTCCTCCGTATCCGCTCGGTACCAGATCGAGTCTAGGGAATTCATGCTGGGAGTGAATTTAAAGAGAGAATGAATCTTGTTTCATTTACATCAAAAGACTGCGTTTCAGATATCCTTAACTTAGTCATGGCAGGGGTCCTAGCCTAGGTGTCCTCGGAGATTAATTTTACAAAATAAGACATAGGTCGGAATCAAATCTGTGGGAAAGGGCCAGGATTCAAGCACCCACGTCACTTGCCTTGCTTTGTACTTCCCAGGTGTCTGGTCGAGCGGGGGGATGTGGCCTTTGTTAAGCATTCAACTGTGGCGGAAAACACTGATGGTACGTGGTTATTCTGTTGCGCGGGTTTTGGCAGGGCTGCCTTCCCCTATCTGCGTTATTTTTGTTGCCAGTGCAGAAGGTAATATCAAGCTTTACCTGCTCGTCCCGTCCATCTCACCCCTCCCGCAGGGGGAGCAGAATTCTAGCGTCAGCACGTGCCGTCTGCCCAGAGACGCTTCCCCGCTAGCTATCGTTTAATTTCAGCTGCACAATTCTCCAGGTGGTCCCTTAACCCCAGGCTTCTGCCTCGACACCTCCCCGCTCGCCTGAAAATTAAAAGTTCGCGTCACATTTCGGAAAGCAGCGGCTGAATTTTTTCCGAGCATTTTGGAAAAAAGGCAAGGAAGGAGATAGAACTAAATCTTCCAGCCTGCGCTGAGAGTCTGACTCATCCCGTTGACTTTTCCTGAGTTTTACTTACTGCCTCCTTTGTACCTGCCAAGTCTCCAAGTGCCAGCACACATGCAGGCAGGGACAAACGTCTTGCTTGGGTGTCGTGAGGCTGACGTTCTTCTGCTACCCAAGATCTCTGAATCTCCAAACCAATTCTCTTGACAGGCAAAAATAAAGAAGATTGGGCCAAAGATCTGAAAATGGACCAATTTGTGTTGCTGTGCCCTGACGGACGACGGGCAAATATCATGGATTACAGAACCTGCCACCTGGCCAAAGTTCCTACCCATGCTGTGGTCGCGCCTCCTAAGAAAGCAAAGAAAGTCAGTGAGATGCTGCAGAGACAAGAGGTCAGTAGTGCTGACAGCGGAAGAAATGTTCTGGGGTTGTTTTCATGCAGCATGTTTGCATTTTTAGAGCAACGATGCTCCGAGTTTCCCTGAGTCAGCGCGATGTGGAAGATTATGTTCAGTTCTGGGCCCCTCTGTCCAAGAGGGACATTGAGGTGCTGGAGCGTGTCCAGAGGAGAGCTACCAGGCTGATGAGGGGTCTGGAGACCAGGTCATATGAGGAGAGGCTGGGGGAGGTGGGCATGTTTAGCTTGGAGAAAAGGAGGCTGAGGGGAGACCTCATTGCCCTCTACAACTACCTGAAGGGATGTTGTAGAGAGGTGGGGGTTGGCCTCTTCTCCCAGGTGGATAATGACAGGACCAGAGGAAATGGTCTGAAGCTGCGGCAGGGCAGGTTTAGATTAGATATTAGGAAGAATTACTTTACTGCAAGAGTGGTCAGGCACTGGAAGAGCCTGCCCAGGGAGGGGATTGAGTCACCATCCCTGGAGGTGTTTAAGAAATGTCTGGATGTGGCACTTCAGGGCATGCTCTAGTGGCAGAGTCTGTAGGTTGTTTGGTTGGACTCGATGATCTCAAAGGTCCTTTCCAACCATGAAGATTCTGTGATTCTATGATTCTATGATTTTAACTTGCCGATATGGGGTGACAGCTTTGCCCCTTAGCCTCCCCCTTCTTCCACCCCTTTCGAACTGCTCTTTCTCCTCTGCCACCTTAGCAAATACACCTTTAGGCAACGGCTGGATCGTAGCAGTTGCTGTTGTCACACCACACTGGTGTGATGTGAGGTTATCACCTCCTTCTCAGGCTATGCTCTTGCAGGTGTGTTTCGGAAGCTCCTCTGGGCTGCCTGGTGTAAATGTCACCAGGTTAAACCCACTGTCTTTGATTTTACACTGAAAATGTTAATATTTGCCCCACCGTCCGGGTCTGCTGAGAGGCGCTTGGGAAGTCAGCTCCTTTTGCTTTCAAGGCATGGCTGAGGCATAGGACCTGCTGGCAGCATCTGCCGATGGGCTCTGCAGGTAGGGAGCTGTTAAAATGGAAAAAAAAGTTGTTTTGACAGTCTCATTCTGCCCCTGAGAGATCCCTCATCTAACCGCACAGACAGAGGAGTCAATCCTAACTTTCTGGAGCTTGGCGGGGGGCTCCCCTGGATGATAATGAAGAACGAGAACTAAGATTCCTACCTGTACAAGCTGAATTTTGCGATCTTTCTACTTTCTACATACACTTACTTCTTCATGCCTTTATTTCAGAAACTGTTTGGAACAAAAGGAATCGAGAAAGACAGGTTCAAGCTGTTTGAGTCTAAAACCAAGGATCTTCTGTTTAAAGACTTGACCAAGTGTCTGGTCAAACTCCGTGACGGAATAACGTACAAGGAATTCCTTGGAGATCAATACTACGCTTCAGTTGCCAGCCTCAATACCTGCAATCCATCAGGTAACCGTAGCGGCCCCGGGAAGAAGTCCGGGAATTGCAGTTCTTAGCCTCACAGGCACGGACAGCTTCTTCTGTAGCTGTCCATTTAATTTTTTAAAGCAAAATGAGGATAACTCATGGAGATGCCAGTATACTTTTCTTAAAGTTCCTGGGATGAACTGAAAACAGCCTGGAAGGCTGCTGCCCTGGCATCAAAGGCAATCAAAGATTTTTTTTCTCACCTTTAGAAAATATTCAGTTTGAGAAACAGCGAAGCGAACTCACCCTGTCCCATCAGTGTGTGTTCGGTGCTTAATACACGTGTTTTTGTGGCACACTGAAGATATTTTCCACGCAATGACGCTGTTGGCATGGCTGGGACGGGAGTGTTTAAAGGCAGGATCTGAACTTCTCCCTGTCCTTTCCCTTTTCAGATCTCCTCCAGGTGTGCACCTTCCTTGAGGACAAGTAGCGAGATGGGAAGGACCCTCACTGGAAGGGGGGTGAACTTCAAGCCATGACTCCTCTCGTGCCCTCAGCACCGAACACCGACCCGCAGAGGGCCCGCTGCCTTCACTGCTTTCTCTGCCCTTCCTCATCACTCTGAAAGTGGCTGTTTAAGACTTTACTGTTCTCTGCTGCCATCACAGCAAGAAATAAAATCTCAAATCTAAACAGGTGTCCTGAGATCTTTCAAAACGGTCCTTAAGCCCATCCTTTCCTCAGTACCTCTCGCTGCAGGACGGTGCCACATACCAACCTGGCTATTGCCACTTCAGGGCTGTTAGAGAAATTTGTTTCAACATTTGGCAAAGCAAAAATGGATTAAATGTGCCCTAGAGGCCAATTAACAGATATTTTGGACTCTCTGTGCTTTTGCTTCACCCAGGTTATCCCATTATCTCCCCAGCAGATGACAGTTGCCCAGTGTGGTTGGGACACAGGAAGAGGAGAGTGTTTATGTCAGGGAAGCTGAAGGGTGGAGAAGGAAAACAAAACAAAACCAAACCAAAATATTCAGTGGTTGTAAGATGGAAGGTGTGACTCAATACACCCCAGCGACGTGCTCTGGCAGCCCAGAAACCCCCCCACAGCCTGGGCTGCATCCCCAGCAGCGTGGGCAGCAGGGCGAGGGGGGGGGATTCTGCCCCTCTGCTCCACTCGGGGGAGACCCCCCTGCAGTGCTGCCTCCAGCGCTGGGGCACCAACAGCAGAAGGACACGGAGCTGTTGGAGCGGGGCCAGAGGAGGCCCCGGAGATGCTGGGAGGGCTGGAGCCCCTCTGCTGGGAGGACAGGCTGAGAGAGCTGGGAGGGTTCAGCCTGGAGAAGAGAAGGCTCCGGGGAGACCTTCCAGCCCCTTCCAGTCCCTAAAGGGGCTCCAGGAGAGCTGGGGAGGGACTCTGCGTCAGGGAGGGGAGCCATGGGAGGAGGGGGAACGGTTTTACACTGAAAGAGGGGAGATTGAGATGAGATCTGAGGAAATAATTCTTGGCTGTGAGGGTGGTGGGACGCTGGCCCAGGTTGCCCAGAGAAGCTGTGGCTGCCCCATCCCTGGAGGGGTTCAAGGCCAGGTTGGACGGGGCTTGGAGGAACTTGGGCTGGTGGGAGGTGTCCCTGCCCAGGGCAGGGGGGTTGAACGAGATGATCTTTAAGGTCTTTTCCAACCCAAACTGTTCTATGGCTCTATAAAGTAAATCACTTGATCCTGTATCTCATCTCGCTGGATCTGAGTCATTTCGACCAGGCAGTGTTCCTAAAACACAGAAGTATATCGATGGGGAGAGTCCAGGCTTAGACTTCCTTTTTGAAAAAAAATCTAGGACTTACTTAGAAACACGTGTGTTTTGGTATAGTCTGTCTACATGTAGACAGGCAGCCTGACTCTGGTCCATGGTGAAAATAAAAAGTCAAGACAAAACGGTCTGCTGAGGCTCTCTGCTTCAGAGGAACAGAGTCTGGAGCACTCCAGCAGGTCCTGACCCTGTTGTCAAGGCAGGCATGGAGAAGCTGCTGAGGGCAGAAAGTCACTAAGAGCTTCTGGCTTTGAGGGAATGAATACTTTGATGGGCTCGGTGACCATTGTTGGATGCTTATGGTATGTATCGTGAGAAGTCCACTAGCCTGACTGAAGATCACCTTGGAATACAGAAATGTAGAGTGTGATTGTGAAGCAATGACATTTTGTTCCTCACAGTAGGATGAAGTATACTGGACAGGTGGCTTTTTTAATCTGTTCTCGAAAACTAGCAAAGAAAGAGATACAGCGCCTCTACGAGGCTACAACCAGCTATGGCTACAGTTAGGAAACTTTCCCCAAGAGCAGCTGCATCGTTTGCACTCCACATCAAGTGTAACCCCTTGTCCCGTAAGTGGAGGGCATGGAAAGAAGGAACCTCACTAGAGAATCTCAGAGCAACTCCAGTGGGAGGGCACCTCCAGCTCCAGGGGTCTCAAGTCCAACCTCCTGCTCAAAGAAAGGGGTCAACCAGGTTGCTCGGGGATTGACCCAGTCAGGCGCTGAGAACCTCCAAGGATGGCGACGCCATGGACACCCTGGGCAACCTGTCCCTCTGCTTGAGGGAAAGAAATTTCTCTCCTATCCACTCTGAACCTCTCTCATTTCAATGTATTCCCATTGCTCCTCATCCTGCACCACTGTGAAAAGTCTGGCTCCCTCTTCCTGTTGCCTGGTACAAAATTGTCCATCACTTCTCCAGGCTCAACAAGCCCTGGTCCCGCAGCCTCTCCCCCAAGGCACGTCTCCAGCCCCCTGACCATCCTGGTGGCTCTCTCCTGACCTTGCTATCGTTCATGGATGTCTTGCTTGAACTGGGGCGGGGGTGCCGAAACCAGACACACTTGGCCAAACATCTCAATATGTTTGAGTCTCAAACCAAGGACCTGGTGCCGAGCTGAGAGGGGTGACTGGTCTCTTCTCCCAAGTAGCAAGTGATAGGACAAGAGGAAACGGCCTCAAGTTGTGCCAGGGGAGGTTTAGAGTGGATATTAGGAAAAATTTCCTCACTGAAAGGGTTGTCAAACACTGGAACAGGCTGCCCAGGGAAGTGGTTTTGGCCAGGCTGGCCGCTGAAACAAATGACAGAGTCCTCCTCGGATGCCGGCCGTTGAAGGAAGAGCTGACCCTTTGATCCCTCAGCTTTTATACCAGGAGCGTGATGCCCATGGGATGGAATACCCCGCTGGTCAGTGTTGGGTCCCCTGTCCAGTCCGCTCCTCCCTGCAGGTGCCACCACTCTCCGCTCTTCCACTTCCGACCCTCCAACGGGGCAAATAACGGAGTTAGCTGGCCTTGGTTGTTATAGCAATAAGGATAAGCAAGAGCCTCTCTGCAAACCATCCCTTGGCATTCACTATAATCATAGCTCTGATCTCCCTGGGAGCGAACAGTGTCCGGACAATATGCTGGTAATTTCAGAGGGTTCCGTTAGTTACAAGAGGCTTGGCTGCAGAGTAAAATTACTGAAAATTGGTTCTGTTTCACCTCAAACCAGGACACCAGGGAAGGGGTGGCGTCGCCATTCCTGGAGGTATTTAACAGACGGGCAGACGCGGTGCCGAGGGACATGGGTTGGTGGTGGCTTGGGCAGCGTGAGGTTGGTGGTTGGACGCCATGACCTGAAAGGTCCCTTCCAACCTGTACGGTTCTATGATTCCACGACCATCCCCGGGACCTCCACGGCTCAGCCGCCCAGCGCCTTGCCGTGCATTATTCCCCCTCATGCGGTGGAGGCAGCCGTGCTCCCGCGCCTCCAGGGCCGGTCGGAGCCGCGGGGCGCTGCGGGGCCCGGTCGCGCCCGCCTTCCCCTTCCCGCCCCTTCAGCGGCCGCTTCGCCTCCTTTGTCCCCCCTTTCTTCCCGGAACTACAACTCCCATCACCACCCGCGGCCCGCCTCCCAGCAGCCCTTGCGCGGCCCGCCCGCCAATCCCGGCAGGCCGCGGGGCCGGAAGCGGAAGTCGGGGGAGTACGGCGACGTGTGCGGGCGGGCAGCATGGCGGGCGGGCTGGAGCCGCACCTGGAGGCGCTGCGGCGGGAGATGGCGGCGCCCGGCCCCGCCGTGCTCTCCGTCCTGCTGGCGCTGGTCGTTGTCGTCATCACGTTCCGTGAGTTGCGGCCCGCGGGGAACCCCCTCGCCCCGGTCGCGCCCCGGGGCCCTGGCGGGGAGCAGCGGCCTCCGGTGGCGGCGGCGGCGGCGGCGGGCTGAGGCGCTCCCCCCTCTCTCCCGCAGTGATCTGGAGGTTCGTGCAGGGCAGGAGGAGCAGCCGGAAGGCGGTGCTGCTGCTGGGCCTCTGCGACGCGGGGAAGACGCTGCTGTTCGCGCGGGTGAGCGGGGAGCCGGGGGCTCCTGAGGGGGTGAAGCGCCGTGCCGGTGTTCACCCATTTCCTGAAAATGGCTTTTTTTCCTACAGCTGTTGACAGGCAGATACCGCGATACCCAGACTTCGATAACCGACAGCTCCGCAGTTTACAGAGCCAGGAACGACAAGGTGAGCGGGCAGGGTTTCGGCTGTCACTCGTGCATGGTTGCCACCGCCAGCTGGTGCCTTTGATTTTCTGCTCCCTGTCCTAAACCTGACGTGGTGCTTTTTGTGCTCCTCAGGCTTCTCAGCTTGAAATCAGTCCCCAGCTTGGTCCGAGTGTAGGATAGGATTCTTCTGGGCAAGGCATGCGGAGAAAGCAGGAAAATACTGGGATGTATTAGGGACTGCTTGTCTTTGCACGTTCTTTTTTCTTTGCTTGTCAAACTGTGAAACCTTTTTGGCTGAAAACCATAACTGCATATCGTGTCCTGAAAGGCAGGCAGTGTGTGATATCTTTCTTTTTCTACAGACAAGGAAAGGGAGCTGCTTTTATAAGTGGAGTAAAACAGACAGCACTGTGGGGGCAGCGGTGTGGTTCGGAGCAGGAGGGAGATTTGTGAGGGAACATTGTTCTGTTGAGTTTGGTTTATTTGCTTGGCAGTAATTGCTGTGTCTCCCAAGAAAACCTGAAAAGAAGTCCCTTTAGCAGGCTTAAAAAGAGTCTCCAGCTGAACTTCATGTGGTCTCAAAAAGGATTTTGGTTACTTTCAGGTCCTGGGCTGCCACAGATCTAGTTATTTTCAGTTTATGGTGATCTCAGTTTCAGAAGAGTTTCTTTCTCTTGCTGGGTGCACACGTGGCAGTGGAAGCACCGAGCTGGCAGCACATTACGTGCTGGTGAATTGTAAAAGTAGAGGATGTTTTTGTGCCTTCTCTGTGGTGATCTTCAGTAACAGTGGTGATAATAAGAGATTAAAAACTCGGCAAAGGGGAGTGCAGGGCTTTTTGTTTTTTAATATTTCTGTCTCAGATGGAGCAGACAGGAGGTATTCGGCGGGGAGAGGAGCTGGAATGCTACAATGCAGACCGTTACTTTTCTTTTTTAAATTGTAGACTAAGCTTCTATTAAAGTCCAAGAGCAGTGAGTAGGTAGGTGCTTGTGTAGTGTTCGCTCCCCTCCTGAGAACAACGAGTGTTATCTTGAGAGCAGTGACGTGGCCTTACTTGGCCACATCTCGATCAGGAGCGTGTGAGAGGCATTCGTTCTCTTTAATGTCGCTGCTTTCTCAGGCTGTCAGCCTGTGGAAAGGGAAACATTTGTGGCTTTTAATTAAAAAAGTCTCTTGCCAAGGGCATTTTTGTGTTATTTCCAGCAAAGTTATGTGTATTTAGGTAGACTTGGAGTTGGGTAGATTCTGTACATGAATAGATATCTTGGTGCAGAGACTGTGGGACTAATATTCTGTAGCAGGGACCGGCAGGACAGGAGTTCATGGGTTTGCTGTGCAGAGATCTACTTGCGGTCAGGGACGGTGTAAATCTGATGGAGCTTTGTCACTTGCACTGTGTGTGGGGTCGTTGTAGAGGGGGTACACTGCGGATGAGAAATGGGTCGAACATTCTCTTTTTCTCTGCGGTCATGCTCTGTCCTCTCAGCTCTGGTGAGTGTTTTGCTGGTGTTGGCACCTTCCTTACTGAGTCCTGTCCATGGATGATGTTCCTCAGCATTTCTTTTGCCTGTTGGAATTGTTTGAGCTGGTGGAGAGACGGCACCTCAGGGAGAGCTACGTGCTTCTGCCCGATACGGGGATTCACTCGCTCACTGCTGCCCCAGCACCAGGCTAACTGGAATCCACTGGCAGACTGGTTTTCCACAGTCTGTGATCACAGGTACCCCTAGGTTAGGTGTTGTTGATACCTTCTTGCTTCTGTTCCCAGGGCGCTAACGTCACCTTAATCGACCTTCCAGGCCATGAGAGTTTGCGGCTTCAGTTCTTGGAGAGGTTCAAGGCCGCAGCCAGGTAATTTGGGGGAGATTGGCAGGGGAGGAGGGGGCAGGTGAGGTTTTGGACAGGGATGAACCAAATGATGGTGCTGAGGGTGCTGTGAGCTGGGCTGGATTCGCTGTCTGGTGGTGCCCTGAGAGTCGGAGCTCTGCAGTGGGCTGGCGGGCGTTAGTTATTGTTCTGCTTTTCTGCTTACCTGGGTTTATAGTGCATCTGGAGGCAAAGCAGCTGCAGCGGGGAGGGTCAGGGGATGTGGTATATCCGTGGGGCAGAGAGGGAAGGATTTCCTGCTGGGGCTGAACGTGGCGTATGTTTCAGCTGGCACACGCTAACCTGCTCTTGGGTTGGATGAGATCAGTTGTGGAAACAAATGTGTTAGCCCAGGCTGGAGTACTTGCAGGGGGAGATGGTTGCAGAGCTTCGTCCAGCACATGTTCTTCCCTCTTTTCCTCCAGAGCCATCGTGTTTGTGGTGGACAGTGTGGCCTTCCAGCGGGAGGTGAAGGATGTGGCGGAGTTCCTATACCAGGTCCTGGTCGATAGCACTGTGCTCAAAAATGCACCGGCACTGCTGATCGCTTGCAATAAGCAAGGTATCGTGTGCTGCCTTGTGGGCTGGACATCGGATTCAGCCCTTGGGAGATAGGGGTTCATGCCATGGATGCTGACTTTCTTAGGAGTTGGGATTTCAAGAAAACAAAGGCTGGAACTTAGTTTTAAGCTTGGACTACTCAGCAGCAACATTTCTAGCAGCCATCGGGGGAATTCTTAGGTCAGGTATGTCTAATAGCTTTGCAGAGAAGCACCATTTGGAAGAGCTACAGCTTTTTAGATGGGCTTAAGTAAGGCAGGTGGCTTTCTGCTTGTGCAGAGCTGTCTTCCTGCGTGTACAGGCATCAGAAAATAGGATCAACTTGAGTGTAATGAACCATCTGCACACACTTGGGAGCTTCAGTTTTAAAACCAGACAGCTGCTTAGTTGCCAAGATTATGTTTTCTCTTAGTTGGACGAGTAGGAAAGGACTAGATTTTCAGATCCCTACAACTTTTACAGTGAAGGTGTGGATCCCTCTATAACAATCTGAAGCTTTTGGGTGTATCAGGTTTGGTTTTCTTAGGTATTCAGGAACTACCTGAAGCCTTCATGACTCCAAGTAAAAAAAAAAAAAGTGCCGCGTTGAGCTCTATAATTCCAGGACAGGTGAGAGTGCGGGGCCTTGTAGGTGGGACATCAAACCCTGTCCTCTGTTTGAAGCAACTTACTGCCCAGCAAGAAGAAATAAATTCCCTACATGATACCAGACTTCCGGGTTGCTCCCGTTCACATCTGCAAACCCAAAGCTGCAGCATCACTTATCCTAGTGCAGGCACAGCTGTCTTTGTCCCAGTAACTCTTATTACTGCACAGTATGAGCAGGCCTTACTGCACCTTTAGGAGGAGGAACGAGGTTCTGAATTCTCATGTAAAACCAAAGAGCTGATTTCATTTTCTTTTCTCTCCCTAGATGTCACAATGGCAAAATCAGCAAAACTTATTCAACAACAGCTGGAGAAAGAGCTGTAAGTATGAAATTAGATCTTAAACCCTCTGAGCTTTTCTTGTTTTCCTTTCTGATTCTTACCTCAATGCTCAGTCAGCTCCCTTGAGCCACATCTGAAGTTCATCGTAAAAAAAGAGCAGTCTGTTTTGTCTGTGTTGGTGTAACTAGGATGAGAGAAGATTGCTCCTTGCTAAAGCACGCAACAAAGCAGTAGGTACAGACAGTGTATTGCCTCCTAGAAGCTGTGGCTTGAAGAAACAGCATCCCAATCCTTTCCGAAAAGCTGCCATCCCTAGGCTAAGTGATACCTTCCATGGTGCTGTCCCTTCTTAGGTACAGGCAGGGTGTAGGTGGTGTGAAGATCTTAGTAGATCTGCTCAGGTTTACTGGCACGGGGTTTTTTTGCAGGGCGGCTCTGATGCAAAAGGGCTTGGCATGCAAAGCTTGAGAGATGAGGAGGGAGCATCTAGTTTTCCCGGCCCGCTAACAGGCATTGGAGGAGCCTGTTTCGAATCGCGTGTTGGCTCTGTATCCCCCCTAGGAAGGACAGTAACCTGGGAAGGCAAATGATGTATGATCTGTTGCTGATTTTAAGTTGTAAGAGGAAGCAGAAGGAGGAGAAAGTGGCTTGTAGACTGTGCTGCATTGTAAGCTGCCAGCTGAATGAGCTTCAGGATCAACAGCTGGCAAGTCCATGTGGGGAGAGGGCAAGGAGAAGGTGATTTTTTTTTTTAAGTTATATTTAATCCGTGCATGAAGATTCTGCCTGTGAGTCCCATAATTGTAGTTGGGTCAAATCTGCTCTGGGAGAGACCCGTGCAGCTCTTGTGCTGTGGTGGACTTCACCACCAGCACCTAGTAGAGATTTTACTTCCCCACACCCACTCAGGACTGGATATTTTGCATTCCTGTTGCAAATTCCTGTGTTTTTTTGCTGGTTTACAGTTAGCACCAAGGTCTTGGGGGTAGGAGAAGGATTGTAGCTCTTTGGTCTCTAAACAAGTGCATGTTGTTGGGATATGGCCATATTGTTGCCAAGTGGTGGACTCGACAGTGTTAGGTTTACTGTTGGGCTTGATGATCTTAAGGGTCTTTTCCGACCTGAACGATTCTACGGTTCTGTAGTCTCCTTGGCCAGTAGATGGCAGCGGGGTTATTTCTGCTGGTGCCTCTTCCAGGCTGAATACCTGACCTTCCCGTTTTTAAGGGAGGAATGATTTGTCGCAAATAATTCAAGCCCTCCAGGAAGATAAGCATTCCTTGGTTGCGATGCAGAGCGTTTGCCAGTTATCTGTGTGTAGAAGCTGGATTTCTAGGTAGGTTATATGTGCCCTGTTAGGCTGCCGTCCTCCTCCCTGTGCTGCCGCACTTGGCTGTCCTTGTGTGGAGAACCCAAGGAAGTGTCTCCTCTCTTATTCCTGAACGTGCACCTCTGGGCAGTGTTGTATTTTCCCTGTGCCCCATTAATTTAGCTCCATTCTGTGAATAAGGACTATCTGGGGTTGACTGGGAGCGGGCACCGCCAGGCTGCTCTGTCTCTGAAAGAGGTGCAGCATCATCCAGGAGGCTCTACTAGGCGGTCGAAGACCTGGAGAGAGATTGCTCTTTGCATCTGTGCCTGATGCAGCCTCTTGACTTCCCTAGCCTTGCTTTTTGGGACCTTGGAGGCAGTCAGATCGCAGTGTGCTTCCGTGTCTGTTGGGCTGTTCTGTCTGCCTGTGCTGCTTCTGCCTCGGATGCCTGGTGAGCATGGATGGGGAGATCCATCCTTCCTCTCCACACTTGGCGGGGAGTTGAGATGCTGCAGCAAGCTGAAGGGCAGGAGCGGTAGTGACATTGCAGCCTGGGAGCAGTGGGGAAGACTCAAGCCCCCCCTCATTCCCAAAGGTATTTGGCACACTCAAGTGGCAGCGGGTTGTGCCCCTGCGTGACCCTCGATATCACGGGTGCCTCTCTCTTCCCAGTTACCCTGTTAAACTAGTGCAGATCTTGAGCACTGTGGGCTAAATCGCGTGTAATTCCTGGTGACTGCCATGGGGATGTTGGGGAAATTCAGAAGAGGACATCATCGCCTGACTCTTGCTGTTGCTTATTACAAAAGCAATATTACAAAAGCAAAATATTATAAAACAAAACCTGTTTAAGCACACTTTCCTTGAGTGGCCTTCTGTCTGTCTTGCTCTCCTTGAGCCTCTCTGGAGTTGTCCTTCCAGCAGGAATGTAGGAGAAGTGGGCAAAGTGCCCACCTCTGCAGAACCCTGGGACCTTCTGTCTTGGGTATAACGGGCATCCCGCTGACAGAACTGAATCCAAAACATCTCAGCAGCCGCGGCGTAGGGAACATTCCCCTGGTTCACAGGTCTTGACCCTTTCCCTTCTCTGTCCACAGCAATACCTTACGAGTGACCCGATCTGCAGCCCCCACCAGTCTGGATGGCTCAGCCACTGGGGGCCCTGCCCAGCTGGGGAAGAAGGGCAAGGACTTCGACTTCTCCCAGCTGCCCATGAAGGTGGAATTTGTGGAGTGCAGTGCTCGGGGCAGCAAGGGAGAGGAGGGAGATGCTGACTTCGAGAACCTTGAGAAATGGCTGGCCAAGATCGCCTGAACAGAGAAGGGCAGGGCTGGAGGGAGAGACTTGGGGAGGCTGGGGGGCAGGATACTTGGGAACTGAAAGGAAAAAGATAGTCTGAAGCACTCAAATCTCATTTTGCTGTGGAAAGAAGAAACTTAAGCTGGAAACCAGCATTGTGGTGTATTCCTCTGCTGCTCATGGGCTTGGGAGCAACATGATACCAATTGCTGGTGTGATTTTCTCTGATTGTCCCTATCACACTGAAACAGCTTTTTTCCTCTCCCTTCCTTTGTCTTCCTCTGGGATGCTGACCCTCTGGGCTTCTGTGTTTCCTTAATCTTTAGGCTTTTTGATTGGTAGCTGCCAGGCAAATTAGGAAGGAGTGAACTGCCAGGTGAGTTTTAGCGATGGGAAGTCTGCGTGTTGTCTTCTGCCTTGGCTTAGCATTGCAGCCCTGTTACCTCTCGGAGCTGCTGATCACCTCCTGATTCAGACCTCTTTCCCCAGCCTCCTGCTGCTTGGGAACGCTGTGCACCATCTGTGCTGCCCTGGCAGAGCGCACAGACTCTCCATTTGGCGGTCATTGAGGAGAGTATAAAAAGATGTTTACTTCTGCGTCTTCTCCCTTCCCGTTCTTCCAAAACAGTGCAGTCCCATGTCTGTGTAACGCTACCTGTGTCCTTTGCTGTGTCTTTGGGCGATTTCAGTTCTTGGGGAATTTTTCTTTAACTGAGGGCTGTGTCCTGAAAGCTTGCTTCTCCTTCCCGTACTTCAGGCTCTTCTCCCGCAGACATCTGTGCACACTCTCCAAGTAGCAGACGTATAGTAGGGTCCTAGCTTGAAACTCCGAGGCAGGCGCGTTTTTCGATGCGTACCTACATTATGTGTGAGATCTGGTGTGATGGGGCATTTGCTGTGCAGTCCCCCGCCTGTCTCCTGCTCCAGTGACTGCAGTCCGATCTTTTTTTTGTGTGTAATTAGTCAGCAGTGGTGGCAGAGTGAGAGGGAAAGTCAAGGAGCTGCTAGCACATGAGTGTGATTCCTCATCCGGGGGAAGATGCTCGGTGAAGAGGGGAAAGAAATGTGAGATTTTCCCAGTTCGTTCTCATTTGTCTGTCGTGTTTAAAGCCAAGGTTGCTGCTGGCTGTGTGATCCCAAATCGTTAATCTTGCAGGGAGGATTCAGGGAACGCCTGTCGCTGTCGGTATCGCAGTGGCTCAGCAGGCTGCTGGGAGGCTTGAGGGGTTGGAGCGCTCTTGTTTCAGCACGGTTCGGAACTCTCCGAGGGACGTTTGCTCTCCTCCTTCCCATGCTCTGGCCAGGAGCGTCGGTTCTCCAAAGGGAGATCTTCCAGCAGCATTGGTGTCGGGAGACAGGATCCTGGTGCTGCGCTGTGCGTTCAGCTTCCCTTTCCTGAACAGCCTTAAAACACAGGTGCCCTGCCCAGTGGCTTCGTGTAGCTTTGTGCTCTGGGGAGGTGCCATTTCTGTGCAGTACCTACGTGAGGATGATTGTGCTCCAGGATGCCACGCTGCAAATTGTGAGGTCTTACGACAATGAAATTTTTCCTTTGTTTTTGTTGTTTCCCCTTATATTTTGAGGGAGGAGGGAGCGGCTGGCTCCTGGTAGACCTTTTCTGTCCTTTGCAGCCTCGCCTCCTCTCCGGTTTGATGCTTCCTTCGTCGCTCACCTGATCTGTTGTGTTCGTTTCCTTTCTGTCTGGGTCATCCTCTGCCTCCCTGTAGCGTGGCCAAGTGTTAGGAGCGTTGGGAAGAGCGAGGACAGTCTTTAGCGAAGACTGTGCTCCTATGAATGCAGCAGGGCCTTGCGTTTCTAGGCTTGTGAACCCGGTGGCTCTTCTGCTATCCGTGCAGGAGGTGGGCAGGGTTATATTTACCAAGTATGTGATATTCTTCTGTTTCCTGCAGCCAGGGTATTGTTGGAACATGTTCGTCATGCTTTGAACGCCTTTAGCTGGAGCTCCTTCCTAGGCCACCTGCTTTGAATCCGTAATGCTGAAGCGAGAATATCGCAGTTTCTTTGGGTGGTTATTCTGCTTGCAAAGACCTGTCTCCTCGGAAGGCAGAGGCCAAGCACCAGCCCCTCCTGGGGCAAGGGGGGAAGGTAGCATGAGGCCATGGTTAGTTTTAAGTTATTCTTGTTAAAAGTATTCCTTACATAAAATTTTTTTTTTGCTTAAATCTTTGTTCTCACGTCTTCCTTTCGTCTGTCTGTATTTGCCTTGACTCTTCTCAGCGGTGTCAAATCCCCATGGACTGGGGCTTTGCGTCTGCTCGGCACGACGCTGGAGATCAGCCTTCCTCCTTAGTGGCCAGGTCTGTCAAAAAAACACATGCCTTGGGGAGTTTTTTGGGGTGTGCATTTACTCCTTAGTCTGAATGTTAGAGACTTGATGCTCAACGTAGCAGAAAACACCCATGAAAAAATCTTTTAAAAAGGTACTTTACTTGAATGCAGAGGAAAACTCAAGCCGGCTGCCGCGCGCTGTGCACGGCTGTTGTGGTTTACGTGCCAGAGCACTTGCCCTGCTTGGTGGCGGAGGTGGCTACGGCAGCGTGAGGCTCGGGGCTGAGCTGAGGCTGCTCCCTGTGCCGCTCGTGCCACAGGACGGAGCATGCGTTGGGCTGTTGCAGAGCTGCATGTGTTTTTTGGGCCGCGCTCCGTGACTTGCCTGTTAAATATTTGGGGCTGTTTTTTCCCCGGTGGCTGAAGGAAAAGGGCAGAACTGGAAACTGAATTGTTGTTTTCTTTCTTTCTTTTTTTTTTTTTTTTTTTGTCTTTTTCCCCGGTCTGGTTTGTGCTTTGTTTTTGACTCTGCTGTATAAACCTTGCTGCCAGGCTGTGGCTTTGTGCTGGCCGCGCGGGTTGCTCCTCAGGCCGCAGCCTGGCAGCCACTCTGTTTGGGTGTCTTTAGCAAGACAGCAGGATGTGATAAACTCACCTAAAGGGACCTTCTGTTCCTCCAACCTGCCTGACCCAGAGTCCCTCGCCCCGCACATCTGCAGGGACCGAGGCTTTCGCTCTACTTTAAAGCTCTTTTGATGGATGTTTTTTGCCAAGGGTCGTGCTTTGCCTGCAGATTGTTCCCCTGGGAAGGAAGGGTGTTTCTGGAGGAGATCGACAAGCACAGTGAGATCCAGGATAGCAGAAACCACGTGAAAGTGGAGGACAGATGGCTGAAAGGCAAAGAAAAGCAAAAAGAGCATGATGCCTGAACATTGGCATCCCCGTGGTGGTGGTTTCCAAGGCTCCCCAAAGCAGATGTCGCAGCTGTGACCTTTCCTGTGCTTAGAGCCATTGGCCAGCCCCAGCCACCTTGACACCTTTGGGGCCAGGAGCTTCCGTGTGGCCCTGTTTGGGCCACCTCATACGCTGGCTGGCACCTCCTGGGGCTTGTCCAGCTTGATGTTACCTCTGATCTACTGAAAGTGGAGAACGCGGAGTTAGGGAAGGTCATGGGGGTGAGTTAAGGGAACCCCTGCCAGGTGGAGGGGGAACAGGAATAGGAATACCGAGGACAGACCTCATTAATGTGAAGACTTGCTGTCCAGAGCAAATCCAAGGCATCATCTCCTTTCCCTTTTCCTTTATTCCCTCTGTGAGCATGGATGCAGCGGGGCTGTTTGCCGAGAGCACAGTGAGAAGTCAGGCCTTGCCCAGCGCAGTGATGGGGTAAATACAGTTACCCAAGAAAACCCTTCCGCTCCCCTGCTGTCCCCCTCCACCCCCATCCCATCCATGTCTCAGTCTGTGACGCTGCCCAGGAGGGGATACAGCCACAATGTAAAGGAGGAGGAAGGTGGGGTGGCCCTGAGTGGCCCAGGCTCCTTGCCCATGGGCCCAGGAGCCCCGTCTCAGCTCAGTCCTGTCCCTCCGGTCCCTTCCTGAGCTATGCTGTAGCCATCTCCAGCTTAGCCGTGTCCAGGTCTGTGCCTGGCCATGGCCCCTGCTGATCCTGACCCACCGACTGACTGTCCAGCACCCTTTGCTGTCTCGGTCCCGGGGATGGTATCGTGGATCCTGACCAGCAGCATCTGCCACGGTCCTCTACGGGTGGCAAACGTGCTTCAGCAGCCACCCCTCCTAGAGGAGCCCTGGAAGAGATGGGATCTCAGATGTAGCACGTTCGGGTCAAGCCCTTTTTCCTTTTGGCTTCACCTTTTAGCAGCTCCGGGAGATAAACGGTGTCCTTTGCGCAACACCAAGCTCTTGATAAACTCACGAAGCAATTCCCGTCCTACAGGTCAAGGGGTGCTCCTATGTGACGCTCTACAGGTGACAGCAGGCTGTCATCAGCAGTGGCTGCATCCCCATACCCCACCAGCTGACATTTCTCTTCCCGTTCTAGTGGGCTGCCTTCACCCTGCCAGGAACGGAGAGGGCAGGAGGAGGGCAGGGGCAGGAGGAGCACGGCCAGAGCAGGTCAGGGAGGCCCTGGAGCTGCTGCCCTCTCTCAGGAGATGCCGCGGGCAGGGGTGTATCCTGCACAACCCTCTCTCTACCTCCAGTCCTCTGCCTGCATCCCCATGCCCAAAGCAACCGTGCCCACCCTGCAGCCCCGTGCACCTCTAGCACCCTGACTGCAGCCCCACGAACCCATCCTGCAGGGTCCTTCCCAAAGACCCTTCCTGCTGCCCCATAAACACTCCCCAGTGTGTGCAACTCCATGCCTGAAGCTTGCAGAGCCCTCCGCCCTGCCCGCAACCTCCTGCCCGCAGCCGGCTCCTCCCTGCCTGCACCCCTTTCCATGCAGCCTGTCTCCAACCCCCATCCTAGCCCCCTGCCCAGTGCCTATGGCTGCCTGTACCTTGCCTGCAGCCCTTTTCCCGCAGCCCAAAGCCCACAGCTGCCTACCTGCATCCTCCTGCATCCTGCCTGCAACACATTGCCAACAGCCCCTTGCCTGTAGCCCACAGCCCCTGCCTACCAACCCCTGCACCCTTCCTGCCCCCCCCGCCTGCCCCATGCCTGCAGCTCCCTGCACTCTGCCTGCAGATCTCTGTCCGCAGCCCCTTGCCCAAAGCCCACTCTCCCCTCCCTGCAGCCCCCTGCCCTCACCCCATGAACCCTCCCCCCAGGCTCCTGCCCCCAGACCCTTCCCGCTGCCCCATGGACCCTGCCCTGGGGCTGCAGCTCCCTGCCTGGAGCTTCCCATGCACGGCCCTCCAAGCCCTGCCTGCTGCCTGCTGGACTGCCCAGGCACCTTTTTTTTTGGCAGGATGGCGTGGGCTGCCTGCCCACCCTGCACCCCCCCTCATGGCTGGTGGAGCCGCAGGGAGTGGGGGGGGGACACACACACACGCCCTGTCAGCCACCATTTCTTCTCCTTCGCCAGCGAGGGATGAGCTCAGCATGCGCCAGGATGCGACCTGCAGCATCTCCCCCCCCCCCCCCCCCACCTTGCCGATGGGGCAGCTCTCGGGGGCGGGAGCAAAGCACCACAGTTGGAAAAGTGACCTTTATTTAAAAAATAAAAAGAGCAACAAACCCCCCCAAATGTTCTGCAGTAAACCCCTAGTGATAACTTCTCACAACGCGTGCGCGGTGTCCATGCTGACCTCTGCGAGGGGTGCAGGGGGGGTGGGGGGGAAAGGCGTGGGGCAGCCCCACAGGGTTGGGAGCCGTCTCCCCTGCTCCTGTCCCAACTCGAAGGGCATAACCCAGCTGGAAACGTCACACGGGAGTGGGGAAACATCGCCAACAGCAGGCACTTCTCTGGGTACATGGGATGGGGCTGCACTCCAGCCCCCGTCTGCCTCCTGGTCCAGGTGGTGGTGGTCGTGGGGGTTGCCCCCTCCCCAAAGTGGTGGGCAAGGTGCGGCTGGAGAACCTGGGAGGAGCCGGCATGGAGCATCCCTCGCCGGGAGCACAGCGGTGCCATGGGCTGCAGGAGAGGAGCTCAGAGCTGCTAAGGTGAAGTCGCTCCCTTAGAAGGAAAAACAAACCCAAAAAAAGACAAAGTACTGGCAGTGGGTAACGGGGGGGGTGGGAGGGGGTGCGGAGTCAGTCCTCGGGTGGGCTACACCAGCCCTGCTGCCTTCTCCTGCACGTTGTACTCCTTGCTCCTCTTCACCTTCCAGCTGATGAGGGCGAGGAGGATGGTGCCCACCACCTTGTAGCCCACCTGCAGCCCCAGGTATCTGTCGGGAGAAGAGCAGGGAGATGCCGTGGCTGGAGGTGCCACCTCCAGCTGGCACCAGGTTGAGCTGGGGGACAATCCCCGCGGTCATCCACACTTGGGGGGGGACGGGGGGGGACAGGGGGTACCTGTTGCGGAGGAAGTCGTTGTTGTAGTAGGCGCAGAACCGTCGATGGGTGCACTGCTTCTGCCAGTAGATGCAGGAGGAGTCGATGAGGGCGCCGAACATGGCCGGGGCTGGCAGCCAGGCTTTGGAGAAGAGAGGATGGAGTCAGGCTGCCCGCCCTGCCCTGCCCTGCCCGCAGGCTTTGCCTGCCCTTCCCCAAGGAGGTTCCGCACCTCTTGGGGTTCAAGCAAACCTCTGGGCACCCTGCCGCCTTTCCCCCCCCCCCAGCCTCGACAGAAGATGGACACTCACCCAGCAGCCTCATTAGTAAGAACTGGACTCCGATGGCAAACGACTTCTCATCCTGGTTCACCACCCTGCAGGGGAGAAGCCATGGGAGGTCAGAGCTGCCCCGGCAGCTCTGTATTTGGCCAAGCGTCTTGGCCTGGTTGCACGTTCAAGAGGCCCCACTGATCCCAGCATGGGGAACCATCACGTCACCGCTACCCCAGTGCCTTGCGAAACCTCCCCCCACTCCCCCCGCCCATTGCTCACCGTAAAACCATCATGTAGAGCGGGTTGTGGGACAGGCAGGCTACCAGGGCAGCGAAGGAGATGAGGAATATGGCAGGAAGGAGCATGTGGGAGCAGCTGAGGGGACAGGAGCCTGTCTTGGCAGAGGACAGCCCGTTCCCAGCAGAGATCAGGGAACAGTTCTTGTAGATCTGTCGGAAACATTTGGAAAAAAAAAAACAAAACCAAGTGTAAGACTCTCAAAGCAAAGAGCAGGGATTTTAGCGATCCACCAGACTGCATCGCTTTGCAGAAGACTAGTAAGAGCATCAGCTCCGACGTTAAGGCATGGACCGTGGCATCCTGCAATGGGATGTGCTGCCGTCTCCATTTCTCCACCCGATTCCCAGGCCATCACAGCGGTTCTCCATTGCTCCTTCTCAGGACTTCGGCATCTCAGGTAGACCTCCCCGCATCGAAAAGGCTCTACCACGCTGTTGCATGGATCTAGTTCCTGCAGCATCGCTGCAGCCTCCACCACCACCACCAGGAAGCAAGGTGCCCACCTGCCACGCCTTTGCAAACCACTCGTTTTACTCACCACTTGTTTGGGAGCGGAAGAATTAGCGGTGCTGTTGGTGCAGCCAGCGAAGCAGGGGGAGATGTACTCCACGTTGTTTTCTCCGCACACCGGGTGAAAGATGTGCTCGGAGCAGTGGCACCCGCTCGGCCTCTTAACCTGCTGCGGGGAACTCAATGTACTGCCAAAAAAGAAGGGGGGGGGGGGAAATGTTAAAAAATTAAGAAATAGGACAGGAGGAGGAAGAAAAAATCCCTCTTACTAGTCAACCAGTTTCCCCATTTCTATTTGTGCTGGGACAGTGCCAGCAGCAGGCTGGCCTTGTGCCAGACCCCGGTCCCCTGCAGGTACCTCTGCAAGCGTACAGTGAACTTAGCAGTAATTGTTATGTCTGCAAACAAGTACTCACACACTTACTTCTTCTTTTTTTTTTTTTTTTTTTTTTTTCTTTCCTTTTTCCCCCAGCTGAAAACTCATCAGCCAAATGCCTGGAGAAATATCTATATATCTGGGCTCCATCCAGAACTGCACAAACAGATGTTGCGAACAGCCCCAGCTGGAAACACCATTCAGAGAGAAACTGGAAGCCGGCTCTTTTCCAAACAAGCCTGACGACAGCGTGAAAGTCAAGAGGACAAACCGAATTATCTGTCCTGTCTTGCCTTACTACCTAAGGGAGTTCATCTGCTGGAGCGGCACAGTCTGTCTCTTGTAGGAAGCCGGCAGCAGGGACTTGCCCTTGGGCATGGTGGCATGGGGCTGCTCCATCTCCTATGGAAGCCGGCAATACGGACCATCCCTTGGGCATGGTGGCATGAGGCTGCTCTGTCTCCTACGGGAAGCCGGCACCAGGGACCTGCCCTTGGCCATGGTGGTATGAGGCTGCTCCGTCTCCTACGGGAAGCCGGCACCAGGGACCTGCCCTTGGCCATGGTGGTATGGGGCTGCTCCACCTCCTATGGAAGCTGGCAATACGGACCATCCCTTGGGCATGGTGGCATGAGGCTGCTCTGTCTCCTATGGAAGCTGGCACCAGGGACCATCCCTTGGGCATGGTGGTATGAGGCTGCTCCATCTCCTACGGGAAGCTGGCACCAGGGACCATCCCTTGGGCATGGTGGCATGGGGCTGCTCCGTATCCTATGGAAGCCAGCACCAGGGACCGGCCCTTGGGCATGGTGGTATGGGGCTGCTCCACCTCCTATGGAAGCCGGCAGCAGGGACTTGCCCTTGGTCATGGTGGGCTGGAGCAGAGCTCATGTTCACCCATCCACGCAGCCCACAGCTACCTGGGGATCCAGGCAAAAAGCTCTTATGTGCTGCTGCCGTTGCAAGGGAGGAGGTTTTCCAGGTAATATAAGGCAACAGCCTCCTTTTCCATGCAAGTCCTTCCAGCAGCCCCCAGCAAAGTCCACCAGGACTGGTGTGTCACGCAGGAGCTGAGACAGGCAGTCAACCTGACACTGGTGGCAAGAGGTGAACGCTGCGAGGCCAAGGTGCCTCCCAACATTTAGCACCCGCAGCACCTGGTCTGGAGCCGAGGGATCTCCTCACATTTGAAGCCTTGCTCTCGCGCCGAAAGCTTGAGATGCCACTGCCTCAGTGGACTTCCACGCGCTCCTGTGAATTGGCGGTGTGCGCCGGGCAGAGCTCAGAGCCAAATATAAACACGACGCCCACACACGGATTCGCAGAGCGCTGTTGCTTTCCTGCGCCATGGTTATTTAAGTGGCTTTTAAGTGGGAGAAGCGTGTGGACTGCCCTGTCCCTCACCCCTCCACCATACCCCCGGGGACAGGAGGCTTATTGGTGGCCAAGGGAAACATCGGTACGAAAGCCCCTTGCTGGCAGTGCATGGGGAAATGAGCACGACGCCTTTGACAGCAAGCCTTGGGGGGGGGGACTCTAAATGCCATTTTTCTCTTAAAAAGACACGGTAAGAGCCAAAAGTTTCCATCCAGGTGGGGAGAAAGGTGATGTCCAGCTGGAATGAAGGGAGAGTGTGAGGTGACCATGTGTGGGGTTGATGTGGACACGGGCACTAATGCTACTGATTTCCCCCTAGAAATCCCGAACGAAAAATACACCCTGCTGGTTTGGTACGGAAAATCAGGAACGAAAGCCCTCCCAAGTTTTCTGTGCTTTATAGTGCTTAGCTCTCCTCCAGGCAGTGGGATCGAGGAGCAAGCAGTAGTGTGGCGATGTCCACTGCCTCTTCTCCTCCACCCGCACGTATCCCGCCCCCTGGATGATCAGGTCAAGAGCTGGAGGGATAAGGAGCTGGAAAGAACCCAAGCACCTGCGTTACCTGGGGGGGTAGATCCCATCGACGCGCCCTGTGGAGCAGCCCATGAAGAAAATGGGCAGGCAGATGAGGATGGAGAAAACGAGGACCACCACAGCAAACCGGGGGATGGCTCGCAGGGAGAAGGCAAAACGTTTCATGATGATTCCTCCTAAGAGCATCCCGAGGGCTGCTGCTGGCAGGTTCACAGCTCCTGCGGAGGAACGGAGGCGTTAGCTGGGGTCCTGCCTGCCAAGGACCTCTCTGCGGGCAGGGGGTGGGGGGGTAGCGGCTTTGTGGACCTCGTGGGGGTTGGGAGAAGCCACAGACCCCACCATTACCCAAGACCAAAACCCAAGGCAGTCAGCACAGATGAGAAACCTCAGCCTCAGGAGTCCGGCTTAGAGATACAAGATCAAACTTGGTGTGTAATTGCGTGCTCTTGCCAACTTCTTTAAGCACGCGCGTGATCCAGACCTGCTTCACCCATGTGGTTGGGGCTGCGTGTTTTCAAGGAGAGCCGTTGCTGGCCCACAAGAACGAGCGAACAAATGTAGGCAGTCCCTGAGAGGCTGCAAGACAGCCTGGTCTTCTGCAGGCATCTCAGGTCAGGAAAGTCATCAAACATCTCAAGGGGATCCCTAGGTCTCCCCATGAGTGTTCCAACTACTTCCTCCCATGGGATTAAAAAGCCTGGAGAATGTGGGCAGGTGGCCCCCTGCTGATGGTTATGTTTCACCCTGCGGCTGCCGGTGCCCGTCCGTGCTCACCTATGAGAAAGTTGGCATACGAGGGGGAGGCACCATACTGCTTCTCCAGGAACTTGTTGAGGAAGGTGGCCAGACCCGCAATGACCGAGGAGAAGCTGCACTGAGCCAGCACCAGGAGGATGAAGAGGGGGTTGAGGAGCAGCCGGAGGAAGATCTTTGGGAATCCTACAGGGAAACAGCAGGAAAAATGTCTTTTAGCCATGTGATCCTCACGTCAGCGATTCGTACTGCGGAAAAAACCCTCCCTTGGACTGTTCCCGGAGAGTTAACACAGGGGATGTCTAAGGCCGTGGGGAAAATGGAAGGGGAGATACCCTAATTTGGCCCGGCAGCTGGCAGGACCATGGCCAAAGTGCCCTGAGAAGGAGGTGGAAGACCAGCCCTGCTCGCCACCCTCCCGCCCACACTTCTCAAACTCCCAAGCCCCCGGAGCGCTTAGCAAAAGACGCGGCGCTTTTGTTTTTCTGGAGCAGGGGCCATATCCTCAGGCGGTGCAAACAGTACGAAGCCACGAGGGTTTTGGCAAGGGCAGGGTCTGGCTCCTGCAGCTGATGAACACAGTGTATTTTCCTGGTGGGACATCATGTCCCCCCCGGCCCAGCCAGGACAGCCTTTCAGCAGAGGCTCCTCAGGAGCAGCTCTGTTTATTTGGTCTCTAATTAGCTTTCCCCTTCCAGCAGAGAGTGCTGCGGAGACCCAGCCTCATTCATCAAAGCCCGATGAGATAGAGAAGAAGGAGCTGACAGCCTCAGGGTACGACCGAGGTGGATGGAGAGGGAAGGAGGGGGAGACTTTAGCTGGAAAGAAGTCATCATGGAGCTAAAATAAGTCATTAAACTGATCTCTCTCATCAGTGACATCACTACTCCAGCCCGTTTCAGCCACGCATAAACAAACTGGTGGAAAGCTGCAGGGTGGTGACCTTCTCAAAGCGGCAGCCGGTGGCGCCGGCCGGCAGCCCCGTGCCCTCTCCTGGAGCCGTGGGTGAAACCACCCAGCTAGCGTTTTTTTCCAGCATGCTCCTGCCATTTAAGATCCTCAAACCAATTTCCAGAGATGATTCAGGCTCCGCCAGACTCCAACACCGCTGTCTCACGGCAAGAGGGAGGCTGTGTCCACCTTCCCGTGGATCCTTCGGGAAGGGCACGCTACAGCCCTGGAGGTGCCTGAGCTGGCCCTGGCGTCTCCCCGCAACATGGTGGAGAGATGCAAAGGCCCCCCCCAACAAACCCCTTCAGCTTGAAAACACCGGCGTGGTGGTCTCCACCCACCCAGCCCGGCCCGGTGCCCCCGTTCACCCTCGCCCTTTACTTTTTATAAACTCCAGCAGGGAGGTTTCTTCAGCCACCCCTTTCTCCATCTTCCTGAGCATGCCAGCCTCCGCGTTCGGGACCTGGGGAAGGAGAGAAGAGCAGGCTGTGGTGAGAGGGGAGCACCCGTGCGTGGCTGGCACCGTCCCGGCTCCCGGCGAGGCTCAGGAGGAGCCGAATCTGTCCCGGGTGCCTTTGTCCCCCTGCCAAGCCTGACTGTTTTCCTGCCCCGTCACAGCAAAGGGGCGAATTATCTCAAAAAATCACTGCAGCCCTTGCGCGGAGCCGCAAGACAAAAGCCCGTCCTGCTCGGGGAGGTTTAAGAGCTTGGAAAGCTTTCCTCTCCCGAACCCCGACAAGAGACCTCTGTTTTAATTTCTGCAAAAAGTCTGAATATGAAAGCTGGAGACAGGTCAGCTCAAGTCTGGTGAGTCCTCTGGCGATAATCATGAAATATTTTGGGTTTGATTTTGACCTTTAAAGAATCGATGATTAAACAGTTTCAGCACAAAACAAAACTATTTTTGAAACGAAACCAGTGGGGCTTGGCTTTGAAAACACCGAAAACGGAACACTTTTTGACAGTTTTCCACCTTTTAAAGTTTGTTTCAATGGGGAGCTTGTCTCTTTTCTGCAACTTTTTCCCAAAGGAAAAGCCCATTTATCAAACCCCGCTGCCCAGCTTTATCCCAGGGCTGCTCCCACGTACGCCACGCTTGAGGACACTCCGGTCCGAGCAGGGGCTGTCACTGATGATGCTGCTGGTGTCAGGGGAGCGTCACCTTGCAGGGGGTGTTGCAGGGGGGAGTTAACATCCAGCCATCACCAGCAGAACCAGGTCAGACGCGCCAGGAAGGTCGAGTCCCCTCAGGCAGACCCCTACCAAGGAGGACTGCAGGCAGGAACCCCGAGAAGCCACCCAGCCATCGCCCTGTCCCAGGGAAGGCGCAGGTCTACCCAAAACCTTCCCAACAGACGCTGTCGACGCGGCTAGCGGGAAGGGCACGAGGTCTGGGTTTGGTCTGCTGAGCTGCGGTGGTTCTGGCTTTCCAGCTAATGGTGAGGAAATGAACGATCTCATCCTCCACGTGTTAGAGGCGCAGAGCTTGTTTGGACGGCTTTTCACTTGTGAGAAGTTGTAACCACATCTGAGAAAGGTTGCTGGGCTCCCTTCCTCCCTCCCACCCCTCTCCTCCAGGGACAGGTATTCCCTCCCCGAGCGCAGCCCTGTCACCAAGATGTTCTGGCCCTCTGAAAATGAGGTCTCACCTCTCCTTTCAGCATGTACCGAGGGAAAAAGAAATAAGGAATGGACGTGAGCACCAAGCAGCCTGAGGAGATCAGCAGGCCCAGCCACCAGGCTCCAATCCACCGCTGGTCCCTCGGCGTCAGGGCCACTGTAGCTGCAAGACAGAAGGGCCCACCATAAGAGCTCTGCTCCTGCACGTCTAAGGGTAAAAAAGGGCAAATATGGACTGGTGGAGCACGAAGGGTCCAGGTGGGCCCAATCCAGAAGACTCCACTGGCCTGCAAGAGCAAACGGATGGAGGTGGGAGCTCCTCCCAGCGTTGGTAGCAAGACCAGCCCTGGTCGTGTTTGACCTCCTTTCCCCTGGCCAGGATCCCGCACCGCCACTCCCCGTCCAAACTGCGCCAAGCCTCCCAAATGACTGTAGGATGGATTTAGTCAGCATGGAAGTATGCTGATGGCACAGGTTCAACTCTTCCCCGCCGAGCCAGCCAGCAAGGCGGCGACTACGAGGGCCTGACTCCATCCTCCTCTGCTGGGGCGTGAGGTGGGTTTGGACCACGCTGCCTGCCCGGGATGCTGAGCTGAGACAGGGACGGGAAAGGGCACAGCCACTTTCCTGGAAAACATTGCTGTCCCATTGTTCCAGGCTTGGTCACTCTCTACTCGCAGAGACCAAGGGAAGGACCCGTGCCGGCAGAAGAGTGCCATTAACGAGCCTGGTTTCCGAGTGGATGAAACTCTGGGCGCCTTCTCCGGAAAAAGGAGGAGAAGGTGAGAGCCGCTCCGTCTCCAGCGCAGACATCCTTTGGCTGGGCCAAGCGATGCTCACGGGAGGTTGACAGATTGCTTGGTTTGGCATGGGGACCTCATCTCCCCGTCCCCGGGACCTTGCGGCTGGGAAAGGAACCGGCAGCAGCTCCGGGTGGGAGCCCCGTGCCAGGGTGCAGCAGGAGAGGAGCCCACGCCCCGGTGAAACAATCGCCCCGCTTCCCCAAACAGGACCACTCCACTCTGGAGCTTGGACGTCATCACGGAGCGACCGGGCAGAGGCTGCTAAATCCGTCTGACGCCACGGGGAGAAAGCCAAGGCTTTTTGCCGTTTCCTGCCCCAGGTTCATTTATTATTCTTATCAGGCACCGGACAAAAATGTCAGGCGAGCTCTGATCTCTCTAAGGAAACACAGGAAAAGCCACATTAATGATGGAGCTGGAGAGAATTCTTTAGTGATTAAGTTACCAGAAATAATAAGCATGCACTGCAGATAAAGAAAATAAGCCCTGTGGTGGCACTGGCTTGGTCCCTCTCTCTGCAGATGCTGGTGAAGGGTGGTGGTAGGGAGCAGGATGAGTAGACGTGAACCTTCCTGTGCAGGGAAGATGGTTGTCTTCCCAACCCTGGACGCTTCAGACGTCCCCACTCCCCTCCACCACCGTGCTGGGGTAGTGTGGTATTTCTCAGCGTGGTGGCTGTGGGCAGACCCCAGCATTGACCACCTTCAGTGCAGCACCATGAGTAGGACACCGAAATGTCCCTACCACAGGACTCCGCTTCAGTGGTGGCTTCAGGACCACCTCCCTCACGGAGAGATGGAGTGGAGAAGTGCACTGGGGGTGCTATTCCAGGTCAGGTCTTTCCAGCGGAGTGGGGTTTTGGGTCACGGGACTGGTGGCTTCTGCCATAAGTCATCTCAGAGTCACCTTCTGACTCACAGGAGGCTTTCAGGAGGACCATCGTTACTTGAGAAATACTCACCGATGTCAACTCTTCCGATGTCCACGAAGAGCCGCAGCACCACAGATCCCAGCAAGTATCCAAAAGCAGGGCCGAACACGGCGATGGCAAAGAGGATGGCTGAAAAAAGGGAGCAGAGAACACCAGTGTGAGCAGGGAACAGTAGCCTGAGGCAGGAATGGTGTTACAGAGGAGAGGAGAATACAGAGGAGAAAAACCATCTTTTATCAAGCAGCAGATGATGAGAAGATTCCCGTTGCTCAGATACTGACCCTGGTGTTTACCTAACGGGAGGGCAAGCAGCTGCCTGCAGAAAAAGTCTCTCTGCTCTGCTGCAATCCAGGCTTTGCTGATGGGCTACAAGTTGTCATCCACAGCGTTAATATCCATGAGTCACTGTGACAAAGGGGGGAAGCCCTGAGAGCAGCAGGATGGTGGCATCCTGGGCTCCCGCAGGCGACGGAGACCTGAGTCTCCTACAGGAGGCTGAGGAAACAAAGCCATCTCGGTCCTTGGATCCGAGCAAAAACATTTGGTGCAAACTTCAGGCGAGGTGAAAGATGCTGAGAGCAGAAAGGCCACAGATCACCCACAGCTGAACTATCCCATTCAAAAAAATAGATAACTTGGACCTAACCCCTAAGGTCAAAACGTTTCCTTTTGACTTCTTTGGAATGAAAAGATTCAGGTTTCCTCCCTGAAAGAAACTCTGCACAACCTTCTTAAGATATTCAAAAGTTGACAGTTTGCTTGAACTGCGTTGACCATTTCCGTGCATTTCCCTGCTCTGGAGCCTTGGAGCATGTTGGGTAGGAAAGATCAGATCTCCCACTGCTATGCCTCAGCTGTGAACTTATTTTAAGAGCGCTTTTTTTCCCCCCCCCTTTTTTTTCCAATTAGGCAAGGCAGTGCTTTTGTTTCTACAACATAAACCTAAGTATTGAAGGGCAGGGTCTTTCGAGAAGGAGTATTTAACCTCGTACGTAGACAGCAGTGTTCCCTTCCTTAGCAAGATGCTGAGACCTAAAATGAAACGAGACTCGAAGGGCAATGGCATTTACGTTGTATTGAGGCAATCCAGCCTCACAGTAGCCATGCCCCGTGACGTTCCCACAGCCCTAAAGTGACCACCTGTATTATAAAGAACAAACCAGTCCCATTTTCCTTCACCTTCAGCACCTGCAGGTTGGGGAATGCAAAGGGCACGCTGAGGTCCTGGGAAACGAGCATTCCCTTGCCGCAGGGGGAAGCCAAGGATGCTCCGTCCCTCCTTTTGCCAGCCCAGGTGCTATATTTGAGCTGAGAGGAGCGAGTACTGCCCGCACGGGAGACTTTCTGCAGAACTTGGGTGGTGCAGCACCTCTTCCCAGCAGGATCCCGGAGCAAAGTGCGCCTGGGTGGGTCTGGAGACCCTGCCAAGAGCTCCAGTGCTTGTCCAAAGCCTGGCCTTGGGAGTCTAATCCCCGAGGTTTTCCTTCTCCTTTAGTGCTTACCTTATTTTGGAACATCCGCTTGCGACTCCTAAATCACTCTGACGCCTTTGGCCGCTTTAAAGACATTGTTCGGCACCAGGAGGAATCGGGTTTTTAAACAACTTATGGAATGAGCTCACAGCTCACGTACACTGGCCAGCACCAGATGGGTTTTGGCATTCACAGGGAAAACCCATGCAGTTTAACATGGAAGCCAGCACCTATGTCCTTGCAATCAAGAAGTCCTCCCGAGCCTGGCAGCTCCCGCCGGGCAGGGACTGATTCCACAGCAAAAATGCTGATTTTGAACCCTCGATGCAAAACCTGTGTTAATTGGCCTACAGGCTGTCATACCTCTGGTTAAACCACGATCAACCGACACCCAACAAGAGCAGGAGACGGTCTCTGAGAAGGTTTCCTTCCCGGTCTTTCCCCACCATGGATGGCATGAGTTCTCACACACACCAGGGAGCAGCCCCAGCTCATCCATCTCGTCTCCTTGCCCTGGTTCTTTGGCTTCCTAACACCCAGACCGCAAATGTAACCCTACAGACAGCAGCTGACTCTCAAGGGGAGAGACAGCCCAGCCTTTTAATGGGGGAGGATCTCACCCAAGTCCCACAGGCTGCTCAACCCGTGCCCACAGGTTCCTCTCCAGATGAGCACCTCTATATCCACCTCTATATCTCACCTCTAAGGTCCGGAGGAAACAAAACAATATACAGCAATGATCCCACTTACCAACATAGAGCGGGGAATTGTTTGCTTCCGCAAAGTCATCTACGTAGGATATCCCAAAGGGCTGGATGGGAACCGTCCCGATTCCAGCCAGCAGCTGGGCGATGACCATCATTGCCCATATGCTGCTGGCCTCCTTCTGGGGATCCTGGGTGGTGTTCGGGCACACAAACTTATTCTCTGCGTAGCAGAGTTCAGCCTGGACCTGGCTTTTGTTACCTGAAAGGGAGAAGAATGAGCATTACAACTCTGGGTGCATCCCCTGCCTTCTCCCACGCTAAATCCCTAAATACAGGGAACCTCCCAGATTTGCTTGGTAGGCACACGCTGTTGGATTTCGGATGGATCGCTCATTTTATTTAGCGAGTCTCATCACCTTTCCCTTCCTTTAGGGCATTGTACTGATGTCAGCGTAGCAAACAACCAGGCAGGGATTTTTATCAAACTTTTAAAGCCAGGCTGATCAGAGAAGATGGAAGCAAATCCATCAGTCCTGCAGCCCAACTCCAGCGAGCTGCATTCCAGCTGTCAGCGAGAGACAAAAACCTCTCCACCAAAGCTGCAGCAACGCTGGCCCCAGCCAACTGACAAAAGCCTTCGGACAGATGGTGTCAAAACTGGTGGAAAAACCTAAATACGCATGGATGGAAAAATCATGACAAATGAAGGTGTTATGGAGCAAACAGAGTAAGCCCTGGTCTTTCGATGCTAGCTCTTCCCATTCTGGCTTTTCTTTTTTCTTTTTTTTTTTTATTATTTGCAATTAGTTCAACATTCCTATCACATCTTTCTGGTTAATGCAGTAACTGTGGATTTTCTACACTTCTGAGTAAACAGACACAAAACAAAACCAAATATTTGTCAGGTGATTAGGGGTTTCCATTGGCGTAGCACGGCAGTGCATTCCTAAGAGTATGTCGCCACAAAAATCCTTATGTGAGTCCATTCAAAACCGCGTTGCCTAAAGGGTCCACGTTGCCAGACAGAAGGAGCCTCCTTTTCTAATAAAGATTTTACCGCAGCAGAAGTGAGAGCCGCAGAAAGTCTCTCCTGCCAGGTTGCTGTGGAGCGAGGCTGCTCTCGGCTTAATGAGGGCAAACCTAACGAGTGGCTGGCTTTTTGTTACAAGTGGTCTTTGCTCCCTTGTGGTACGTGGGCAGGAGCAGGGATCGATGCTCTCTGGGGCGTCCTGGCTGCCCCGAGCAGGACACCCTGCCCCTGCATCTCCATTGCCCTCGGCGCCCAGGAGCGACCCACCTCCATCCGAAGCAAGGACCTTACTTCTTCATACCACCCAGACGTGGGGAGGTCAACCCTGCTCAAGGCTGCCATGCAAACTCCAACCAGGACTGGAGCAACTTTATGGGCTGTAAGCACCAGGCCAAGACATGCACGGCCCTGGGCAGGGAGCAGGACGATACCTGCTCCTTCAACTTGTTTCCTTCACAGTAAGAGCAGCCTCTGTCCCAAAGCCTGACCAGTTCGTAGCCTGACGCGTGAATTTAAGCTGTCAGAAAACTTGGCATGGTGCCTGATCCACGATTCCAAGCTGGCCGACTCGAAAGACATGGAGACGTTCGAGGCTGCGTAGCAGGGAGGCAGCTGCGAGCCAGCAGGGAGCCGCTCTTCGCGTTTCCGCGCGAGCGCTGGCGCGCTCTCAGCCCCACGCTGGGCCATCATTTTTAATAACGCTTCATGGGATCTGGGCTTGTAGATCAGCCGTGCCGGCGCCAGATTTCCCAGAACTGATACGGGAGAGCAAAGCTGGAGGATCTCTAACCCTTTGGTGGGAGCAGAGGTTGTCAGGCACCTGTGAGCAGCTCCGTCCTCACTGTGCTTTGATCCCCACCTGGGGTTTGCATCCTGTTGAGCTGCAGCGAAGTCAGGACCTAACTAAAGGCAGCAACTTGCCTAAGGCCACCCAGCAGCTCCCCGGCAGAGCCAAGGCTCCCTGAGCCCAGAGGACCGGGCTAGGACGTGATGCACGGGGATCGAAGCTATTCCAGGAGAAAGCATCTTCTCACCAGAGGTGGAAGGCTTTCCCCAGCTGCCGTCCCCCTCAGCGGCACAGCCATGGGGCGAGAACTTGGTACGGAGACAAGGTGACTGAGGGTTTTCGGAGGTGGCAATCCCCAAGGAGGCCAAGGCTCATTGGCGTCCTGAGGATTCAGGGGCTGAAGTCACTTTGGGAAGACCAAAGCCAGCTTTGTGGCACGCCACGTGGGCTTCTTCTGCGTATTGTGTTCTGCGCGGAAACTGGAGCTCTCGTGGTACACACTAGCTTGTTCCCAAATCCCGCCCAGTTAAACCAGTAGCCCTCCTTAATTGTTAAGGCTGGAGCAGAGCAGGCCCTGAGGACACTGCTCTACCACCCACACAGTGCTCAGCAGCAGGGAGAGAACCTCGCTTCTCAGGCTGCAACACCTCTGTGACTCCAGTAAAGACAATGCTGCTTTGCTTCCCAAAACGCTTTGGGCTACAGGCGAACCACCAGCGGCATTTGGGTTCCACCTGGGCTCCCAGCGTTTGCTCTTCTCCCCGGTGCTGCCACAGCCCTCAGCTGCCAGCAGTTGAGGCCACCAAGAGCAACGTCTTTTGTCACACACAAAAGCCAGGAGGAAGGTCAAAGCTTAGCTGGTGCAACAAGGCATACAGACACGGCAAGACTGCGCTTTCAAGCCTTCTTTTTAGACTCAGAGAATCACAGGATGGTTTGTGTTGGAAGGGACCTTAAAGATCATCTCATTCCACCCCCCTGCCCTGGGCAGGGACACCTCCCACCAGCCCAGGTTCCTCCAAGCCCCGTCCAACCTGGCCTTGAACCCCTCCAGGGATGGGGCAGCCACAGCTTCTCTGGGCAACCTGGGCCAGTGTCCCACCACCCTCACAGCCAAGAATTGCTTCCTCAGATCTCATCTAAATGCCCCCTCTTCCAGTTCGAAGCCATCACCTCTCAGTCCTATCACTACATGCCCTTGTAAAAAGTCCCTCTCCAGTTTTCTTGTAGGCCCCTTTCTTTATCAGCCAGATGAACTCCTTTGCCCCCCCGAGCTTGTGGCACTGACCTACAGCACCATAGCTGTGAACTTCTTGAGCAGATAAGGGCCATCCAAACGAGACTGATATGGCAAGAACCATTCTGGTATGAACCCAGCTCAGGGTTCAGAAGATCACAAACCCTCTAGTAGCAAGGTACTTATAGAACCTTCAAGCTCAGGAAATGCGCCAATGGCCCAAATTAGCCAGAAGTGAAGTGATTCGTCCACAATCACATGGGGCATCAGCGGCGGCAGAACCAGCATTTCCTGCACCCGAGGGCTTCTGCCCCACGCCTGCTGCCCCATCAGCAGCCCTCTCTGCTCCCAGTTGGTTTCACCCCTGGCTTTTTAGGTGGCCAAGTGACACGGCATCGTTGATAACAATGCTGTCCTCGCTAGGCAGAGATGCGGCTTCCAGAGCTGCAGCTGGGGCCCTTCTGCTGCCACAGAAAAACCAACCTATTTCCAGGACGCTCGGGGGCAGGTTGGAGGGACACGCACCACGCGTGCAGAAAGCAGGGACGCGGCTTGCTTCGAGACCTGAAGAGCGATGGGTGGGCACAGCCAGGGGAGAAGCGTATTTAAAACAGTGTATTACGCCGGTTAAACAGTTATTTTTCAAGTATATTTTATCGTATCCGTGTGGAAGGTTATGCTCTCTCACTGACTGTGGAGTCTCCTTACAAATAGCCTGAGGCTGGCATGTCCCTGTGGGATGACGGCTCTCTCAGGGGTCTCAGCCCTACGGCATGCTCCTTGGGCACCGATGAGGTGTCTTGGCAGGCTGGAGAGGAGATCCTGGCTGCCGAACTTGAAACACAGACTGCTCTCTCCGGAGGCCTTCAGGAGCTTCTATGGGGAATTTAGGTACTTACCCCGACCACAGAACTCGGCACCTGAAACCGCGCTTGGAACGACATGCCCGGAAGGGGCAGAAGGGGTCCCACATGTAATTATTGCATTCAGGAGGGGTTGCAAAGCTCTACCGAACCCAGGCTTCAAATAGCGAATCTCTGCCTTAAGTCTTTCCCTCCAAACATCGTGTTTAAATTGCGTGTGCGCTGGACACAACCCCTCTTTTTGGATAGGCACCAGGAACCCAGCCCAGAGCAACTTGAGATGGGTTTGTGCTGGGACAGCTCATGGCCATGAGGGCGGAGGCACTTACCGGCGCTAAGCGTGGTGTATTCGTAGGGGTCTGATAGGAAGTGGGGCAGGGTAACCAGGAACGCTCCCAGCGCCAGCAGCAGCCCCCCCACGCCGATCACCCGCGGGCGGTGGACGCGGCTGCCGAAGTAGCTGACGAAGATGATGAGGACCACGTTGCCGATCTGGAAAAGGCACAGCGAAACGGCGAGAACATCAGAAGACATCACGGAGGAAGTCAAGACCCCGTGACTGTGCTGGGGTGGGTGGAGAGCTCTCTTTCCAGGTGGTGTTTGACCCTCACAAGAGCAGGAACGGGACAGCCCTGTACCCTGCGTGTTCACAGCAAGTCAGTGCTCCCTCCTCATCAAAAGCCAGCGGGCCAGCTCCTTGGTTTCTGTCACCCGTGTGCATCCCTTGTTGCCACGGATGGCTTCACAACCTCCCTGTGATCTGCCTGGGGCTTTTTTCAGCACCCACACCTGCCCTCCACCCCACAGGTTGTAGCATAAACTAATAATTCCCCCAAACACAGCATAAATGAAGAATATTGCCTCCATTCCCATGACTAAACAGACACGAGCCCAGCTGCAAAGTCCAGCTCATTGCAAATGTTTGCGACTCTGGACATTTGCAACTGCAGATACGATCAGCTGAAAAAAAAATATGAAAACACGCAGCTTACTCAGGCAAGTGGGTGAACACCATAAAATTACCATTACATGGGCTTTGTCAGCTTGGGACAAGCTAAACATTATTTTAACCTCGGCATGCATGGCTAAGAATACTTTTTATTTACATCTACATGGGCTCCCTTGTTTGTCTCTTTGTGGTTTTTGTTCTTGGAATCGTTGCAGCCATCAACGCAAAACGACTGTGGCCCTGGACAGGCAGGGGAGCTCACACAGAGCTTGAGGAAAGCACAGAAACCTCCCTCATAAAGCAGGGAAATAAAGACGAACCTGTTATCTGCAAGCTGTTACTCTTTAACAGCGTGGCATGTGTCCTATTCCAATCCTTTTCCCTTCGTACTCCCGCAGTAACAGACTGTCCTACGTGATGTTTACTTTGGTATTACTTCTCCCGGCGTTAATTCTCATAATTAAGTTCTCTGGTGGATAAGGAGCACAGGGGTTACAGCTTTGAGGTACTCTGCGGGGCTTAATTATGCCAGTTCATCTCATCATTACCGATGTTACAACTGTCCATGCTGGGTCCCTTTCTTTGCACGGTTTGGACCCAGTCACAATCGGTGGGGAGTCTTTCACTGGTCTCAATAGGCTTTGAACCAGTCTTTTGAACTCCAGCTGTGGGTGCTGGTTGAGGTAAGACCTGGGCATCTACTTCCCCAAGGACCCGGGAGGATTCCCAGTGCCCAGCCGCCTGGTGGAGGATCCCATGGGAGAAGACCAGCTGTATGCAAGGTGGGCTGCCACCAAGCACTTCTTTGTCTGTGCCATCAAAAGAAAGCCTCTGCCACCAGGTCTTTTCCTAGTCGTCACTGAAGTGCTGCCAGAAAGGACACAATTCATGACAATGTGAACTGGAAAACTTATTCCAGAGGAGTAAGCGATTAGAAAGCGTTTGTGAGAAAATCCTCAGCCAGCTCAGCGATATGCAGTGGGAGTCAGTCCTTTTCCACAGGGCCACCAGGAGCTGGGAGCACTGGAGAAAAGGGATAGATCCTGGAGAGACTGCTGGCCGGGGTCTCCTTTTAGAGGAAGCTGGGAACGACTCAGGCCAGCATCATGAGAAGGAACTTCTTTACCTTAAGGGTGGCAGAGCACTGGAACAGGCTGCCCAGAGAGGTGGTGGAGTCTCCATCTCTGGAGACATTCAGATCCCCCCTGGATGCGTTCCTGTGCCACCTGCTCTAAGGTGGCCCTGCTCTGGCAGGGGGTTGGACTGGATGATCTCCAGAGGGCCCTTCCAACCCTATGATTCTATGATTCTATGATTCCTAAAGCCAATGAGAAACATATGAAAACAGACACCTTTACTGGAAATTGCTCACAGAGCAGTAGTTGCATGGACACTACTCATAATAAGATGCTCTTCTTCACCAAAGCTCTAAGAACTGCGATTAATGGAGAAGAATCACACTGCATGTTTGCCTTCTCCCAGTCACCTCTCTGCTGGAGACGTACGGCATCGCAGGGTGGAGTCGTCTCCTCTGAAGCAAACCTGCTTTCTGCCGCTGCTCTCCGAGGTCACGTCCTCACCACATAACCCTACGTTCAACCTCCTGGCACATGGTACAGCAGAAGTGAAGGGTGAAGAGGTGTCCAGGCACAGCAACAGCTGCTTCACTCAGCACATGTAGGCACGGCCGAGGAAGCACTGGGTGTGAACAGCCCTGAGACCCTACTCTGAGAAGGTCCCCCCCGCCGTGTTCAGGCCACCCCGCAGGGCCTCTGCACAAGCGTCTCACCCAGTTACCTCATGCAAGCTGGAGATGAAACCTGAAGAGAGACTGGAGAGCCCAAAGCGCTTCTCAATGGTGGTGAGGCTGCTCTTGAAGTTGGCGCTGTAGAGGAGCTGGGAGAGCTGGAGGAGCCCATGGCATAGCACAAACACCTGCAGTCAAAAAAAAGTGCCATCCCAGTTAGTGCCCTGTCGGTGTGTAACCGGTGGAGATCGTGCCCCGTGCGAGGGATTTGAGAGTCATATGTGCACGGACTCAAGTTGGCCAACACAGCTGCACCTCTGACGGGCGACAGGTCTACTGAAGGTCTCAGTCCTGGATCCCTGATTAACTTCGCTTTGTAAAATGAGCGACGCAGTGTTCAGAAGAGAGGCCAAGGAGCTCCAGTTTTATCTTTCCTCTGCTTTACCGGTGTCAATATTCATTGGTATTCGCACCCTGGGAACCCTTGTGCAACCCCCAAGAGCAACCCCAGAACTTGAAGAGGACCTGTTTGCACGGGGAGGTGTACAATGCTAAATGAGAGGGGTCTGACTTTGCACAGATTCGGCGGGTGCTCCTGAGACCACGTTAGAGCCAGCCCTGCAGCCAAAAGGGAGCCATGCCGGTTTAGACTACCTGAGATCCAGTATTTCCAGTCGGCCCCTTGATTCACTCGGCAGTAAAGCCAATTAACAGAACCTGCTCCAAGGGCTGTTGCAAGAAAAAGTAGGAAAAGGGCTTTAAAAGCCCCGGAGGGAAAGGATGAAATATGCACAACGTAGTCTCGCTACTGGAAGACCTCTGTAGTATTCTAAAAACAGCATCTTTCCCTCGAGCCGGGCTGCGAGCCCAGCCAGAAACCAAGGCGAGCGGAGGCAGAGCTTTCGGGGAGCAGAGGAGGGAACACAGAGAGTTTACGGGGCAGGGCAGCAGCGTGGTCAAGAGAGCCCGGGTGGCCTGGGAGAGGAAAGCGCTCTCAGCCGGGGATGCAAGAGGCAGCTCACAAGGGTCTTTTGATCTATATTTAGTCAGAATAGTTTTCCTTTATTTTTCTTGGAATGGAATGCGTCCACACGGTGCCAAAAGTATTTTAAAATAATTTAGAAAGAAAGAGGAAAAAAAAAAAAAAAAAAAAAAAGGAAAAGGTCTTTTTATTTAAATTCACAGGAAATCAAATATTTGCTGAATACCGGAAGTGTGTCCCACAAAGATAACGGCGGGAAGTCCAAGATGATGAATGGGGGATCAAAGGTATTGCAGAGCTGACAAATTCCTTATGTCCTTGGCTAGGAGAGCAGCAATACCCGTTATTAGTATTTATTTGAAACAGCGGTAGCACCCAGAAGCCCTGACCCATCATGTGGAAAAAAAAAACCCCAACTCCTCCATCAGAAAAAGAATTTAATTGTCCACCCGACACGGAGGATGCGAATGCCGTAGGTGGATGAGTGGCTTTTTGAGGAGCAGAGGAGGATGCGGAGCCAGGTCCAGCAATTACAAGAGAATTTGGGTAAGAGAAGATGGGCGAGAAGATGGCTTCTTGGGAAGCTCCTCCTGCGAGGGAGGATAGCACCAGCCAGAGGAGACAGCTGGGTATCTAAAAGCATAAGAGATGGAGGAGATGCTGGCAGACAGTGGGAGAGAAGAGGTTGGAGGTGAAGGAGAAAAGGGAGCCCTGGCAGTGTGAGGGCAGGCCGGGAACAACCTGGCGACCACAGAAAAGTAGGAGGAGAAAGGCAAACACCAAAAAAGAGGGAAGAAGGGTCACAGGGACATGCTGCCATCACGAACTCTTCAGCCGCACCTTGGAGGGGTGTCAGCAGAAGGGCTAGCATCTGCCACCGCCGCAGCCGAGCAGGAGGGGACAAAGTCCCAGGCTGGGACTTTGCCCCAACAAAAAGCCGCAGAGCCACGCCGTGGGGTGTAACGTGGGAAACCCTCCCAGACAGGGACAAAGTGGAAGTGAAACATCTGAAAGTAAACTCTTGAAGCAGAATGACCTCTGCACCCTCCAGCTATCAACTCCTACGTTCCAAAACCCGTCCCAGCACATGGTCCTGCTGGTGAAAGCTGGATCCACCACCTTCCCCAGTACTGACCTGGGATCACCGTGTAATTAGTCCAGCCGGGCTGGTCTGGAGCAGAGAGGTGACTCCCGCGAGGATGAGAAATGGAGAGGGGATCCGGTTGCCAGAGAACATTAATTTTTTTGTTGCTGCAGCTCTGGCCAGACCCTACTGAAGTCATTCGAAGAAGGAAGCACCGGCTAAACAGCGGGAGGGCAGGGACCGCCTGAGATGCGGAGCAGCTGGAGGGAGAGCTCTCCCGGTGTGAGGCGTTAGCCAGAGACGCAAAGCTGTTTACCAACGGGGAGGGAAGAGGGTGGATCACCAAGGCTGAATTTAGGGCAGCAAATGTCAGCTTAATCCCAGGGCAGACGGGGAGATGAGAAGCGTCGGGGAGAGAGAGGATGCTGGCGGGGAGGGAAGATGAGGAGGAAGGGCAGCCTGACTCCCTGAAATGCTGGGGCTGGCAGGGGGCGGGGAGAAGGCAGAGGCATGGAAGGACCATGGGGGACCAGCACTGGTTGTGCTTCATGAAGATGGAGAGGAGGAGATGAGCGGGACAAGCGGTGGGTCAGGAAAAGGCAGGGCTGGCCTGAGGTGGGTTTACCCATTGGTGATAACCTGGGGACGGACAGACCGGGGCTGTGGATCCCGAGGGAGCAACCTGGGGCTGCCTGCCATGAGGGAAGGCAAGGTGGGAGAAAGGCAGCCGGAGAACACCGACGGAGGGAGAGAAAGCTGCTGGCACCGAGACCACACAGCAGCCTCAGCCCTTGGATGCGGAGAGCCCGGAGGACGGAAGGGGAAGGGCAGAGGAGATTTTTTTTTTTTTTTTGGCTTGGGAAGAAGATGCCACCCAAAACGGCCAGAGCAAAGCAAAACAGCCTTTGCTCCAGGACTTGTGCAGCTGGAGCTTGGCTTTTCCAGACACACTTTGACTGTCTGGAGTTGAAAGATTTGCCTGCTTTAAGGTTTCCCGACAACTGATTTAAGATTCAGCAGACCCAATTCTAATGAAAATAACGACGGCCCAAACTTTGAAGGCTCTGAGTGCAAATAGCTGGGAGAGGGGCTTACTTGGAGGGCTCCCCAAAAGGAGCCCCTGCACCACCTGACCTTGGCACTGGCCGGGATGCTCCAGCTGGGAAGAGCAGACCTCTGAGGCTGGTGGAGATCGAGGGCACCACGTTCCCGTGTCCCCTCACGGGTTCTCACGGGTCTCTCCCATCCCTGTCGCTCTCCCCATGCATCCCCCTCCCCACACGTTCGTGCTGACCATCCCCAACCTGCTTGTCCACAGACACCAGCACCGAGGTGGTCCCTTCCAGCTGCAGAGAGCACCAGATGTGCGGCGCTGGCCCCACGCACCCCCCGAGCAACCCCAGGAGGGGACGGAGCTGCTATCACCCGTCTTCCATAACACTTAACGAAGAAGGGTTTTGTTTTTTTTTTTAAAGAAGAGCCAAGCTCATCTGAAGGCAGGTTTTGCTGACGCCGAGCCAACACCACGGCACCGAAGGCGAAGGCATGGTGGGAGGTTAAGGAGTCGGGGGCACTCCCACGAAGTGCTGACCCTCCTCCGGGAGCAGATGGCTCCCATCAGAGCCCGGGGTATTTCTGGAGCTGCACAGGCCAGCAGCAATATCCGGTGGCCAGGGAGCGGCGCGGAGAGGCCAAAGGCGTGCGCCCACGTGCACCCCCACACACTCACACAACATCCCCCCCTTAATCATCCCCACGTTTCCCTCGGAGCGCCTGAGCGACCCTGACTCCAGGCTGTTTATACAAGGCACTTGACTCCTTTCCAAGAGGCACTTTGTTTAAAAGGGGAGAAAACGGCTGGGGGAAGGTCCTTCCCAGGCACGCCGCTCCCCCCCCCCCCTCAAAGTTCATGGGGAGTAGCACCTCCCAGGACAATGCTTTTTCCTAAGGAAGAGAAACCGGCTCTGGTGCAGGGAAGAGAGGGGACTGGTCCCTCCATGGTCTGGACAACGCTTGTCTGGTTCAAAGCAGAGAGCTGGCAGCTATTCCATCAATCCTAACCCAAACCTCCTTTAGAGGAGATGTGTTTAACAAATACTCGACCCGGAGGGCTGGTGGGGCTGAGCCGGTGGGCGGGGGGCAGGCTGCGCTCCAGGCAGCCCCCAGGCACGGGGATGTGGCAGCAAGGCTGAGATCTCCTACTAGCACCAGACGTCCCCATGGAATTCCAGGTATGGCCATGGCTGGTGCGCTTCTGGGAGATACCCGAGATGGCGTTTTGGCCCTTGCAGCCACCTCAGAAGACCCACTCGCACCCTTTTCCGTTCCTCTGTAGCTCACAGGGAATAAAATAAGGCTCTGGGAAGGGAGAGAGGGTCTCCCAGCCTCCCGCTGAAGCCGTAAAGCAGCCAAGGACGAGGAAACCAGAGGCAGGGGGCAAATCTGTCCTTGAAGGTGGGTGTTTTTGGGGTGAGGAGCAGGTTGCTGCTGCCCGGGGCTGGATGCGCGCGCGGGGAGCAGGCAGCGTTGCGGGCAGGGCTGGTAGGCAGCAGGCGCTTGCACTGCCCCGCGTCACGTACTGGGTCCCCTGAGCCGTGTTGCCTTATCTCACTGGCCTGAACGAGCAGCCACCTGAAGGTACACAGAGACCAGACTTCAGAAAAGCCTACTGTGAAAGGCGGAGTGTTTCGTAACGTGTTTTTTTGTGAGGCGGGGCAGGGGAGCATCCCTTGGTCACCAAGGCAGGCAAAAAATTGCTTGTCAAGTTGGGTTAAATACGAAGAAACCCCAAAAAAACCATGAAGTACTTGAAAACCCCAGCCTGCAGTGTCGGACATGGGTCCAGGCCAGGTAACAAAATTCAAATTTCTTGTTATTTGAAACTCTCAAAGGAGTTCCTTGTTATTTCAAAGGCCTCTACGGAGCCTCCAGGATGCAGAAGACTCCTCCAACGTGGGAGTCTGGCTCCAGTCTGCAGGGACTGGGGGTTAGGGAAGATGCTGCTGTGTGCATCACAGCCACTGCCCCTTTCTCTCTGCCACCTGCAGAAGCAAGTTAAGGGTTAATTCCCTGCTCTGCTTCCACAGCTTCATGCTGCGGTAGCAGCACTCGTATCCCAAGTCATCCCTCACCTCGTTTTTTCAGTGTTTTCACCTTGGCAGCCCCGTTTGGAGACAGAGAAGGTGGAAATCGGGATGGTGCAGCTCACCCAGTGAGGCAGGAGCCATCTCCGGCTCTCACGTCCGTGCCCTGGTGCTCACCTCCATGCCCAACAGCCTTCCCATGGCAGCACCGCTAGCAGCGGGGCTGGAAAGACCCACGGTTTACTTCATTAGATGGACGCAAGAGCTGCCTGGGGAGCTGTAAAGAGGAGCGGAGATGCCCACAGAACCTGCCAAACTGCTCCCAGTTGACCGACGACACGGAGGTAGGACGCGGCCAAGAGCAGTCGTCGCGGGAAGGCGCAAAATGAATCTGGCTGGAGTAAATGTTTGGAAAGGACAAGGAGTAAGGATGCTCTGTTAGCTCTTTCCTCCGCATAGTGCTGTTAGAGCTGCATTTTGGGCTCTGGAGGGCCAAAGCAAAATTCTTTTGACCTTATGGAAAGTCATGGCCCAAAGCAGGGTAGACCCCAACCTGCCCAACTCTGAAGGCTTCCTTCCACTTTACTCTCCTGAGCTTCCAAGGGAAAAAAAAATTAAAAAAATAAAAAAGGGAAAGGGGCAACTTTAGGAAGGAGTAAGAATATCTCCAAAATTATAATAGTCAGGGAGAAGACAGGCTGTTTTGCTTTAGAGCTTGTGTACGATCAACACTCACTACACTCAGAGATCCTCCTGCAGGAGCACAGCTGAGGTCACTCAGCCCCAGAGAAATGCATCAGTTGGAAATGAAAAGGATACGGACATGCGTGGGGAAACATGTCCCTCCTTGGCATCTCTTCCTTACGTGCAGCGCCTAGATTTATAGATCAAAAAGCGCCGTGAAAGATGAAAATTTAAAAAAAAAAAAAAAAAGGAAAAAAAAAAAAAGGCAACATTTCCCCAGAAGGAACCAAATACCCTGCCACACAGCACGTCCCTGAGCCTGGAGCACGGTCCAATGGCAGAAGCTGGCTCCTAAATTTTATTTCTATTGCAAAACACACACACCCCCCTAATAATAAACAAATTAAAACGGTTAGGGATTGTCTGAAGCGCTCCGCTGCCCAGATTATTAGTGGCAACTGACTGTCTCCTGCCAAGTGATCCGTGTTTTACAACCCCCGACCGTCAAGCGCAAAGACAATGTTTGCTCTTGTTGCAACGAAGGTACACACGAGGTTTCCCTGCACGGCATCCCCTTGCCCTTGCGAGGTCTGTGCGAGCCCAGCTTTGCTCAGCTGCTGTCGAGGGAGCGCTCCAGGGGACACGGAAACACCTCCCCTGCCTTAACGCGCAGGTGCGCGTTGCAGATGTCGGAAGGAAAGGAGGGATTTTTTTTGGCCGCGGAGGATCGCCGAGACCAGACCCCCAGCGCGTGAGGTGCGAGGCTTTGCCGCACCCCCAGCCGCTGCCAAGAAAAAAAAACACCGCGGCTTGCAAAATACGCTGCGTATCGTTAAGCAGCTTGCTTTCTTCCTGCGACCAGACCGAGCACGCAGGTAGGTTGTGTGGTTGGGTCTTCGCTTTTTCTCCTTTTCCAAAGGTCTCTTTTCTTCACGGTGCATCGGGCTCCAACCGTGACCTCCTGGAAGACAGCTTCAGCTTGGCTTCGTTTTCCCTGACCCACAAGCGTATGTAAACACGCCTCTCGCACGCCCACAGCCCTGGCCATGCCTCGTGCTCCCTATCAGCGACACTCCTCTCCCATTTCGCTCGCGATAATCTTATCTGTGCTGACCACTCCTTGGTTGTGTTTGGGCACTGAATCACCTCGCCCCTCATAAAATTATCTTGTTTCATGTCTCCTAGACCTTGATCCCACTGAACTTTCCAACCTGATTTACCCTCTGGCTCTTCCCCATCTTTTTCTTTATCCTGCTGCTGGTGTTACTGGGGAAGGTCAGAGGGTTCTTCCCTTTTCAAACCCGATCCCACCAAAACTGGATTTAAGCACAGCGTCGGATCCATCCTAACCCAACCTTTGCTTTCTGATGCCAGCACCACCACCTCAAATGCCGGAAGACCCCAGTCACAGGGGGTCCTTCTCCCCATGCCACCCCACTTGTCCTTAAGGACCCTGCTGGCTTCTGTGCTACAAACGTTCATCCAACTTGCCATCTCTCCTGGCACAGCGCTCAGCATCGGAATACCCTTTGACTTTCTTGCTTAAACCAATGGCCCTAATCAACAATGACTTTCTCCTCTCGGTGATTCCCTCTCCAAACCTACAGCCGTGCTGTCTTCCCACCAGTGACCCGACGAATCTCCTATTCTTGCTGACAGCAAAATAAAGCAATTCATAATCTTTTCCAACAGGATATGAGAGCACAACTTTTACATCTCCAGGCTTCTGAAATATACTCCTCAGCAAATTCCTTCAGTTCCCTGAAAAGGAAGGGACAAAAAACCTGCCGTGATACTGTTGGGACCTCAGACCCCAAGGCAAAGCTCCCGTTTCTTCTGCGGAAGGCATCCAGCCTCCCCAGGGAGGGGAGAGCTCCTCGCTCCTGGCCATCGCACCCTTCATGCAGCCAACACCTTCACCCTGGGATGCTTTAAAGCCATATCACACCCTGAGAGCCCACAGTCTCCTCCTGACCCTGCTGTCCCCTCTCCTACGCTCTTCTACACCACCCCTCTCCCTGCCCCCCATATAGCACCCGATTTAAATCTGCCCCGAAGGCTTTTAAATCTCCCCCCCCGGACTCCCTCCAGCTGACACAAATGATGATAACTCCCCCTTATCCTCCTGCTTCCTTTTCCACGCCGGGCGGTCTGCAGGGTAAAAGCCTCCCCCTGCCCGTGCTCCCAACCGTTTCAGGCTGCTCCCCTGCACTCTCCAGCGAACCGGCTTCCAGCTGAAACCAGCCCAACTCAGCTAAGGGGCAAGATATTTATAAAGCTCTCCTCCTCGTCGTGTTTCTGGAGATCCTGATCAAGCAATTAGCTATCGATTAAAATAGCACAAAACCATGAAAGAGACAATAAAGGTGAAGAAGACAAACCATGTGAGGTACTGCAGAGACAACACCTTTGAAATAATCCTTTTTCAGTGGCTGCCTGGATGGGCAAGGACGTGATGATTGGAGACAGCGGTTAGGACTCTGGACTGGGGGGCACTCACGGGGTCCATGGCCATGCTTGGGTATCAAAGAGACCAACCATCCACCACTCCTTCACCTTTCAAAACTGTTTCGTTCCTTTAGGCAGTGAGGTCCTCAGTGTCCCCGGTACCACCATCCACCTGAAGCTTTGTTTCATCCTGCATTTGCCAACCAGAGCCAACCACTACCTCCTAGTGCCAGTCAGCACAACCCTGGAAGCTCTGGTGAACTTCAACGTAGGGGGCTGCCCTGGCTCATCATCCATCTCCACCACCGCTGTGGGATTACCGGGATGCTCTAGGTTTCTCGTAGGGGACAGTGCTCAGCAGCCACCTCCCAGGCCCAAAGACTGAAGGCCTTTTGCATTCGGCTTTCTGCCTTCAAGGTGGTTCAAGACAAACAGCCAACTTCTGGAGGGGTTCAAGCAACCTTGCAACACCTGAGAGGGCACTCAAAAACATAAACACAGTGACCAGGTTTATTCCAGCTACGAGATCATAGAATCATAGAATAGTTTGGGTGAGAAGGGGCCATTAAAGGCCACCTAGTCCAACCCCCCTGCCATGAGCGGGGACATCTTCGACTGGATCGGGTTGCTCAGAGCCCCGTCCAACCTGACCTGGAATGTTTCCAGGGACGGGGCAGACACTAAACACGCTGTCAGGTGAGCTAGGTGGTGCCCTGAAATATCGGTGTAGACAGAGCCTTGATGCCGTCTGGTGTAATTGCAGTATTAGCTACAGTCATTAATACCCACGTATAACCGGGAGTAACTTCCACAGCAGCAACAAGGAACTGTCACCAACCACGTTCCCGCAGGGTACAGAGATCAGCTGTAAATGCCTCCTGTGTCAGAGCACAGATATGAGCAGTGGCCAAATCCACGAGGCCTCCCTGACCACCTGCCTCCGCACTGCTTCCCCCGCGGCCTCAGCAGCCCCTCCGTGCCACCCGTCCCCAGAGCCGCCCTCCCATCCCGCCCCTTCAAATCCCCGCGGAACCATCGAAGCTACCGCTTTTCCACCAGGACCTTTCCCCTTCTGACGCCCGTCCCCAGCACCATTGTGCTCCCCACCTCCGAACACCAGCGGTGACGGGGCCAGTGCCAAAACCCACCCCGAGAGCGACGGGAAGCGGCGCGGGGAGGTGGCGGGCCCCCATCGCGGAGAGCATGGAGGAGAAAGATGGCTTGCATGGAAAAAATAATTTGTTACTTTTGGCCCCAGCCCTGCAAAAGGCACTCTGAAAATGATCTTGGCATGTGAACCTTAGGGAATAAATATTAATTTAGTGATTAGGACTTGGAGCCTGCTACAGCTAAGGGATTTTGTTGTGTTGGAAACACTGTCCCGGTCAGAAACTGCCATCCCTTATAAGAGGACGTTGCGTCTCATTAATTTAAACCCCTTCAAAGCATCTCTCTCAGCGTGGGACGATGCCAGCAGCTTCCCACACAATTAGGTGCTGGATGAAAACTTTATATAATAACGTTATTTGCAGCACCAAGGGCTTCTCATACAAACAAGAGCTACGAAGCCATATAAACCCAGATGCTTACTGGACACCTTGTCCTCTGACGACCCATTCACAAACAAACAACTTCCCAAACCTGGAAATTCAGCCGTGACACTTCTTCTACTCATTCTTTGGGGCTGAGAGGATTACCAACCGCGCACAGGCTACTGCTTTCCTACCTTGAGGCAGGTTTTTTGTTTTTTTTTTTTTTAACGTATGCATATTTTTAACACAAATGTCACATCACAGGAAGAGCGAACAGGTCAGGAAAGGGTGGGGGACGTCATTACCTGTCGATTTATGCACATCTGCTCTTAAAAGCAAGAATTTTCCTCCAAGGGATGGGTGTCCTGACTCCCCACCATCCCAGATGGTATCTACCGCCCATCTGGTGCCAACAAGCGTGATTTGATAGAACCCAAACAGCTCCTTAATGTGCTTCCACAGTGCCAGTGTCGGGCTGTGCCAGTGTTCCTCTCGATTTAGGAAAAAACCTGCTGATTTTTTTATTTTTTATTTTTTTTTAAAAAAACGCTTCTTTTCACATGCTGGTTTTCCCCTTAGCACAGCTGTATCTGCACCGGCCGGGGCAGGTGGCACGTGGGGGGGCTCTGGTGGCGTCTCCTGCTCCGTGGCAGGGGGGGTCACTCTGCATAAGTCCCCGCACACGGTTGCCGCAGCGGGTGCTGCAGCATCACCTCTCCCTCGGAAGTGACCCCCGAGGACCTCCCTCCACCCCACCCCACCCCCCAGGACGGGCTCAGCGGTGGGTGCCTGGATGGTCTGGGGAGCTCCGGGCTCATCGCTCGTTTTGAAATTAAGACTTGAGCCAGCAATAGACGCTGGGCGATGCGAGCAGCGCTGGGTGCCGGCAGCCGGCCGGGCACCTCCCGGCACAGCCGGAGCTCCCGCCGCAAGCAAAGTAAAACCCCCGTTATCATCTGCCCTCGGCCAAACGCCCCCAAGGGGGTCCCGGACACAGCCCCCGACCAAGCGCCCCGGGGTGTGCAGGGTGCCGAGCGCCCAGCCCGACTGCCCCGGAGGATGCAGAAATGGATTAACATTTGCCGGGGCTCTTTTTTTTTTTTTTTTTTTTTTTTTTTTTTTTTTTAAAACCCTAAAGTTTTACATCCTGAAAAAGGCATCGAGTTTGGCGCTGTTTTTTCAGTTCCAGGATATTTTCGCATCCTCCCCCTGTAAGCATTAGCTGCAAGAAGAGCTCTGTTTTGGGGCGATTTTACTCAGCCCGAGCCATGGTCATTACTGGAATGGGTTAGGGCCACCTTTTCCACCCCCCTTCCAGAGGAGGGGACAGGTCACCGGTCCCCTGCAGAGATACATCAGAGCAGCCCAGAAACAGCCCTAAATTACCCAGGGTAATCTCAATCTCCTGGAGCTAACAGCCAAAAAGGGCCATCAAGTCACCTGCTGGGATAGCCCAGCCCGGACAGTGGGGACCTTCAGGTACGTAGGACTGTAAGGCACCATCTGAGATGATGTCCACAGTCCTGGGAGCCCTCACCACATCACCCGTTGAGCCCAGGAAGCCCAAAGCTTTGCTGCTCGGGGGAGCAACCTGGTTGGGAACAGCCGCACGGCACCCCACAGCATCCCCACGGAAATGCTGGGGCGCCGTGATTCGGGGAAACTTTTCCTGCCCAGAAACCGACCCCAAGCAAGCACGGCCCAAAGAAGAGGGGGCAGCGCCGTCCTCCGTGCAAGGTGAGGAAAGATGAGGGGCAAAATCACACCTGAACCCACGCCGGACGGCGATGCCCTACCCATGGCCGCGCGCTCCCGAAAACACGCTTAGCTGGGAAGTGTTGACAAACCCTTCCTTGCAGTGCTGCTATCGACCTAAAACCACGTGCTGATATTCAATAACGCTAGGGGGAAATCACCCCCCGGGCCGCAAGGCACGACCGGCAGATGCGGCACAAGGGGGTCCTGCCAGCTGCGCCCCCCCAGCACGGCAGCCCCTCTCGCGCACCGAAAGCTGCTCTGCCCGGAGGCAGGTGCTGCTGGGAGCCGTCGATCCCCAAAACTGCACCCGGCTGCTTCGGATGCCGACACGCGGAGGTGCTGCCGAGGGAGGCACAAAATTCCGTCCCCCCCCACCCCAGGCAAATCCTGGCGAAGGCAGGCGGGTGTCCCAGGGACGGGAACCAGCGTGCGCCGCAGCCCCGGTGCCCATCCAGAAGCAGGACAAACTGAGCCATATGAGGAAAAGAAAAAAAGACTTGGCGAGGAGGGGCGTAAAAAGCGCGATGGTTCGCAGGGTTTAAAACGTGAGAGGTGGCCGGTGTTTTCTCACTCAGGCAGGGAGCTCCAGAGCCCGGAGCTCAGGCAGGGACCGGTTTTAAGATGCCAGCTCTCGCCTCGCTAACAGGGGCAGGTGGGTGACCGGGCAGCCAACACCAGAAAAACCCACTTCAACCCGCCAGGAATTTGCTCCTGTCACTCAAAATGCCCTTCTCCCCCAGGTTTTTAAAGCAAGTCAATGTTATTATAGGGCAGTGTTTTCCTTTCGCACCAGGATGTGGTTAATCATTCCCTAAGCAGCAGCACACTGCGTACCGGATGCCGTGGGTAAGATCCACGACCCACGGAGAGCTGCCCACGCCGCTTCCACGGGGAACGACACCCACCTGCCGTGCAGGGCACCGCTCCGAAACCCACCGAGCCCCCCAGCCCTTCCCGTACGCCGAGCGGGACAGACCTCAGCGGTGTTATTATCCAGGACTGCCCGGGGAGCTGACTTCCAAATTCTGCATCTTAGCAAGCAAACAGCCTACGTTTTACTGGCGGTTTGTACCGGGGATGCGGGGACCCGCGGGATGGGCCGGGGTCCCTCTCCGTGCAAGCATCCTCCTCCCTCCCCACCGAGGAAGCGGCGCATCCCTGCCAGGCACGACTCCTTACCTTGATGTTGCAGAAGATACTCCGGGAGCAGGTGCCAGACCTTTTGGGGATGTCGACCGGGGATTTGCTGGCTTCAGGGTGGACTCCCATCGTGGGGGCTTCCCGGGGAGCCCCGAATTGTTGGGGCTACACGCGGGCTCCCGTCCCTCACCGTCCCGTCCCGCCGCCGGCAGCGTGCACAGTCTGCGCCGAAAACCCTCCAAGCCCGTGAGTGAGGCAGGCAGCGTGAGCGCAAAGTTTTTATAAGTCGGCTCTCTCGGGAGCGATGATGAAACCCTTTCTCCTCCCTCTTTTGCTTCGTGCGCCGAGGGAACTTTAAAGTCGCAGGAAGTGAACGGCAGCGCACAGGGAGCAGGTGGGAGCGAGGGCTCGTCGAGCCCCGGATGGTTTGGGGACGGGGACCGCGGCGGTGGGACGATGTTTGCCCACCCGCAGGGGACACCCAGCGTCCCTCCGCTGTCCTCACGTCTGAGGCCGCAGGACGCAGCTGGACAAGGCACCGGCAGCGCAGCCTTCCCGCAAGGAAAGAGGCTGGGGTTTTAATTCACGTTCCCCTGAAGGGGAGAGAGGAAGGGGAGGCACCCTTCAGCAAACCCCGATTTGGCTCCCAGGTGGTGGGAGGGGGGAAACTGGGTGGCCAGACAGAGAAATCCCTCCCTGGGTTAAGAGGTTATGGAGAAAATAGACATCTCCTGCTTTTCTCTTGTGGAGAAAACTGCATTTGTGAAGTTCCTGAGCACTATTTTTTTTTTTTTTTTTTTTACCAATACCTCTCTGGGGCTTTGTTTATGGAAAGCACTGATTTATTTTGCTGGCTCCTCACAGGGAGGAAAAGTGTCAGAGGGAAAAGGGCAGGTTGAGGGGAAGCCAGCTTCAAGTATTTTCTCCAAATTACTGCTTTTTCCCGGCATAAAGCAGGGTGGAGGAGAGAGGTGGGGGGAAACGGTGGAGCCCGCCTCGGGGTGCCCCGAGCCTGGAGAAACCAAATCCCACTTCCCTGAATGATTTCCCCGTGGGAAGGCCGGCGGGTCCCTATGTACGCCCTAATGTGATGCCCAGGAGCCAAGTCCCGCTCAGCGGGCACCCACCGACACCCACCCCCCCTTGCCCAAGCACCCGCCGTGGCCGCTGGCCACGAGAGGGTGCATTGCACCCATGGGAGAGGCTCCCTGGGCGCTCCTTCCCTCCCAGCTCGCCCCAGCCGTCCCCACGAGAGAACCCCCAGGTCAGCATCTCCCGCGTCCGGTGCCAGTCCGACCAGGCGCAGGGTGTGAAAGCGGTGTGAAAATTAGCCTTGCTGAGATAAAAAGAGCTGATTTCGGCTGTCAGCTTCCCAGTTTCCTAACCCTGTCCCGGGAGCGCTGCTCGCAGGGACAGTTGGGTATCCCTCACCTACGGGTGGCAAAAAAAGCATCCCGTTTTCCCACCTCTCTTCGTCCACTCCCATCCCCAAATTTGCTAGATCTGGGATTGGGACACAGCGTGGAGAGACCCTTTTCCCCCCCATCACGGTTAGCCAAGCCCTTTTATCTGCCACTCGACGGCAAGAGACAGAGAGTTTCGGCCTCACTGATAGAAAAGCTCAAGCAAGCTGACATCTCCTCTGATTTTCTCCCACCCTCCCCGGGAGCCCGACGTGCCCCCAAACTCATTTTTCAGGCAACACCTGGCCCGCTCGCTAATGGCCCTGTCTTTTCAGTTTATTCTGCGGTGACCCATGACACTCACTTTGTTATAACAACCACCTCCACACGCAGCAGCTGTTTCGGTCACTAATTTCAGCTTTTCCATCCAAATTTGTCTCCCTGCAGTGGAAACGCTGCGGGGAAGAGGCGCGATGCTCCTTGACAAGCGGGTGCCCTGCCTGGTGGCGGGCAGGGTGGGCAGAAACACCCCTGCCCCGATGATGCCGCATCCCATGGATGGGGCTGGGAACCCCGCGCCGATGGAGTTAATAACCGCTACAAGGGGAAGCAAAAGGCTGGGGTGAGTCAAAAGGGAATCAGGGCTTCTGGTAAACACCCCCGTGAGCTGGACGTCACTGCCCCATGGGGGTGTGGGTCCTTGGTGGCAACCGACCGCACATCCCAGCTAGCCAAGGAAGGGACAGAGGCTGGGGCGGCCTCGGACGCGCTCGGAACCAAAGGAGCTGGGTCCCCAGGCAGCACTGTGCTCCCCTAGGTCCGGCCACCCCCAGCAAGATCTCGGACATGGTGGGGATGCCCCAGCATGGGGGGCGGGAAGAAATCATGCTGGCAAGCCACGCTGCCCTTGGGTTTCTCAACCTGCAGCTCTTGCAATAGCTAAGGCAAGAAAACACCTGCTCCCCGTGTGGCTGGGAGCCACTCGCGGCGCTGGGGACCCCCCCGCGGGGCTGCACACCTCGCTTACCCCCGCCGGGGCAGCGCCTTGGTCTTCCCTCCCATGAATAAGCTTCCAGTGAACGTTTTTCCCAAGCAAGGAGCATTGCCCGAGCCTCGGCAGCTAATGGAGCTGCAGGAAATAATACAATAAAAGCTGACAAATTTGAATTTAAAAGCCCAGTCGTGGTGGTGTCGGTTATTGAAGGCTGCAGCGGCTCCACAAGGTTCCCCGCGGCCAGCGCAGGCGCATTGTCTTGGAGTAGAAGCAAAAGGCTACCCTGAGCAGGCTCCGTCCACCTAGATGGGACCATCAGAGAGCACTACTGACATCTCCCAAGCTTTTGACCCGCTGGAAGAGAAACTCCAGCCCTTGGACACAAATTCAGTTCTAGCTTTCTTACACTGACATCGCTTTTAAATTTAAGACCTTAGACAACCAGTTGGTGCAGCAGGAGTAACAAAACGAGATGCACACGAGAAAAATAGGACTCTTGCCGCTTTCGGAGGATTCTCCCTGCATTTTCATTCCCGCAGAGTTACAGCCTTGGCAAGGAACGGTTCGGCCTGCAGATGAGCGCCCAGGAGGAAAGTGATTTACGGCGGCGCTGACAAAGGGAGGGGAGTTTGCTTTCAAATTCTTCTCATCATGCTTTGGTAGGGCGATATGGCCAATGTTAAGCTCCTGGCAAGAAAGATCACACATTGACAGGGTTTGGTTCGTTTTACACGGCTCCTGGGGCCGCGTTTCTTTCTCAGCCTTTGAAATGAATCCCTCCTACAGCAGTCATGCTCCCCTGGCCAAGACATCAGCTGGAAGGAGAAGACCTCGCTGCCGCTAACTGAGCGGGAACCAGCTACTCCAGCCAGCAAAGCTGAATCAGGCCCACGGCTCTCCATGTACGCCACCAGTTCGTCCACTACCTCACCACCTCCCCTCATCCAAAGCAAGGCATCAGTTGAAACCTGCCCACCAGGCACGTTTCCCACGGGCGGACCAAACTTACATCGGTGTAGCTACGCAGGAACTGAGGCAGGTCCCTCTTTGCTACCAGGGGATGCTCACCCTTGTTCGCAGATCAGAGCCCTCAACACGACCACAGCTCTTCTCTTTCCCTGCATCCTCCTCCTTACTTCTTTCTACCAAGCAGTGGGTTGATGCTTTCACGGGGCGAGGACCACACTAGCTCTGCTTTACCACCTGGCTTCAATCTGGCAGGGACTGAAGCATCTCAGTTTTCCTCCGCAGTATCCCCAACCTGTTCTTCGCAATGATTATTTGCCCACTGGGCTTTAAAAGGCGATGCGTACCCACCAACACTGAATCATAGAACAACTTGAGTTGGAAGGGACCCATAAGGATCACCGAGTCCAACTGAGACTCAACTGGGAAGATCTTCCTGGCCCCTGGGAAGACTTGTTAGTAGGTGAAGAGACACCACATCCCAGCATGGAAGATGATTTCCCACTGTGCTATGCACGCACAGTCCCTGCTACATTTGAAGCTGGATCCTTTTTAAAGGAAGGTGTTTCTTTCCCCGCAGCCTCCCTATCAGTGACTTCGGACTGAGTCTTGGACTTGTGCAGTCAGTATTTCATTTCATACAGACTTGCTTGAAGCACCATCCATGATGTGGAGCCAGACAGCCTCGGCCCCAAGGGAACAATGGGCCAAGAAACTCCTTTTCCTATTCTAGCAGGGGGGTCGGACTAGACGATCTCCAGAGGTCCCTTCCAACCCTTTGCCATTCTGTGATTCTGTGATCCCAGAGCCGGCAAAACGTGAACTGTGAGGTCAGACATCCCAAGGAACCTGGTTCCTGCTAGGTCAGAAGTTATTTCCCCAGATCCAAATTTGTCGATCCAGAAGACTTAGCTCCCTTCCAAACTCTTCGGTGGCCTCACGTGATCCAGCAATAAGAGGGAACTCCATAGCAATCCTGTATGCATCCCCCAGCCTGGGAAATCCTCTGTTGTTGCATAAAACTAGAAGCTGGAGACGGGATGGACCTCAGGACCCCCTGGCTCAGCAGAGGAAGGGAGTGAGATGTGATCCAAGCGAACTTCTGGTCCTTTTAGACATAGCAGCGATGAAGATCCTGCCACAGGCATCAGCCATGGAAGGAACTGCGAGGATGGACAGATGCTTAGAGAGACACATCGTGTTGGGAGGACCTGGGGAGGCTCTGCAGGAGAGAGGACGGAACTAAATCAGGATCAGAGCCCCACGTACAGCTCATAAAACGAGCAGACCTAGAGGGTTTCGCCCCAGATGTGCTGGGTTCTCCCGCTTTGTGGGTGGTGCTGTTGCAAGCAGGATTAGGAAGGGAGCAAAAGGTGATCCCTGTATTTACTTGGGAACCTCGCACAGCTTAAAAACAAACTTCCCGGAGCCGCGTGACCCCCAGTTCACTTGCTGCACACCAGGACAGCACAAGTCTCTGCGGAAGCAAACACGAAGCCCCTGGGGCTCCCGGAGGGTTTCAGACTTGCAAGTACAAATATTGCTCTGGGAACGGGGACTGAAAACAACCCCCTCTGCGTTACCAGAGCCGGTCCCCGGGGCTGCAGACCAGCACGCCAAACCCACCCCCTGGAAACCCCATTTATTCTCCAAGGGCTGGTGATGTGGCACAGCAGGGGACAAGGACCGCAGGGGATGGGGCCGGCAGCGTGCACCAGGGGTTCCTGCCGCTGCCTGTGGTTGCAATGGAAATTGCAGACCGTGACAGGCTGGGTTTAATTTACCAGCGACGTATATTTGATCTGGAGCAGAAATACTGGTCAGAGGGAGGTACACAGCCATACCTGAAGAACAGGCTCGGCTGGCTCACAGCCTGACCTGCTCCTGGGGATGCGGAGCGAGGGGGTGGTGGTTTGCCGGCACCCGAGAAGGTGGTCCAGCCCTTGGGGAGGTGGCACCACCATCCCCACGGTGGAGAAGCACTTACAGAGGAGCTCTGGGGCCAAGCAGCAGCCAAGGACGTGATGACACTGCTTACCCTCTGGCCGAGGCCACCACCAGCCCTGCAGGGAAACCAGCCATGCCCAGAGATTAGGAGTGAGGTCAAGGCGGGATGGAAGAGCGGGTAATTTATGCTGAAGATGGTGGCAGAGGTTGTGTGTCAGCATTAAACCACCCCTCCCATGGCTGGCTGCCCACAACCAGCTAACCTGAAGCAGAGGGTATTTGTCTTACGCTGGTGACTAATAAATACGTTAAGCAACTCTGTTGTGCCCTCCGTCCATCCGCAAACCCGGTCACTCCAACCCCTTGCAGGGCAATGGCGGGAGAACGGTGCCTTCTGGAGGAATAAATGGGAAGGCAACTGCAGAGCCTGGGAACCAGGAGGCTGTGATTTTGGCAGGCTGAGCCTTTAAGAAGAGCAGAGGAGAAAGCAGAAAGCTCCTCTGTTTTTAAGAGTGCTACAAGCGAACAAGGGAGGGGAGGAAATGCTTTTAAGTGAGCCCTGGTGGTGTCACGTCTCTTAAACAGCCACTTTCTTCTCCTCTGCCTTTTCTGTTTTAAGTAAGTCTTGTTTATAATTAGGCCACTTGAGTCTCACCATCAATCGAATCCCTGCTGTAAGATACCAAAGGGTCTTCAGTTAAACTGGAGATGACCTGGTGTGCGGATTATTTTGGTGGGTCCTGTTGGACCAGCCACCTCTCCTTTCTCCATAAATACCTTTTCCACCTCTCCTTTCTCCATAAATACCTTTTCCACCTCTCCTTTCTCTGTAAGAGCTTTCGGAGATGCCAGCCCCCAGGTGTCACGTTTGGGGCCTTTCGCTCAGCACGCTCCAGAGAAGAAATTCTGATGGCTGGCAAAAGGAGGAGGTGGGAGATTGGAATTGAGACTATTTATTCCACACCCTCCCCAGCTAGCAATTTGCATGACATTTGCATGCACCATAAACGCCGCCCCGCCACAAAGAAGAGCCATCGCAGGGGTGGAAGACGATGTGCATCGCTCAGAGCCACGTGGGTGCTGCGAATATCAGGGGTCAGCACCCAGCAGGGCTGTGCCAGCGAGGACCCAGCCACCTTCACACCCTCCAGCCACCGGTCTAAAGCCCTGCCGGCATTGTCTGAGTACAGAATTCAAAATAACCCGACGTTTGTAGTCAGGCCAGAGCCCTGGCCTTCGCTGCAGGATGTGTTCTGCAAACCCAGAACAAAGAGACGGTCCTTGCCTCGAAGGATTTGCAATCTAAAGCATCAGTATCCTGTAGTAAAAGCAATTAAATGAGGCAGACAAGGATCTGACTGCGCCATTCAAAGCAGGATTGCATTTCCTTGAAATTGCTTCAAGTGATCGTGATGAGACAGTCTAATTTAACTCTGCCCACTGCCAATAAACCTCACAGTCAGTAAATATTTCAGGAACAGTGCCCCTAAGCAAGGCTTCTGCAGCCTAGAGAAGCAGGGAGTCAAATATTTTTCTAAAATTCCTTCACCCTGATTCCTCCCATGGACCTACACACCCAGGACAAGACAGACTTTTCCAGGCCACCCTCTGCCCTAAAATCAGTTGCAGGGCAAATCTGTTATTTCCCACCAAAAAGACTGCATCCAGCAGCACCAGAACATGCTGCTGCTCGTAGGGATGTTGTTCAACCCCTGGCAGCAGGTCTACAGAGATGCTACAGAGGATATTTGTCTACGCTGGTGACTAATAAATATGTTAAGCAACTCTGTTGTGCCCTCCGTCCCATCCGCAAACCCAGACAATCCAACCTCTTGCAGGGCAACAGCAGGAGAAGGGTGCATTCTGGAGGAATAAACGGGAAGGCAACTGCAGAGCTTGGGAACTGAGGGGAGAGGCGAAGATGTGTGGCTGGATCAGACCCCGAGCAGCTCAAGGAGGCTCCTATCCAGGAGGGATACCCCACGCCCTGGATGCTGGCACGTGCCAGCAGAGGGAAGGCGGAGGAGGTGACCGCCTCCTCAACGACTGGGGAGCATCGCCCACCTCCTCAGCAACTGCTCTCAGTTGGGTGCAGTCCAGAAGCACCGGCCTCCCCAGGAAAAGAGCTGAGAGGGCCAACAGAGAGATCACATTCCATCCTCCTCTTCCTCCTGCTGCGAAGGTCTGGCAGGCAACGTGAGAGATGCACCACCACCGAGCGATGCGGCACCTCTTATTCCCTCCCGGTGATGAGTCTCCGCTCTCCAACAGACAAGGGGATCAACGTGACTACAGAGTCCCCACAAAAGCCCCAGGAAGGGGCAGAAGGGCTGAGATGGGCTTCATGGTTTCAGAGACGGGGAGACCCACGTGCCCACATCCGTCCACATCCCACGGGAAACCTTCACCTCCTCGAAGAGCTTGGTGCTTGTCGGATATATTGACCTTTCACTTTGGAAATAATTTTATTTAGCTGCTCCGCCACCTCTAAAAGACCTCAGAGCGCTCTGGCAGCCACCATTTGAATGGAAATTAAAAAAAAAAAAAAATTAAGTAGACAAAAGCTTTAATGACTATTACCCCATTACGTGAAAGGAGCTAGTCCAAACGTTGTGCAGCGATCGTGGCTCCAATTTGATCCCTCCTGAAGTTGTGGTAAGGACAGTTAAACCTCAAAGTTTGGATGCGTGTCCACTTCCCTCTGGAATAAAGGTTAAATTCAACAAAAAGAGGATAAAAGAGAGTGAATTCAGCACATCTCATTCCACAAAACTGTACTCATACCACTGCAAGTCCTGAAGCTCTGGGCACCGTTAAATACGGAATGAGAGTTATGTGTTTGCAATGAAAATGGTTCACTCTACACTAATACGCTGCAAAATATTTTTATTATACTATATATTGACTTATTTAATGACGATGGCAACAAGAGTGCCAACAAAGTAACATAATCATTTAAATTTTTAATATTTTTTTTTTCCCCCAACCGCTTGGAAGTTTCATAAATACTCCTTGTTTGGTTCGAAATCTTCCAAATCTCCCTGATACTGTGAGAGTGTGCGCCTGCGGTTTGGCTGTCACTGTGCAAGGCTCAACCCACTAAATAAACCAGCCTGAATTTCAATAAGCAGCAAACCAAAAACAGACCCATAAAACCTGTTCTCCTCAATGCTGGACGCAAGGCAAAGGCGGTGGTAAGGCGCTGAGATTTGGCAGCCACCAACCCCTGCTGACACGCGGTTTTGTGGAGCTCTACTGGAAACTGGCTTTGACAGACCCATTCTTGCGCGCCCAAAGCAGTTCAGATCTCTTCATTCTCCTCCGCAGAGGCTGCTGCCACACGCTCTTTATGTCCCCACGGAAAATACCTTTGCAAGGTGCCTCTTCCCATGGGGTTCACTCCAGCGTTGACGTTCAGCAGCTAGAAGCCCAAAATTAAGGCGAAAGTTTGGCCATACTCAGCGCTGGAGCTCGCTGCTGGCGGCTCCCGCTCCATCTTCAGCCCGAGAAGACCCGGGCGTCACCCAGGGTGGGATGGAAAGCTGCGACGTCCGCGGTACAAAACGTGCTGGAAACCTTCTGTTTGGAGAACCTGGAATCAAAACAGCGAGAAGGTTTTTGATCGCAACAAGATCCTCTCCTAACGCTGGAGGTACGGTAGGAAGGGCTGGTTTTGAGCTGGTATCAGCGTTAAGCCATTTCAAGTCAAAATGTATTTGTTTTCCTTGGAACAGGCAAGGCGAACTGGAACAATGGCTGGAACTGACATTTTGCAGGGAAAGATTTTGTTTCATCTTGAAAGGCTGAAACACCTTGAAATATTTTCCAATGGAAATGACATTATGTTTCTGCTGATGCACATGGGAATCATCCCATCACAGTTTCCATCCTTCTCCGGCCGCTCCCACTTCAGCCGGAGGGACCCAAGGAGACACCAAAACACACACGGCATGGCCCGAGAGGCATGGAGAGCCATCCAGCCATCACGTCCAGGGTGACGGAGAGCAATCCAAGCAGTCACCGTGGGCACAGCTCATGAAACCCCCCTTTTTACTGAGGAGAATGGAGGGGCAAGACATTCGGTGAGATCTGTTCTAGTATCCATGAGCGGATTATGAGAGGGGCCATAAGACCTTGAGGGAAGGTGAAGAAGCAAACAGCCCCCCGTAACCTAAACGGGTTATGAGCAAGAGAAAACTAGATTCTCAATCGTGACAAGACCTCTCAATTCATAAAACGGATAAACAGCAGGCGCAGGAAGAGTTTTTAAAGGTGACGAGATCCCATTTTAATCGCCGTGTGGGTACCACCAGAGGAGCGCTGCAAAGAACAGAAATCAAAAACCCCGTCCGTTTCCTATAAAGGAGCGCGTGCGGGGAAGTAAAAGAGAAGAAATCAGAAACCTGAGCCCCGCTTTGTTGTAGTCTCAGATTTCTCACACCTGGAGAGCTTGAGAAACCTCAAACCCCTCCCCCATCCCAAATCCAGACAAAAAAAAGCCCTATTCTTGAAAAGCTTCGTCAATAGAGGAAAGTTGCAAGCTCAGGTTGGCTGCAACATCGCCCTATCACAATTTCAAAACGTTTCCTTCAGATTCTGGGCTTTTTTAGTACGGTGGGACTAGCTCACATTCCTAAACAATCATTTCAGAGCAAAGTAATCCGCCGCTGCTTCCTTTCGAAAATGAGCTGATGATTCTGAAGCTTCCTTTTTATTTTTTTTTTTTTCACATCCTAAATGAACGTGAAAAGTTCAGGGTTTGAAACAAAACGTGCCCTTTTTTTTTTTTTCTCTCTCTTTTTTTTTTTTTTCATACAAGAGGAAAAAAAAGCTTTCACAGTCAAACGGGTCGGAAACGGGATCCTTCCTTTTCTGTTCTCCTTTATTTTGTGAGGACGGACAAACCAAGGGGTTCCCAAGCTGGGGAGATGCTTGGGGTCTGTTGCTACAGGTTCAAAACCAGCCTGTTCACGCAGCCAGCACCATCCTCCCTTCAGCAGCCACTTCTCCTGACCTGGGTGCTCTAAGCGAACATCGACGGCAGGGTACAATCCTCCGGGGGCATGGGGTGACCCCACGGAGAGAGGATCAGAGCTGGGCTCTGCAGGAGCGGTGAAGAACCAGAGATTTAAGACACAGCAGGGTTTCTTTTCCCGTTTTTGTTTTCCTTTCCCAACCGTGTGACAAGTTTTAGCCAGTATCTGAAGTTCTTGGTACCCCCGAGAAGCTGCCGCCCAAGTCTTCCCTGAAAAACCACGCCGGCTGCGGTAAGCGCAGTCACGCTCTTACATCCCTCCGAGAACACGAGGATGGAGCGGGAGAAAATGCTTTTGCTCCCAGACCATCTTGTGCCTCATGGACCACCGTCTCTACCGCGGCGGGGCTGGAGGAGGGAGTGACTCACCCACCACATCCTTGGATCAAGTCCAGCCAACACAGTTCTCCACCTCATGGGTTTCAGCACTACCAGGCAAGCTTAGATTTAACGTCAGAGGAGAAACCTGACTATTTATAGTCCTGCTCCGAGAAGAGTAACGGTCATTGATTGATATACAAACGAGGAAGCGGAGCACCAAGAAATAAACACGTCTGTGAAGAGCTGTCAGCTGTGATGATCCTCGCAGCACGCCTTCACACTTCACTGGTGCTTGCTTCAGAGCCATCCCATCCGATGACTGAGTGACTTTCTCAGCCAGGTATGCCTCTGCCATGCCTGCTTAACTTCACCCTAAAAACCGAGACACACATTTATTTATTTTTATGGGGAGATCAGTAAATTGTTTTGACAGACATGATGGACCACTCCTACCTAAAAGAACTCCTTTGACCGAGATAGATACTGTGTTCCTGATGGGGCTGACTCTTCTCACCTTAAAAACTGATTGGTTTGAATCATGAACATTGTGTTCCTAGTCTGTATCTGACAGCTGCGGCTGCACATTAGGTAAAGGACCTGCCAGTGGGTTTGAATCCCAGAGCAAAAGGCATGGTTGAGATGGTACGCTCCAATGTAAAAAGGACGTGGTCAACGGTGGTCCACTGAAGATCACCCAAAGTCAATCATTTCAAGGATGATCTGGCAGCTCAGGGAACAAGCTACCTGTCTTCCCTTGGAAGTGGCATTTTAAACCCACCCTAAGCAAAAGGAGAGGTACAGGAGATGCTGTTCTTTAGAGAAGAAATTCCCTTGAGCTCCTCACCTGAAGGGAGGACCACACATCACCGCCGTACAGGTGGGATGGCAGAAGCCAAGGCCTGCACAAGGGGGCATTTAGGATTGCACAGTCCTTCTGCAATCCCTCTCTTTCTTCAGATTTCCTCGCAGAGCTGGTGTTAAGAAGGAGCAGCTTCATCTGGCAGGGTTGGTCAATGCCTGGTGATAACGATGGAAGTATGCGTGGACACCAACGCACTTTTTGGGGCCAGCTGTTGAGCCCTCCGCAAACAGCCTTCGGGACGATGTCAGTGGGGGTTATCAGGCCATCCCTTCCTGAGTGCTGTCCTTCTTTTGGTGAGGAACCACTGAAGTCCTCATCCCATTCACCCCAGATCCCCCTTCCATGACGCCCAAGAGACACCAGAAACCCCACACCCTCAAGCTCTTCTCAGCGCTGCGAAAGGAAAAGCTGACTCACACCAAGCGGCATGTTATCTTTGCAAGTTCATTAATTTCAGCGAGGGATTGTTTCCTCAATGCCTGCTCCTGTTGGTTGACCCCTGGCTTCGCTTTTCTTTCTTTCGCAAGGCCAGCCGTTGGTCCAGGTCACACCAATGAGAAATGTCAAGCCAGTTCTGGGAACCGTTTCCTGAAAGGCGTCCATTTACGCTATCTGTACGCTGGCATGCTTCTGAAAGAGCCTCTTGACTGGAAACATTCAACTGGAAAGAGAAACGGGTCATCCCATCCCACTCCTACCTCCTCCCTGCTCCTTTGGGGAACCGCTGTAGGAAACCAACGCAGAGAGGATGACCAACGGCGGGATGGGGCTGTTCTGGCACGAGGTCTTCATCACACTACGGCCCGTCTCACCACGGCACCTTTCCTCATGTGACTTTTTGTTCCTAATTTAAAACCGGACACAATGAGACTGCAAAGACAAAAATAGCAGTTTAAATTTAGGTAGAATAGACTGAGAGGCACCATTGACACTTCCTCTTCCAGCAACAGCACTTCACAGCCAGGAGGAAGCAAACAAAACAGGAGGAGAAGCTGCGGGGCCAGCTGTAGGATGCAGTTGCTGAGAAGATAGCCAAGAAAAGAAGATATGATGCCTATCCCGTGGAGACCCTGTGGACAATGACTGACTCATTGCTTATAGGCTGGGCTTGAGCCATCTCCCCTGCTAGACCGAGCGAGGCAGGGGCCGTAACATAGCTGGAATAGGTGGAGCCCACTAACAGTTCCTCTCTCGCATGACTCAGGCTGTAAGGCTACCTCCTCCCATCCCCAGAGGCCCGTGCATTTGGGGTCTTCCAGGGACCCAAAGCTGCCCTCTTTGACGGCTCCCAATGCCAACGGAAGGCCAAAGGCACCAGGAGGCCCATCCCCTTTTCCAGTCCCACCAGGAGATTTGCTCTCAGATGAACAACGCCGTCTCAAACTCAGTCTGGGCGCAAACGAACACAGCAGTGGTGGGAGGGGAGGATGCCACGAGGAATTAAGAGTAAGCCAGCCTCCCTCTGCTTCCACAAACAGCAGCGCAGATCTCACTTGGTCCATCCAAGCAGCGGGAAGCAGCTTCCTAACTCACCCAAATTAAGAAGAATTAACTCGTGCAGGGGTTGCTGGCACTGGCTGCTGGCGGGGAGTGATTGCTCAGATTTAACGTCCCTGCTGAAAGAGAAAGCAGAGTGTCTGCTGTTCCTGGTCCGCGGAGCATCGTCTGGCCGCCTCACGCAGGGTCCCATCCCCCTGGTGTGTGTTGAGCTCCAGCTTGGTCCCAAGTCCTGCCCGGGAGGGAGGAGCGCGGGGCCGTGCAGGCGAGCCCAGGGCCAGAACACGCGATGCCATTAAAAACCAGCAGCTCCTCTCCCGCCTCCATCATCCCCACTGCCTGTCAAAGGCTCCCTGTGATTTTTCCGGGCAGCGACGGAGCCAGACAGCCAGCACTAACCCTGACTCACCCCCGGGCTGCCGCCAAACCCCACGCCTTTCAGACAAACGCCCGCCTGGACCTCTGCGCCTGCCTCCGTCCCTCCAACGTTCAGCGTGAGATCCTGATCCCACCCCGCAGCAGAGCGACAGCCTTCAGGGCTGGGGGCGGCCCCCAGCAGGGCCAGGGGCAGGTATCACCCTGGGAAGAAGCTGCGGGACGGGCAAGGACTGTCGTCCGGAGCCTGAAGCGGGCTGGGAGACGCGGTCTTTGGGTAGGACTCAACGCCCTGCCTTGGCAGAGCTGCTGCCCCTCCAAGAGGTGGGGGAAGAGCCAAGGAGAGGAACATCAACCAGTCTAGATAATGACTTGTCCTGCCGGCCGGGAAAGCTCATAGGGGAGACACCAGGGGTGCAAGACAAAGCTGGGGATAAGAAACTAGAGGGGCTTTAACACTTCATTACATGCGGAAGAAAGAGGGGGAAGGTTACAGCCTGGTGCGAACACAACCCGTAGAACAAGCACCCGCGATGGGTACGGCCAGCAGGCTCCCGGCACCGCAGGTGGTGCCATCCAGATGGACAAAGCAACTGGGTTTTCTTTCCCGCCATCACAGGGCAGTGGTGTGCCCTGCTCCACCCTGTAATGGCCCAGAGAGACAGATCTTTGGGAAAATAACTCTTATATCCCCGCAAAAAAGAAACCGGGCAGCTTCCTCACAGGTCATCCAACACAAGAGGTGGCGAAAGGGCAGGGCTTGGGGCTGTCTTCCCCTTCTCGCAGAGGACTCTGCTCCCCAGGCCACAAGCCCACAGGCTTTCCCTGCCTCCGCCAGCCCTCGCCGTAGCTGCGCCGGCTGGCTTCAGCCAGGACATTTCACAAGAGAGGCCGGCAGCACCGAAACGGGAGAAATCGTTCTGTAAACAGCCTGCTGTTTGCATCCCCGGCTGGAAGCTGGCCCGGGACTCCTCGTCCTGCAGCGCGGCCCTCCATTGCCAGAGATAAGAGGCTAAGCCGCTTGCCGAGCGACAGCCAACATCACTCCCGGAGGGACCAGCCATGGGAACTTCATCTTCAGCGCCCAAATCCCTCGTGAAGAGCAGCAGCAGGCTGTGCCCGTGGCGAGGAGGGCACCTCCTGGGCACCGGCCGTGAGAGCTGGGGGCTGAGTTTCTCCCACCTGCACCCAGGTGGGTCGTTCCCCTCCAGGCGCTTGTGGCCATCTCCTCGAGAGCTCCTGGGCACAGCAGAGAGCTCTCCTGCAGGGAAAAAGATGGCCTTGACGGGCACGTGGTGCTGGGACGGGGTCTCACTGGCGCGTGGACTGTTCCAACCGTGTTTGGGACAGTCTGAAGATGCTTAATAGGGAGCGTTTGGTGCAGCGGCAGCTTCCCAGGGTTGCTGCAGCCAGATCAGGGAGCGCGCAGGGTGCTGTGCGCTGGTTGCCAGCTTGACCTTGCAAGCGCTGCGGGGCATCGCACGCGGACAGGGCAGACTCCTGGAGTCTGCCGTGCGGTTTGGATTTAACGTACTCGGTACTTGTACGCGCTAAGGTCCTTTTACAAGCAATTTCTCATTCATTGCACAACAACGCACCCTGGCAAATCCAGCCCCTCTCCTGCTCCCGTCGTCCTGGCCAGGAGCACGAGGTATCTCTGATGGGTTCCCCGTGCCAACACTTCCCCCTGCGGCACCGAGTCCCCTTCCGCTTACGAGACACCATCACTGCTCACAGAAGCAGCACCTTCGTATGACGCAGAGTAAACCCAACATATCCAGGGCGAGAAGAGGGAACAAAGAGCTGTAGCTCATTACACTTGAGCCTCCCCCACCACACAGTGCCAAGTCTCGGATGTTCCTTACCCTCTTTCGCAACCCCCATCCCAGGAAGCCTCACCTGTGCTGCTGGCATCTTCTCGGCTCAGCAAAGTGCCAGGACAGGGTCTTACTTCAAACCTCCCCGGAGTAATTCCCCTTTTCCTTGGGCCAGGTGATGCCAGGATGTCTCCAGCCTTCTCCTGCAGCCTGCGGAGTCCAAGAAGGAAGGTAAACAGGACACTCGTCGGGCTCAAACAGAGGGCGTGTGCCCTTCATCAAAGAATATTTTGGAAAGGCAGACTGGAATGCTAGCATGGTTTCCTCTGTTTGTCTGACTGGGGAATTTCCCCTTATCGCTGGCAGGGTTTGGAGCGGGACCAGACGAAGAGCTGGCCGTTCGCTGCCAGGTGGGTTAACACGGCGGGAGGGTGCAGGGGGGTGTTGGCGTTTATTTTCTGCCGCCAATACACGCGTGCTCCCTGGTCAGGACTCACCACTGGGGCCTGAAGTCGGTGACTGCAGCAGAGAGAAGAGACACCCCCCAAACCAAGGGCGCGCCCGGGTAAAAACAGGTCCCAAGAGGCACCATTTTGCCCCCCCCGTCCCCCTCCCAGTTTAACAGGAACATGCTGGGCTCCAGCGCAATGCAAAATTGCTGAAGTGAGACACCCCCCTCCCCCCCAAAAAAAAAGGCAGAACTCAAGGAAAATGATGTGAGCACAAATAATTTGGAAACAAGTGGCGCAGGTTGAAGGGGAGAGGATGGAGATGGAAACCAATGACCCAGAAGCAGAGCAAGCGAGGACCGAGGATCTACCACCGCAGTCACGCTCGTGCTAGCTCGATGGAGCAGGTAGTGTAACAGAGATACCAGAGGGGACATCCCCTCTGCCCCCCGGCAGGACATCCGACGGCTTTCAAAGCCCGAAGGGACAGCCCCATCCACAAGCAGGGTGACCAGGGCGGGCACTGCCTACGTGCCACGGGGCTCCAGCACCTTCTGGTCCTGCCTCCCCGCGTTGGTCAGTGGTGGCCCCATGCAGAAACGTGACGTGGACCCGGTTGGGCCCGATCCTGCCTGTGTGCCTGCATCCAACCCGGCTGGTCCAACCCCAGGCAAGTGGAGAAGGCGCAGGGGACGCACCAGGGCGTGCGCTCCTGACGTCGGGATGAAGCGATAGGGATGTCACCGTGTTTTCGGTTAAGCCTTGCGCCCGGGGCAATCACACCCTGCGGTCTGAAGTGCTCGTTTCACGTCAGGCATCAGCTTTGCCCGCCGGAGCAGCAAACCCCCTAGCGCCAGGCTGTTATCCGTGCTGGCGCACATCGCAGGCTGCGGGCAGATCACCTCCCCATCCTTCCTCCGCTTGCCCAAGAGCTCAGGGCCGGGAAGATGCCCAGGGATGCGATAAGCGATGCCCGCATGCCGTTAGCAGAGGAGGAGACGCTGCTGCCACCGCTCCGGGCTCGCCTCTGCCACTGGCAGTAGCCCCAGCAGCCACGGGCCACTGCGGGAACCTGGCCCAGGAGAAGACAACCCCACAGGAGCGGGGCTGCGATGCTGTCGCCTCTGGGAAGCGAGGGACTGGAAGCAATCCCAGCATTATTTTTTTTTTTTTTTTGCGCTTTGGGAGGGAAAATGAAAACATATCACGGAGACAGGCTATTTTAAACTCGCTCCAGCCTCTCTTGCCAAGTCTGGAAAGCCGCCGCGTAGCCCAGGGAGTCTGGTGGTCCCTTTCTTTTCCGTGGTGGATGGAAACGAGCGCGGTGCCAGGAGGGTATTTTCCCCGCGTCGTTGTTTTCAAGCCGTTGCAGAAGCTAAGCGGGGTTTCCACATACAGGGGTGGATTGGCATCACCGCAATGAAAACTAATTAAACATAATTATTTAGCCTGTTGAAAATATTTGTGCTCCACCAGGAACACCCTGCAGTTGGCTATTAAAAAGCAGGAAGAAAGTGCTTTTTCCAGAAGCAGGTTTTCGCGGCGGTTACTCCGGTGGCCGGAGCTTCCCATCCAGGCTTTTCACGCACTGGCTGCTTACAAACATCAGGGTGGCAAAGAGGCCGCACGACCAACCCTGATCCTTGAATTTTGGGAGGGTAAGGAACTCCCTTCCCCACCCAGTTTCACGGGCTTTGGGAGGTGGGTGGGAGTGAGGGGTGCGGCTTTGTCCCTACCTTTTGGTTTTTCCCTGAAAGCTGATGGATTTGGGGGGTGAAGGGGAGTATTTTTAGAGGAAGGCGATTCCTCCCGAGACACGTTCTCTGCTAAAACACACCTCCACGCAGGCGCGTAAACAACAAGCCGCAATGGAGTCATTTTGACAAATCAGTTAAGTTTTATCGGATGACCTCAGTTTACAGGGAAGGCCGTTTGTCCGAAGGAAACGGCCAGGGAGCTGTCAGCCCCCGCTTTGGAGAAATGGATGAGCACCAAGCTGCGCTCTTGGTTATCAGAAAGGTTAAGAAGCCTGGCTCCCAGTGAATCTGTGTTTATATACATCACTTTCCCCCTCCACTATCCCGCAAGCTCTGCTCCCATTTCCCCGCGACGCCCGGCTCAGCAGCAGGGACATGCCGGCGTGCCACCGGCAACGCTCGGTGGCCCAGGCAGCAAACCACGGGGAGATCCTCCTCACCTCTCTCTCCTTGGGATGCTTCTCCACCTCTTCCCTCTGGTCACCTACTCGGGTTTGGGGAGATGAATCATCCTTGGGCCCTTTGCAACTCATCCAAGGGGATCTCTCGACAGCCAACGTCGCAAGTGCCAGATGGGAAGGGCAAGCGTGGGGCGGGGGGGTCGCAAGTTGCAACCTGACGTTGGACAGGCCTCGCTCAGCGAGACCCCCAGGACCGGGGCGAGGGGCAGCGGAGCCAAAACCCAAGGATTCTCAGACCTCAGGCTTTTCACAATCCACCTTCGATGGGAGACATGCGATTTTTAATTGAAAGAAGCCCAAAGTTGCCCCCGCTCCAACACCCGTGGCTGGTTCGAAGCCGGACCTGCTGCAGCCCCACCTTCTCCAGAGGTCTCCAGCCACACCAGTCCCCTTCCCTCCAAGGCCACCTGCACCCCGTCCCTCTGTCCTCGCAGCCACTGCCTCCTCCCATCCACCTGATCTCACTCCAGGCACAACCCTCCCCTCTCTGGGCCACAGAAACCACGCAAACCGTGGCCGATTCCCCATGGTTCCCTCCTTGCCTGTTCTCTGAGGGCCTTGCAACAGCCCTGCGCACGGGAAGCCTTGTCTTCCTTGACCGTTGCTTGGAGCAGAAAAGCAAAGTGTGGCCACAGGGGGAAGGATCCAACAAGCTTGGGGCCCTGCCTCCTTCCGTCCTCTGGTTGCTGTCCCTAATTACTGCTCCGAGGGCTTTCAGCCGCCTGACTTGCCGGTATCGGTGCTAATTGACTGCTGGACGAGCTTCGGCAAGATGCTCACGCTGGCTTGCTTCTGACAAAGCCCGGTTAAAATTGGGTGAAAGCATCAAAAATAATCAGGTTTCCAACACTGTTACAAAACCCAACAGCTTCCATCTGACAGCCAAAGGCTTTCAGTCCCCTCCCCGCACCAGCTGCCGCATCCTTGAAAGGCGGAGGAGCTCCTGAAGAACAGCCGCGCGAAACCTCCTCGCGGGGTCTGTCCATCACCTCTGCCCACCGCTGGGCTCTAAGCAGCCCTTCGGCAAAACTGGTGCCTTATTCCCAGTGGAGATCTGCCCCAGGAACCTGGTAGATCTGCGGGTCCTGGTCCCCACGGCCAAGCAGAACGTTCTCCCAGCACACCTCCACTGGGAGGATCAAGCTCCCCTAAAACGGGACCGGATTTACCAACGGGGACCCCAGCTCCTCCGCGTGTGCCCAGCACGGCATCTCTCCTGACCCACACGAGCCAGGTCCTCGCTGCGGCTCCTCCATCAGCTTGCGCTGCCAAGCGCCGGCTGCAGACCCCCTGAGGAGGCTTCTTCCAAGGCCGGCGGGGCTCAGCCGGCCACCACACGCTGCTGGGCCCGGCGGCTTGCCTGCCCTAGCAAAGCACCCTCCGTGCCGGCACCCTGAATCCCACCCGCTCTCAGCCAGATGCTCCCTGGCTCCTGGGGCCAGCGAAACGATGGGAGCTCCTTCGCGAGCGGAGCTGAAGGCATCTCGGAGAGTTTTTGGGCAGCCAGCGTTTCAAAGAGGGGTTCGGGACCACCAGGGAGACGGCGTCTGCCGCCGCGACTCCGAGGGAAAGCCAAATCCTGATAAGACCCCGGTACTCAACAGCAGATGCGATTAACCGTTCTCCCTCCTGTGTGATCATCAAGCCAAGACCTCCCGGGGAAGGTGTAGGCTCAGCCCAAACCCACAGGCTGGGGGGCGTTTTGGAGAGGGAACAGTCCAGGATCCCCCCAGCCACTGCAAACCTGGCTGCACCAGCAGCACCTTACCCCCTGCAACCTTCAGAAAACCTGAAGCACGGATCCCACCCACTTCTTCATGGACAACGGGGCTCCCAGGGATTCGCGAGAAGACCGCACAAGTTCATGGAGGAAGAGGCAATCGCAGCAGCGTTAGAGCTGGGGAGAGATGAGGGAAGAAACACCGTGGCCCCCTGGTCGTCTGTGCGGAGGAGCACCCTGGAAAGGAGCGTGGGGCAAGGTGGGACGGGCAGGAGGACCTAGACTCATCTTCTACAGTTCCCTCATGGGTAACACGGAGGTGGCAGCCAGGAAGAAGAGCCAAGTGTCACGGCCATGCCAAGACGAAGCACGCAAATTCCACAAGCTTGACCTTGAATTCCAGGAAAAAGCATGTAAACAACAAAAAAAAAAAGCCAGACCAACCGATGGCTTACGTGTTTTTGAAAACACCTCTCTGGCCCGCCCCGTTCTCACCCTTCGCTCCTGTGCCATGAGGCACCTTTTCAACGCCATCGCTCAGCTCCCCCTTGTCAGCTTCTCCGGTGCTTCAGGCGAGCACAAACTTTCTAAGTCATGGATAAAACCACAGCACTCACCAACACCGGCGTCACCAGAGCCATGAGGCCAGGCCTGGAGAAGAAAGCGACATCTTTTATTAATGTTTCTAAACAAGACATCGCCTCTCCTCTCAAACCTTGCCTCGCTCAAGACGTGCGTGTAGCTTCCCGTGAGTCTTCCCAGTTTAGTTTCTACGGAAGCTTCCGGCACACTTGCGGTTAATTACGTGGAGATATTCAGAAAACTACTTTCTGAATGGTCATGGGTCTCCAAAGCCGAGTCCTACGTGCAGCGGCATCATCCCCCCAGCTACAGCCTCGGAGGGGGTGCCGTGTCCGTACCAGTTTGGAAATGGGGCCCCCGGGAATGCCTGTTCTTCGTCCTACAGCAGCCCCAGGACTCGCCCTGCTGGGCTAGCCCACCTCCTGGGCTAGCCCACCTCCTGTCCCCACCACGAGAACATGCCAGGAACCATCACCCCCGGGGGGCGGGGGGGGGGGCCAGGGAATGAGAGGCACGAACCCAGCCTCAGCAGCCTATTTTAAAAAGATCTTTTAAAAGATATTAGCTAGAAAAACACTGGGTTTTTGCACCGGCCGCCGGGGTGCCAGGCGACGCACAGGGGTCGGGGCAAGGAGGTAACGTGACCCACGAGAGGATGCCGCGGGCTCGTGCTGTCCTTCGTAGGGCTACGAACTCACGTGCTCTTTTCCTTAATGCCTCCCCGTTTTAAAAAAAGCGATTAAAGGAGGTGTTTGTTTTTTTTTTTTTTTTTGTGGTCAAGCGCAGTTTTTAACGTCTAGGAAGAAAACCCTCGAGTTATACGGCCCAAGCGTACCCTCCGGACCAGAACTTCAAGCAGGAGAAACTCCCCGCATACCTCTGGATGCCTCATCTGTTGGGGGCGGGCTGAATCACAGTATTTGACTAATCGCACATGAAGAATCCAGCTTTCTCCAGAAAAACTCACCGTGGCTCAACTTCTGTTATTTTGCCTTCACCAGACCAAAAAAAAAAAAAAAATAGTCAATGTATTTCCCTGGAGATGTGAAAAACTCATACTGCTTTGCTGAAACCTCTCGCCTGGCGCGTATTGTCCAACTTCCAGTTTCCGAGGCCTCAAAATCATGTAGCCAGGAAGGAAAACAGAGCAAACACACTGAAAAGGCAACCTAAGGCCAGGCTTTAAGTCATTTGCTCCAATGGCTACTTACACGCTTTCGCACTGCCCGGGGGTGAGGGGGGCAAAAGGAAAGAAAACAACTCAGTTTGAGAAGTCAAAGCAGCAGATTTACCGAATCCTTCGACCCTCCCGGCCATGGGCTTTCAGCTCTACGCACGGACCTGAAACGGCTTTTGGGGCGCCCACGTCCCAGGAATGACCCACGCGGAGCTTCAGGACAGTTTAGAAACTGTCTAGTTTAGCAACAAGTTGCTTTCTAAGCCAGGAAAGAAAAGAAAAAAAACCCCAAAAAACCTTCAAAGCTACTTATGGTAACTCCTGGCGTCCTCTTCTTTTGTCTCCTCACTCCCCACTTTGCCTTTTTTTTTTTTTAAGGAAAAATATTTAAGGACATTAAAGCTAGTCCCGCCGAGCCCAGGGAGCGGAGCAGCTGGTTCCAGAGAGGTGGCTGCCACCGAGCAGCAGGGCCAGAGTTGTTTCCCTTGCGGGAAGGGTCGACTGCGTTGACCCAAGACCTGGAGCTCCTTGGGAGCAGGAGTCCCGCGGCAGAGCGGACAGGATTTCCAGCTCGGAGAACAATTGCCACCAGGATGTGTCCTTAAGGTCACGAGTGGAAGCAGAAGCGCCGGCGGCTCAGCCTGCAAGCCGTGGTCTCCGTGCCAAGGCTCCCCAGAGAGCCCTGCCCAGGCTCCAAAGCTTGTGTGACAGGCGCAGAGGAGCTGGACCTGGACCATTCCTGCAAGCGGATTCAACATTAAGGGACGATCAGCTTTCCCCGGAGCGGTGAGCGCATCTGCTGATGGACAGAGGAGGGAGCAGTCCACAGGAGACCTGGGGTGCTTCTCCCGTAACTTACCCTCCGGGAGAACGGCAGCAGAGCTGAGCGTAGTGTTGGCCAACACCAAAAACGACCTGGGCACGGCTTCCAGGGAGCATCCTGAAATGGTCCCTTGGGGCAGGACAGAGATGTCCAGAGCTGGCGTGATCCGGACAGGGCTGAACAGCTTCTTTAATGACATGTAATAAAGGAAGGGACAAAACCACACCTCTACCCTAGGCCTTGAGACAAGAAGGAGAGGAGAGCAGCAGTCGCCCAGCAGTAGAGACGACATCCAGCCGCCCCCGCTGGCGGTTCCGGCTGGCTGGAGGGGATCAGCAGAGGGATCACAAAGGCAGGCGAGATGCTTAGGGAGCACACAGGGACCCCTCGGCACGGGCAGGGGGGAACTGAACTTCCCAGCGCTTCCCAGCGAGCTGGATGCGTAAGGTGGCATTTTTTTGCCCCCCCCGATCAGGGATGCTGCCCGACCAGGCGGACCTGGGCATGAGTCAGGCCGCAGCTCCCGAGGCTGGGCCACCGCTGCAAAGGAGCGGCGTCCCTCGGAGCTGCGCCCCCCTCTTCCTTTCTGCTTTCTTTTCTCCCCCCCCCTCCCTCTGTGGTTTCGGCACGATGTTTTTCTGCTAAAAGCCCGCAAGCACACGTGTGCGGAGACTTGCCCATTCCTCCCCAAAAAGCCCCCTGAGCCATGGGATTGACGTCAGCAGAGCGCCAGCTGTCAAACAATGGAGATTAAGGCTTGGCAGGCGGCGCCCAGCCATGCGAGCGCGTGCGCCTCCTCCTCCTCCCCGGGCAGGTGAGCAACATTCCCCAACCAAGCAGGAACAGGCACATTGCATCAAGCCGGCTGCCTGCACCTGGACACAAGACCTAACCTGATCCCCCGGCTGGGGCCAAGTCATGCCCAGGCAGCCGACGGGGCTCGGCCGGTCCCCGCTCCGCGTGCCCAGCAGGACCCCCCCCCCCACCCCCTACCCAGGGGCGAGGATACCCCTGGGCTGGGAAGAGGCAGAGCCCTGGCGCTGGTGGCTCCAGCCCACGTGGAAGGTTAGCCGGCATGCCAAGAGACGTACAGTGCCGGGAACAGGCCCGGGGCGTGATCCCTCCCCTGCTCTGCCCAGCGCAGGGACAGAGGCGATGACATGCTGCCTCTTGCAGAGGTGCGGCTCAGCCCGAGCCGAGTCCTCGCTCCACCCAGACCACAAGGGATTCAGCCCTGGGATCCGGACCAGGGCTTTTCCTGGGGCAGAGGGACGTCCGCGGGACCCGCAGTCCTGACCCACAAGCGAGAGCCTGGGCATCAGGGAAGGCACGGGACGTGGCCGGGCTGGCACCGGCTTTGGGGAGCAGCTGGAGCCTTGAAAACGGGATGGGAGCTGCTCCTACTTGTTGTCCTTCACTGTCCCGTGGGCCTGGCTCTGCAGGCTAAACCTCCCGTTCCCACCACGGGACAGGGCTACCAGGATCTGTCTTTTGGCACAACAAAGGCAGGAGGTGGCCCAGCACTGCCGGTGGTGACTCCTTTCCTCAGCACTCAGCTCCCAGGCTGGTCTTGACCCGGACCTGGCCGGGGCTGGAGCTGGGAATCCTCGGTGGCTGGGACAGAGGACATGCAGAAACATCCTTGCAAGCAAGGCTGAACCCAAACCCGAAGAGCAGAGCACCAGCCTTCCTCCTGACCTTAACTCCTAACCAAACAAGCAAACCCAGGAGGGCACCTGAGGTTAAAAAAAATACGTTCTACAACGCCCAGAGATAGGAACACACAAGGATTTGACAGTTCCTACGGGAACTACAAATCCTGCTGGGCTGGTGCCCTGCTTGCTGGGAAAACGTCCCAGCTTGGTGCGTCTGCAGCGCAGGAGGTGCACCCGCTCCTGCTCCAGCGGCAGGAGCCCGCCGATGAGCTGCATCTCGCCAGGCACACAAGAAAAGGTCACCCTGGCCTGGGGACAAGCACGGCATGTCTAAGATGACCCTGCTCTGGCAGGGGGTTGGACTAGATGATGTCCAGAGGTCCCTTCCAACCCTTCGAGTCTACGGACACAGACAGCCAGTGTCCTGTCCTCTCCTGACGCTCCAGGCTGTGAACCCCCAGAGCCCTGGGGCAGCGGCAGGAGGGCCAGGCCTGCCATGTCTTCTTGCTGGCTCTGGGCAGGGCTCCCGTAACTCACGTTACCCACGGGAACGCCCTTTGATGAGGTCCTGCCACTAATGGTGGTGACATCGCAGAGTGACGCAGGCTGGCCCACGCTTCCCCGAGGAGGAGGAGGAAAGGGCGGTGGGGCAGAGCCCATAGCAGCTCTCAACTGGACCAAACCCCGAGCACCCTGCCCCAAAGACCCCAAGCTCTTAGGAAGGAGGACATGCCCTTCAAGAACCAGCCCTGAACGCCACAGTGCCCTCCCACCTCAGGGTTTAAGGAGGCACACAGCCTGGAGGAGCCATCAGTCGGTGGCTCGTTGCTCTCTACGAGTTCAGGTTGATCTGTGGGTCTCAGGGGACGCACCCCTCTTCCCAGGCTTGCTTTCCCCAGCCCCAGGGACCAGGACAGGTACGAAGAGGTCAGGCCCAATCCAAACTGGCCACGTTTGCTGGAGTCGCTGCCCTACAGCCCAGTCCAGCTGGGGTGGGCTTCAGGAGGTCCACCAAGAGCAGAAAGCAGAGGTGCTCACCAGGGCAGGAGCTGCTCCAGGGGCAGCCGGATGGGAGGGACCAGCAGTTTCTCATGGGCTCCATTGACTTCTGCTTCCCAAGACTGGTCCTTGGTCTGGTGGGATGCAAGAGGCCCCTACCGCCCTGCTTGCTGCACCTTCTCACGCCCTTCAAGCCAAACCTCCTGGCACGCTTTGCCTTTCACCCAACCTTATCACAGGGCCTGGCCCAGCACAGCCGGATGGGAGGGGAGCAGATGGCCCGTTCAAGTCCTTCCCATTTCTTCTCCCTCAAGACACTCTCAAAGGAAAACCCTTGAGGTCATTGTTCTATTTTCATAGGGGCAAGCAAGGGCATCCAGCACGACTCACGTTAGGAGAGGCTGTGCTGAAGGCAACCACCCAAGGAGAAGCGTCTGACCAGAGAGGCTCATATGGAACAAGCAACCCAAAGTCCAGACAACCACATCTCACCCACCTGCCCGGAGTATCTGCCCACAGCCGATGGGACACTGTTAATGCTTCACACATCATCCCCACCAAGAAGAAAACAACAAACCAAGCCAACCGCCCTGTATTTGCCCTCCGCACCCATCCTGGTAGACCCCTCAATCAGGAAAGGTGCTTTGCAAGTGTCGGTGGTCAACGGAGATGGTGCTGGAGCGACTCAGACAGGGGTGGCCTTGCACGGAGCTCTGCTGCGCCCCAGACACGTCGGGCTCGGTGCGCACCAGTAGGTCAGGTTGCTTTTGCAGCCCCAGACGCGGTGGCCTGGAGCACTGGGAGTGTGTACGGGCAGGCAGATGGCCAAACCTCTGCCAGCTCCGCTCCCCCACCGCGGCTGTCACCACCCTCCCTGCAGAAAGGGCTCTGACAAGGTTGTTCTGGAGAGCATCAAGATGGCAGTTTTGACACCACGGGTTTTCGGTCCTGTGCTTCTCAGCCAAGGTGTTTCCAACCCGTGCCAGGAATGTCCTGAGGGCTTTGCTGAGACAACCAACCTGAAGTGCCCGTATTCAACCCCCAACTTCTTTAACCGCTTGGTGCTGCGCTGCTCCTCTCCCAGGGCCTCGGTCCCATCGACATTACCGCTCATCCATCCCATCAGGTTCCACCCAGGAGGCGGGATGGCAACAGAGACGGACGATGCCATGAGTCAACAGCCAGGCCCTCCTCTATGCAGGACCATCACCAGGGCTGCCAGCCACCACCAGAGCCGAGGGGGTGGGAAGAGCAGAGGAGCGGAGCTGGCAACACAGCTGTAGCTGCCGGCTCTTCCTTCAGCCACAAAGGAGCACCACACATCTTCTGGGGTGCTAGTCCACCAGTAGTAGATGACCACGGATGGGATGCATGACAAGGACACCACCACCACCACCACCAGCAGCACAGCGAGACGTGCAGCTGCCAGAATCGGCCACAAGTGGGAAAACGCCAACAGGGCCATAAGCAGAGGCCCCAGTAACAGATACATAATGGAAAAAAAAAAAAAAGATGTGGGACCAGCAGGCCTGCAGACCGTGTCACCTCTAGCGCAGGGAAGAGCAGCAGCTGCGACCGAAAGGCCAGGGCAAGATTTTTTCCAAAGAAGGATGCAGCGAACGTGCCAACCCATCACCAAAGCAGAGCTGCAAGTAAGACCCACTGTGCCCACAGAGCCACCGTGCGAAGCCCAGCCCAGCCCTGCCCCTCCTGGCTGAGCTTTGGGTCATCACAAGGTCCTCAGCACCCCAAGGGACCGTCTTCCACCATCACCAGTGCAGCTCAGAGGACTTCTTGTGCCCCTCGGATGGAGATCCTCCCTGTAAAAAGACAGTGCAGGGAGGGACCAGATGACCCATCCTGACACAGCACTTCGGTAAACACGGGGCTCCGTCCGGGGCGCGGTGCGGACAGGTGGCAGACGGACACCCAGACGCTGGCGTCGTGTCACGCGGGTCAGACGTGTGGTGCTCCTCAGCCCTCCCGCCAGCACCTCCTCGGCGCTACCTGAACTTCTCCCAGGTCCAACTCTGTGCTCCCCTCGCGCATTCCCCGCTGGGTTTGCTACCCTTTAAAAAAAAAAAAAAAATACATCTAGAAGCGTTCTGTTCTCATTCAAGTTTTCCTCCATCTTCCAGGCTGAAGTTTTCCTGCTGGCCCCAGGAGATGGATCTATTTCAGGCCCGCTCAGGACATACCACTGCTGCCTCCTGCGAAGCACCAGCGCAGAGCCCAAGCCCTCACTGGGCATTCCTTCTCTTCCAAGGGCGCAGCTTCCCAGGAAAAAGCTCGACTGAAAGCCTGTGGTAATGCTGACTTTGCTGGGGAGGGGTGGGGGGAAGTAAATAAAAATATTAATCAGCATTTCCACTAAATGGTACAGACAGGGGTGAAGGAAAGAGGAAGGAATTAATGTTGTTTTGATTCACGGGGGAGTTGCGCAACCGACTGCTGTCCTGCGCAGCCGTAGAAACCCCGCGCGTGCAGCAACGCCTCCGTCCAGGTGAGCTCACGCCAGGCTCATCCTCGTCAGCAAATACAAGACGCCGTCACCAAACAATTTAACGGGGAGGGTGTCCTCCAGCCCTCCCTCATCCTCGAGCACAGAGCGACACCACCCCGGCTCGCGCGAGCCCCGTCTCCCTCCCCCGGGGACACCAGGAGAGCACGGCATCTTGTGGGCTACGTACCTCCCCAGGATGACGCTGCCGTGACGCGGCGGGAGGTCCCCCAGGCCCAGAGGGGTGATGGAGTTGACATCTGCCGGCTCTTGCTAGCCCACATCTGACTGTCCTCGATGCTGCTGGGCAGGAGCATCCCTCGCCCAGAGGGAAAGCTGCTGGCCACTCTGCGTGGTGGGGTGACGGCTGTCCCGTCTCCGTGCAGGCTTTCCCGTCTCCGTGCAGGCTGTCCCACCGCCCCCTCCTCTCTCCCAGAGGTTTCTCAGGTCGTGTTCGCAGCGTAGGGGACTGCACCCAGCCCCCAGCCAGCCGCGGGGAGATGCACAAAGTGGTCCAGGACCTGACACGCAGAAGGTGCTGCTACATCCTTACTGCTCCGGTCCCGATGGTCCTCAAGCAGCCCTGGATGCAGCAGCGGGGACGGGATACCCAGTGCTGTGCTGGAAGCCTGGGGGACATTAAGGAAGTGAAGCCAGGTCATCCTCTACTCTGCTTTTGTGAGACCTCACCTGGAGTAATGTGTCCAGCTCTGGAGTCCTCAGCACAGGAAGGACGTGGACCTGTTGGAGCGGGGCCAGAGGAGGCCCCGGAGATGCTGGGAGGGCTGAAGCACCTCTGCTGTGAGAGTTGGGGTGTTCAGCCTGGAGAAGAAAAGGCTCTAGAGAGACCTTTGAGTCCCTTCCAGTCCCTAAAGGGGCTCCAGGAGAGCTGGGGAGGGACTCTGGAGCAGGGAGGGGAGCCATGGGACGAGGGGGAACGGTTTTACACTGAAGGAGGGGAGATTGGGACGAGATCTCAGGAAGAAATTCTTTGCTGTGAGGGTGGTGGGACACTGGCCCAGGTTGCCCAGAGAAGCTGTGGCTGCCCCATCCCTGGAGGGGTTCAAGGCCAGGTTGGACGGGGCTTGGAGCAACCTGGGCTGGTGGGAGGTGTCCCTGCCCAGGGCAGGGGGGTGGAACTGGATGGTCTTTAAGGTCCCTTCCAACCCAAACCGTTCTGTGATTCTATGATCTCTGGGGACTCCCCACACCTCTGCAGGGGCAAACAGAGGGTAATGCCAGACAAGCTTTGCTCCTGGTTGTGACAGCCCTGGGAGCTTAGAAATGAGGTGCCTTCAGCCTGCAAGCCCTCTCATCCTCGCATCGCCCTCCTGCTGGCTCTTATCTCCGATGCTTCCACGTAGGTGGTGCTTTGTTTGGCCAGGGCACGTGGCCCCATCCTTGGGGTGTGGTGGACCTGCCCCGTGGGTCGATGGAGCCGTGCCAGCTGCTCCGACCTCTCTCCGGGACCTGCCCAAGCTTTAGACTGGCTGGCAAGCTGTTTTTTGTTTCGGAAGGCCCTTACCATAAAGGTTACAGCTCCCATCCCTTTATTTTCTTTAGATCGACCTCTGAGCAACCCTAGCGCTTCCTTCACCGACCACATCAGCCACCTGCCTTTTGTTTAAACAAGCGAGACAACGGGGCTTGGCAAGGCTGGAGCCTGCCGGGCTGGCAACATACCGCCCAAAGGGACGGCCGCTTGGCAGCAACTCCAAAGGGGAAGCAAGTTTTGAAGTCGTCGAGCAAGTTCACGTGCCTTTGGTGGCACCAAAAAACCCTCCGCAGCCAGACCAGGATGCAGCCCAGCAGGGCAAAAGCGCCCCGCATGGCCCCCGGGGGAGCACAAGGCACACCAGGGCTTGGGCATCCCCTGCTCCTGCCCGCTGTCCTCCCCAAAGGGCGGCCAAAGGGCTCAGGAAATTTTGGATCTCTTTGGGGCGTTGGGGGGAACCAAGGGCCCAGGCAAGCAAAAAGCGTTTACAACTCGTTTGACAGCTTTGCACGGCTCAATTACAAAATCATTTACCCTAAAGATCCCCGATGAAGTGAATCCTGGGGTGGGCGAGCCACCCGCAGCCAAATCCCGCTGAGGATTCACAGGGTCCAGGGATAAGAGGCAAGGCTTTGCGCCACCTCCCAATCAGCCCAGCAGGATTCACGCGCAGGGGCCGCGCGCGCCAGCCCCTCGTTGTGCAACGTGCTTTCACGGCGGGGTGGGAGAAAGGGCAACCTCGTCCAGCCTTTTCCCCCTCTCCCTTCATTTACCTTTAGGGACCACTTGGAGCATCCCCTGCCCACGGCAGGGCAACGAGGGCTTCGCTTTCCGAGGCACAGCGACGGCGAGCTGCCGCAGGGCATCCCTTCCCCGCGGCACGTGCTCGGCTTGGCTGCTGGCAGCGGCACAGCAAGCCCGAAGCATCCTCAGGGTGGATTTCCCAAAGCAGCAGGGCATAAAGTAGCTCCAAGCCTGTCCTGAGAGCAGAAATCCTCTGGGAGGAGAACCCCAGGACACGTAGCTCCCCCCCCAAAAGAGCAGCAGCCTCTGCCGCAGGCAAGGAGACGCACGGACGCTTCTCCTGCGGATTCCGAGCTGCACCTCGCAGCTCCCGGCCGGGCTGCGGGGTTTTGCAGCGACGGCCGGACGCAGCCAGCATCGTAAGGGGGAAAAGAATGAAAACTTGAGATGGGGAAAGCAGAACGGCCAAGACCCAAAAAAAAAAAAAAATTTTAAAAAAAATAAAGTCTGAGCAATTAATCGACAATTAAAACCACTTCCTCCCACCAAATGGTATCAAAAGATTACAGTATTGTCGCAGTTCAACGCCGAGCAGTAACAATTTCCTCCTTTCCTGTGCTAGTGCTGTCCAAGCGAGCAGGGCCACGCTAAAGGATTTACGCGCTACCGGTATCTACTCCGCATGTGACCAAAACCACTTTTCCTCTAACATGGAAAAAAAAACCCACCCCAAATTAAAGGGTGAAATTGAGATGTCTCCCTTACTAGAGCCCGTTTTCTTTCCAGTTTTCGGCACTTCAGGGCTAGAATCTTGCTGCAGTGCCTTGACGAGGCGTTCACACAAGGACAGGCCTCCAGACCTCGGGATTTTTCAGGACGCAGATTGGAAGAAATGCTAAAAAGCATCACTTGGCAGCTTTACGCTGCGTAGCTTCCCTTCTGCTCTTGGCGGAGCTGACGCCGATGCTGCGGTGGCCTGTCCCAGGCGGTAACACCGGTTCACCAACTCCGGGCTCCGTCCCTGGCCCAACGCAGGGACAGGAGAGCCAGGAAACCCTCCGGTTTCTGAGCCACAGACACCAATGTCAGATGGAAATTAACCCAAATTGACTTTTACGGCGGTAAAAGGAGACACTGCTCCCGGCTGAGGAGCCAGCAGCGGGTTTCTGCCCGGGCCAGGAGAGCCGGGATGAACAGGGAGGAGGCGGTGCACGTACCAGCCAAATACCAGCTTTGGGCATGGTCCGGCCATGGATTTGCGGCCGGCACAACGGGGGGAGCCTGGGGTGTGCACCGGGCCCAGGACAAGCCCTACAGCTGCTCCACACCGCGGCTAAGCTCCGGGGCACTTGGCCACCAAGGCTCCCATTGCACCCAGGTCAGCTGGAGGCACGTCTTCGCCGACGCCGGCGGAGCAAGGGAGGGGGGACAGTTTCTGCCCCAGGGAGCTGGAGGCAAACGCAAGCCCGACGCCAATTCATGTCAGATGAACTTTGCCAGGACGCAGGAACAAGCTAAAAAAAAAATAAAAAAAAAAAAAAATAAAAAAAGAAGTGGCAGCAGTCAGGCTTCCTGCAGCTACGCGGCATCTCACCGACGGCTTGCGAAGAGGAAATATGTCGGTGGGAGGGATGAGCGCTTAATGTGCTCTCCCACCCATCCCTCCTTCCCGAGGCTCCGAATCTCCCCGCTGGGATTCAGCGTCTATTGAGCAGACGCGCTGAGAAAGAGGATATTAATCCACTCTAAAAGCTAAACACCGGTGTTTTTCCAAACTGATCCAAATCAAGCAGAGATTTAAGGAGGGGATAGTGGTAAAAGATTCCTGCTTTTTTTTTTTTTTTTTTTTCCCCTTTTAACATAGTGACGACTGCGTACGGACAGAAACCGGGGATTCTGTAGCCAGCCACGGAGTCTGGTACCACGCTCAGAAGCGCCGCGTAAGAATACATGTAAAAATTGTTTTAATTAACTTAATTTTTGGCCTTAAAGCTCACAGATTCCAAGATTAGAGAAACACGCCCAGAATGGCTCTCGCTATCCGAAGGAACAAAGGAGCCTTGAGAGAATGATGTGTTTCTGTAGTCTCAGAGACAATATCCGCAAGTCCCTTCTTGTAGAAAAACTTAGAGCTCTGCATGTACAACCCAGGTCATTAAAGTTTTTTATTATTATTATTATTATTTTTGAAAGGTGGTTTGGTTTTGGTGGTGGTTTTTTTTTTTTTATTTAAACTTGTTTGGGAGTCGTACTTCAGCTTTCCAGTGGAGGCGATTGTTCGTGAGGAGATGCCCTCCTCATCGCCTGAGCGTCACACACGGAATAAGGGGCAACAGCTCTGCAACCAGGTGTTAGAAAACAGCATTTTCATTTCTGCCCGAAGACTTCGCCTACTTCCAAAAACTACCGGCTTTATCCCCTTAGCCGGAAACCCAGTGGGAGGTGTTGTGCAGAAAGGATCGGAGGAGGCGGGGAGGGGGGTGGGGGGGAAAGACAAGAAGTTTTATCACGCTGCTAGGTAAATCCATAGTTTACCCACAGCAGGAATTGCGTGCACCATTTCCAGTCCTGCTGGTCCTCGTAAAACGGGTGACTTACAGGGAATATCCAGAGCTCTTCACTGCGTTCACTGCCTCCTCCGATACAGCTGCCCCGGGGGCGAAGGAGATGAGAAGGCAGGTCTGGAGCAAAAAAGAACACACACACACACACACAAAAAAAAAAAAAAAAAAAAAAAAAAAAGAGATGGTTCCTCACTCAACAGCTGAGCTGCAGAGCTCCTCGCTGCGGGACACCGGGGACATTAAACACCCGCGGGGTTTCAAGGGAAGACAGGACAAGATAAATCCACGTCTTAGACAGAAGCGTCATTTGGCTTGGAAAAAAAACCAAAAAAATCACCCAAGCTGGAAAGGGCTGGAGGCTGCAAGGACTCCGAAGGCTGCGTTGCACAACCCTGCCCTGCTCTTCCTCCTCTCCACCCATCTGCTTGGACCAGGGCTGGGGCAGAAGACCCGGACCCTTGACCTGCCCCAGTACGGCCGCTCTGAAATCTTTCATTTTGGGCAGTGATTTTTAACGCCCAAGGGAATGGGATGGCATTTGGTAAGTTAACACGAAGTGCTGAATAAACAGCCTTAACTTCGACATTCACCCAAGACTAACATCAAAACTGTACCAGGTCAGAGTGGAAAGGTAAATTTTTATCACCGAGTTCTCCCAAAAGAATTAGCGCGCTCTTTTGCCGAGACTCCTTGCGTATGCATAGGGTTGATATAATTCGCTCACCAAAGCCAAACAACAAAAGGAAAGATATTCCAGGGAAAGCATCAAAGCACCTGGAAAGGTGAGCTGGCACAAGCCCCGCTGGGGGGGGGGGGGGGGGGGGGGGGGCGCGGAACAGGCAGCCCCACCACTGAATTAAAATCCAACTTCATGCCAAAGATACAGCACCGAGCATCTCTTCTGCAAGGCCACAAATCACACTGGGGGGCCACTGTGCCAACTGGAAGGAGAAGTCAGCCCCAGAGACGGTCCCACCCTACGTGAGCACACCTCTCACGATCTGGGACGCCAACGCGAGGGCGGTACGTCCTGACCCAGGGAAGTCCTCCCGTTTCTAGGAAGAAGCGTTCCCGGTGCTCCCAAGCACGCCCTTCTGGCTGAGAGTCCCGGGAGATGGCAACCCAAGAGCCGAGACCGGAGTTGCGTGCGCGGTGGGATGGTTGCGACGAGTTGGCACCCCCGCGGAGGCAGCGCGAGGGGCTGGGGAGCAGCCAACCCCCCCCCCCCTTCCCAGGCCGCACCGCTACGGAGGAGTCAAGCACACACAGCGCTACAGATCCCCCGAGGCGCAACAACTCCCCGCAGAAACCCAAAATTGGCTCTGACGTACGGTAATATTGTTTTCCCCAAATGCTGAGCAGAGCTGGAATTCGCAGTGTTTTGTTTTGGTTTTTTTTTTTTTTTTTTCTCCCAGAACCCACATTCTTTGTTATATCCCAACATTGCCAAAACAAAGCTAGGAACAGGCTCTGCAGATAGGACCGAGATCTCCCCATCGAAAATAACACGGGAGGAGGAAAAGGTGACTGACCTGAAGTAGCCTGAAGTTTAACTTGTCCCCCAAGAACAGCAGCCACAGGCAGCTGGGATTTCTGCTGGACATACGGACGCCGAAAGCGCCTTTGGTGATGGAGGTGGCCTTGACTGACACCCAAGTTGCCACCAGCATCCAGGCTACAAAGCAGCTGGACCCCGTAACTCAGCTGCCAGCATCACCCTGCCCGGAGAGAGGACGATCTCGGATGACAACAGTTTTACCAAGCAAATCTCTCGGTGGGTTTTCATCACCCCAGTGCGTTGTTATGAGTTCAAGGCCGACGGTCTCCGTCTCCTCAGTCCCTTTGGTAACCCGCTCCTTTGTTTCAGATGCAAAATTTGGTAATTAATTTACGACAGCACCCTATGGCAGGGCCACTTGGAGATGCAGCACAGGTTTTCCCCCCTCCCACTAGTCCCAAAGAAGCTGCCAGCAATTCCCTCTTCCCATGTTTTACTTCCCATGCGCTATTACCAGTTCACAGACAACTCCCCTGATCAGAAGCTGGGAGCAACTACCGGTTTTCTTCTATTTTTCCTGTGCACAACAGTCCTACGACAGAGGCCAGCACCTTCTGAAGTGGCAACCACGGTCTCAAGAGTCTGAGCGGGGGACTTAACATGGCAGGAGAAGCGTGGAGCAGAGCACCGAAATGAATCCCGGTCTCCAAATCCCAGGTTAGCTCAGTTTTTTCCGCCCTTTGCCTAGAGCAGACATGGAGATTTCCACTGTTCCCCCTCCCCGAGTACCGATTTTACTGCTGATGCACTTTGCTGTCACCTCTGCCCTTAGACTTTGCTGTATGGCCCAGGCTGCCTCGCAACCCCGCCATTCCTAAATCCTTCAGCGACTCAGCCTCAGCCACACGTTTCTTTCTCTTATTACGTAAAATAATTTAAAAAAAAAATAAAATCATTTTTACACAACTTTGCCCTTTGTGATTACTGCTTCTCGGGAGCCTGAATGTTGCAACACAGCTCGTCCATCAGCTGCCGGCGCTTTGTTCCTGCTCGAAATCCTCCTCCTCAAAGAAAACTGGAGTTTTAAAGCAAGCGAAAGTAAAACTAACGCTATTTAATCTGCCCGAAAGCCGGCCTTTGGCTTTACGGGAGCAGCCATCACCAGCGTGTGATGCCTGATGAAGCGCAACAACAAAACGAGCTTTACAAGAAGAGCAGGGCAAGTTAAAAAAGAAAAAGGGCTGGTGCTCAGCAGAGCTCCCGGGAAGCAGCAGCCTCCTCTCCCGCCTGTGCTCCCTGCCTCCCTCTCCTGCCTCCAGATGCTCCCGGTTGAGGGCAAAGGGCTCTCCTGCTTCTCCGTGCCCCCAGCGTCGGGGCACCCCGCCACCAAAGACTCCTCCTGGCACTCCGGCAACGCGCGGTCCACACCGTAGCGTGGGCTGCCCTCAACTCCAGGAACATCTCCCATGGGCTTTTATCTGTTAACAGGTAAATCTCTGCCAGCTGAAAAAAAAAAAAAAAAAAAAAAAAAAAAAAAAAGAGGCATTTAAAGCTTGGATTTTAGCCCTCCGGCCAGCATTCCAAGCAGGAATGAAGTCCTGCAAGCAGAACCTCGGAGCATGTTGCCCTTTTGACAGCCTCTTGTTTTTTTGGTTTTTTTTTTTGTTTTTGTTTTTGTTTTTTTTCCCCCCCCCCCTTGAACTGCTTTTGTTTTTACACAGTTCCCCTTTTCAAAATTAAACGTCCTTTTAGCTTGGTTTGTTTGTTTGTTAAGTTGTGGGATTTTTTTGTGGGTTGGTTCCCCCCCCCCAGCTTTGCTCTCATGTATTGACGGCATCAGCAAGGCCAGATGTCAACACGGCTGGGTCACCGGTACGGAGCAGCTCTCCAGTCATTTTACAGCTGGTTCTGCCTATCGTCCAGGACTGAGCTGAACTGCTTTCTTTCTGGGGGGTAGGCGTCCTGTCCGGCTTCTCCACAAAAACAGCCACTTCTGCATCAAAAAGAGAAACTCCAAACGTGACATTTTAGCCAGCACAAAAGCCTAAAGCCCCCTGTCAGGTCAAGGGACCCGTTTTTCACCTGGTATTTGACCGTCTCACGGCTCACGTACCATCCTTCTCATGCCCATCCTATCGATATTCTCATTCAAAGCCAGCTTGCTGTCTCCCCACCTCCATTTCTGCAGCGACAAGTTCAGTCGGTCCACTTCCCTATTCCTTTAAGCCCTGTTTCAATCAAACGCTATTATTCCGTCTGTTCTTGAGAATTTCCTAGGGAGGTGTTGCCAACCTCAGTCCCATTTGCATCACTGAGGACAGAGAATACGTTTATTTTTCCTTCTAGAGCATGAATCATCCCTCTGCACAGCGCTTTCCCTATCTTGTGGCTTTCTCCGAGCTCAAAAACAAAGCTGGGAGGACAGTTTTACTTCAAGTCTCACCAGCTGAGCTCCATTTCGGTTGAGGGGAAGGCCGCAGCTGAGGGACAGCCTGCTTCTCTGCAGGCAAGGGGGGCCCGAAGAACCAAGAAGTGCCCACAGCAGCGACGGAGCGGGGCTGCCTGGGCAGAGATGTGGGACGCGGAGGGTCTGGGCAGCCCTAAGCAGGACCTCTAGGACCAGGTGAGCTTGAAGACAGCTTTTACATGTTAGCAAGCAGAACTTGACTTGCGTTCCACACACCCCTCAAGCACATCCGGAAGAGATTCCTACCTCCTTTCACCCCAGCTTCGCAGCAGAAATGCACTCAGCATGGGGGGCTTCAGCTTCCAGCCTCCTCCGAGTCTATTCCAGAGGCTGAAGCATCACAAACGCATTGGAGCCACCTCCTCTAACCTTCATATCTCTAACCTTCACCCTTGGAGAGCTATCAGCTCTCGTCGGGCAAGCAAGCCCGGGACCTGCACAGAACTCTTCAAAAATAACAATAAAATACCAAAAACGCTTCTTTTGAAGGCGGTGGGCAGCTCAGCTCCAGGAGAGGAGCCCCACGCAGCCGGACTCTGCCGCAGGTCCCTCCCATGCAGCTGCACAACGCCAGACTTCTGCAGTTCCCAGTCTGCCGCAGCGGAGGGAACGCCCGACCCGTGGGCCAGGGGACCACAAAAATGCAAGGGGGCTTTCGCCGCGGTCTGAAGAGGGGGATCCGAGGAGGAAAGGGAGTCATTCTTGTGTCCGCAAGCAAGGAGGATTCCATCAGAAGCAGGCTCTCCTGCTGGAGGACAGGACGGGATACAGGGCGCATGGCTGCAGGCCAAGTGACGTCCATCGGGCAAGGTGACAGGGAGCCACCGTACATACCCCCACCACAGCTGCGTATGACTCTGGACATAGATGTCCACGTACATCAGGACATAAATCCCAGCCATTTCCATTGTCATCTACAGGATGACATGAGCTGCACCACACAGGTCCTTCTCTTACAAACTACAGTTTAAGCGAGATTAATCTTGTCTCACGAACGAGCCGGAGTTCCCAGGCCAGGGGATTGCTTGCAGGCAGCGTCAGGGTTTCTGGTTGCTCACAAAGTGTTTTGGCTCCACGTGGATGCAAGGCACGGGAAGAGTTCTTGGATCCTGGAAGGTCGCTCCCAGAGATGACCCTGCTCGTCAGGGCAAAAGCTCAGGGGACGGGAACACAAAAGGAGACAACACAAGAGGCTGATCCAAAACTTCCTAAGCAAAAAAGAGCTAGAATAAACTATAGTGAAGCGCATCTCGCTTGAGCAGGAGAAAACAAGGTGGAAGCTGAGCCTACGGATTGGACTGAGCTGAATAAGAAGCTGGGGGGCAGGAGGGAGGGAGAGAAGGAGATGGGGTTATTTGATGCATCCGGCCTCTCCCGCCCTAGGAATGCACAGAAGCCAATAGCTGGATCAGAAATACACTTGGGGTAGTTATGTTGTTTAATTCCGCATATTTCTCGGGTTTCTTAGTGGAAAAAAACGTTTCGATTTGAAGCTTTTGTAGAGCTGACACGTGAGAAGGGGGATCTGCTGAGTGGAGCGTCAGCCTTGAAGCGAGCGCTGGCCCTGGAGTGGAGCGAGCCACGCTTGGTTATGACTGAGGACGGCTCCCGTGCCATGAAAGGAAGGAGACAGAACTAACGTTATTGCCTTTTCCAGCCAAGGGAAGCGCTGACAGCAGATGGCTCAAACACAGGACAAGTACAATCAAAGGAGCAGTCAGCTGGTGCAGGAGGACACCAACACAAGACCGCACAGGGGAACACACACACCAAGCTTTCCTGAGCCCTAAGCCAGTTATACTCAGCCCCCGTCAGGCCAATAAGTGACCCCAAAACCCACTGAATCTTACAATCAAACCTTGCCTTCTCCTACAGAGCCTCTTCTTGTTATCAAATAGGCAACGTTTAGCAAGTGCTTACAGCAGCACTACCCAGGAGATGTTGCTCCAAGGCAAGATACAGTTAGAGGTCAGGGTAGGCAAAGGCCACTCCTTAAAGGAGTAAGATGAGCTACCAGAAATAAAGCGTGTTCCCCCCGCAACCCCCAAAATATTCCCTCCCTGTAATGCCATTGCAATCTGGTATTTGCAAGGCGGCACCCCAGGGAGAAGATTTGTTCTCCTCCACATCCTTTACCAGGGAGGAAGCAGCAATTACCAAGGGCATCGCCACGCGGAGCACCCGAACGGCTGCAGGAATGTCCTTATCTGGCTGCGAGAACCTGGACGTGCAAGGCCAGAAAAGCCGCGCTCCCCCAGCAGAAGCAGATCTCAGCTGCCAGTTCGGTTCCTTATCGGGCACTCTGTGGTTCTGATAAGCTGTTTGGATCAAACCTCACTCACATCAAGTTCTCAGCAGGCCACTGGCCTCAGGAGGCAGCCTGCCCTTTTTCTTATTTTCATTAGGTTTCTTCTATTTCTTCCAATGGACTTCTCACTAAAATTCCTGCTTTGGGACAGCCAAATTTATACCTGGCCCCAAGTACACAGAGTTACCCGCGAGGAATGTACTCACGCAGTGTGCGGTTGATGCACTCATACCGCTCTTTTCACAGAGGACTTTTTCTTTTTTCTTTCTTTTTTTTTTTTTTAAATCCTCCCTTTCTTCAAAATGATTCATATCCATCAGCTACCACAAAAACACTCAAGACTCAATACCCTTACACAAATCCTCCAGTCTCAGCAGTATTTCCACTCGCTTCTGAAAAGCGCCAGCCGAGTCAAGCCCTTTCCACGCGCGTAGTTTAGAGCGCACCACACACGTGTCTTTCCAGAGCAAATAGCTGAAAACCTTCTCCCAAATCCTAGCACACACAAGGGCCGTCAGACAAACACTCTGGGGTGGGGTGTCGATCCGTAGTGCCAAACTCAAGCAAAAAAAAAAATACACTTCAATAAAATAAGGTCACCTCTAGTAGAAACAAATGGCATCATCTTCACCTGCACCTCCTTTTGCCATGTCAGGCTCCCCCTTCGCGGAAAACCTGGAGACAGCTGCAGTGGGAAACAGAGGGCAACCTGAACTTGAATGCTGGCCAAGACAGCCAAGGAGAGTGCTTTGATCCTCCAAGGCATCTCTTGCGTTCCATGGAAAAACTGGCCATGGAGCAGCCATCCTCTTCACATTGCTTCCCAGCTGCCCTCCATATCCCTTATTTAGCACCTCCACAGCTCCCAGCCCATCACTTTTGATGAATCATCTGCTCTCAGCCTTCTCTCTTACCCCTGTTTTCCCTCTCCATGATTTGATCCCCTCCTTCACTCTGGAGCCCTACTCCACCATAAGTTCTCCCAACCAACCTCTGCCTCCGTGGGGAGTCCCATGACACCCTGCACTTAATGCTCAACACCTCTTGCTTTTTACCTCTTCTTGCCTTCTTTTTTTTCACCCAGCATCACCCCATCCCCCAAGAAAAAAAAAATCCTGGAAGCCACAATCTTTCCTGTTTCCTCTTTCCTATGACCACAGTTTTCTGGTCTTTCACCTCCCTGACTTACCTACCTGTCACGCTCCATCTAGCTCTCTCAAGGGTCACTCTCATACCGTTTCTTTACTGCCTTAATCCTCTTTCGCTTTTCCTTAATACGGGAGCACGATAATTTCCAAAATCCACTCTCATCCCACATAATTTACTCGTTTTTGTCTCTAAGCCCATCAAGAGGGTTACTGACAGCTGCTTCCCCAGCCCTCTCCACAACACCTCCCATACAGTTTCAACATCGGCGCTCCGAGCGAAACGGCTCTTGCGCAGGTCTCCAGCGACATCAGCAAGGAGCATTCGTGCTCCAGAAGGTTGGGTGCAGAGAGGACTGGTCCACCTCCACCCTGTGATTTTCCCCAGAAATGCGATTAGGGCTTTCTCAGCTGTTTCTTTCTTCTTTGGCTCCCATCTCCTGGCTCTCCCACACACAAAACATTTTCTCTACATGTCAAGTCCAGAGTCTGTACCTCTCTGCCAGACCCTGTTACCTCCTGTTCCGAGTCAGACATGTGGAAAAAAAGATTAAAAAAAAAAAGACCATTTGACATGTTTAGTATGACCAAAACAGCCATTCTTCTTTCATCCTCTTCTTGTCAATGCAAAATACATCTCCATCCAAGTCTGCCACTGGAGCTTGGATGCCTGAGGACTATCAATCATCAACACGCTCTTGATGCCTCTCAGCCTGAAACACGGTGCCATACATGACCTTGGTAAGAAGGGCTATATTTGTATTCAGGTAACAGGTACTGATCAATCCAAACTTCAATACTGAGACTTTTCGGCATACTTTAAGAGTAGAGGCTACCGATAACATTCTCCTTCCAGAAAGTCTGTATTTTCGGTCTTCTACCCCAGTGACCTGCTCCTCGACAGCTTTCCTAAAAGGCCATGGAGCTAAGGTATATCACACACAGCAGTGAAGAAAAATGCCAGTGTGAAAGCTATTTGCAATCTTAGATATAATAAATGCCTGCAAGGCATCTACTCTAGGTAGCCCCGCTACCAGCAAAACGCCTATCTTAGCTTTAACCCCTGTAGGTGAAGCGTGCTTGAATGAAACTAGAACTTCCAAAATTGATGGTTGTATCTATACCTTAACGCTAACACTAAACCGCTTCTCAGTCTCTCCTGATGCACGCATTTATCTGGGAGCAGATTAGAAACAGATGGGAAAAGCTGAGATAGGTTATCATTCCCACAGCTGGTGATGATTGAGCAGAGCCATTTGAGGCGCGGTACATCCCTAACCCACCACGCATCCCTAACCCACCACGCATCCCTAACCCACCTTAAGGCCACAGCGGTTAGATGTCCCTTCAGATACATACCAGATGCGAACAGATCTTGCAAGATACACATCTTCTCCGTGACAACTACAGTGCACCCAAGCGAAGCGTACGCTACCCTGTGAAGTACCTACAACGCACGTACTGTTTTTCACCCTGGGCTCACTTCCCATCTCACAGCTCTGTAGATCCCATCGTTAACACAGATCTGGACACGAGTAACTCTGCCGCTGATGGCTTTAACAACCAAGTCATGGTAAACAAGTACTGACATCACGTCGTTTTCCCAGGTCAGAAAGGAAAGAGACCACAGAAGCCCACACAACCAAAGCCTTACTGCTATCCCCACCGCACTCGGCGACTCCAAAGCCAACCAAATGAGACCAGTTTCAATTCATTCAAGCAAACACAGCCTATTAACAACATGCCCAACCTTGAGCCAGCAGGAAAATTTCCTTCTAGGATAAAGCAAGACAGGGTTCACTACCCCCAGGTAACTAACATTAAAGGACAGACAGGAAAACTCCTGCGTTTTAGCTCGGCAACGCAAAAGCGCAGCCTGCGAGACTGAGACCAGACAGCACAAAGTTCTGCCTCACGTGGTACTAATTAGAAAGGATTAATTTTCTTCAGAACTCTGGAAAGAACAGCAGCTGCACATCTGCATGACACAGCCAAATCCAGCTGCTCGTACTTGCAGACCAGAGTCTCCCAAAACGCTACGATTGCCACAGAGCCTGTCAGGACAATGCTCCCAACCGTGCAGTTGCACAAGCTCTCCAGGTTACGGGCCCTTTACTCTGAACTGGTGTGAGACAAAAGGCAATTTTTTATGTTCCACATTGTGATAAAGTGCAACCTGCCTCCTGGTGCCACCACGTAGAGGATGCAACGTACAGTTCATTTGGAGAACTGGAAGTTATTCTACAAGTAACTTTGTGCATGGCTAGAATAGGAAAGTTACTGAGGCTGAATCAATGGATCACCACACGTTTTCCTGAAATACCTTGTTCAGCCCTCTTAAGTAATGTTCAACTCAAAATAACCTGGAGTGGAATGAATATTTGGGTTAAAGAAGGCAGCAGGGCGATATTTCACGTCTCAGGGACCAGTTCTGCAGGGAGGGAGGCAGACAATCCACCTTGTCTTCATGCCAACTGCAGCCCAACGACAACCACCGACCTGCACGTTCAATACACGGGGCAACGTGAGGGACCAAGCTTTCACATTAGATGTAATAGAAAAACATTCTTTACTCTGCAAGTGTCTTTACAAATATATATTTATATATTTAAGCCCATTTCAGGCCATAAAAAGCCCATAAAAAACAACCAGTACCTTTCTGAACAAGAGAAACTGCAATCCAGAAGTCTGAGGTGAAAGACTCCCACACAAGGGCTGCTTTGGCGCTTCTCTGAAGGCCTCTATTTAGCACATAAAACCATCTTAAAAATCACATCAGCCTTTTATCTGCAAGCAGGGGCACCATTTTTACCCCACCTTTACAACTCTCTGTATGAGGTAAACTGGAATCACTTTTACATAATCATTTACCGCTTTAAAAAGGGGATATTGTGTCCTGAAGACCAGCTTTTCCAAAAAACATTCGTGAATGGGTTAAAAAAAAAAAAAAAGTAAGATGCCGCTTGTGGATCCAACCACAATGTGCTGTTGTCTCAAAATAGAAGAAGTTGATACTAAAAAGCTATTCCAGATACATACAAGTACAAACACTAGAGCTGGTCGGAAAGATTCAGTTTCAACATTTTTAAAAAATGGGGAAAGTTTTCCTGCAGTGTGGCTTTTGCATTAATTTCCCCTGTCCTCACTTTTCTACCAGTTCCATATACCCTTCCAAAAAAAAAAAAAAAACCCAAAAACAACCAACAAACACGTGTCTGCTTTAAGAGTGCAAAGTCCATCCAAATCTCGTGTTTAAGTTCACTATCACTACGCTTTAAAAATCCTGATGGCAAATAAAAAGGTCTCGATTTAACTTAGCAAAAGTGATACCTAGAAAATATTCAACATCAAGAGGTCTTACAAAAAACTTCAGACTACTAAAGCATTCTAAGGCACAGTGTTTTGGAAGAAGTGCTTTCTCCCTTTAGTGTTGCTTTATACACATCACGTGTGCGAGTCCGAGTGACGCATGGAGCTGCAGATGGATGCCATGCCTTCTCCCAAATCCGTGAATCAAATCTTCTGCTGCAGTTTCAGACGTAGGCTCCCAACGCTGCATGAAATTCAGTTAGACATTGCACCAGCTGCTGAAACTTGGGTCTTTCTTCAGGATCTAGGGCCCAACAGCAGGCCATCACAGCAAACCTGCAAGGCATGAGACAGATGGGAAGACATGAGAACGTAAACCAGGCGACCGCGGTCCAAACCTGAAAGTGAAAAACAGCATTTGCCGCTAGGAAACCTGCCGACTAGAGAGAGAAAAGGAACCCTGCATCTTCTGATACACGATGCTCAACAACTCCTTGAGAAGACAGACACCTGAAACAATCAGTATACGTGCTGCGACTGAAAGCGCTGGTTTGATTTAGGACACGAGTCAGAGGCAATCCAGGAAGCAGCAATACATCGCTCATCGGAAATTGCTCAGCTATTGTAAAAGCATAGTTCAAAGTGTTTCTGTGGTCGGTTTTACGGGAAGGGGATTTAGAAGAATATATGAGGCAGAAAGTAGGGCCTGTGCTCTTGCATTCTCCTGCACCATTGGGATGAAGAATAAACACCTCAAGCACTTCCATTTAACCCCATTGCACACAGTACTTCTCCGTAGTCTTGCTGAGAGAACGGAAATTCCCTCTACCTACAAACCTTGCGGCTTCCTCCACTGTGGCAGTCCCACAAACACTAAGCTGTGCGTCCCTGCCCACGGAACAAGATGGTCTTTAAAGGTCCCTTCCAACCCAAATCATTCTACGATTCTATGAAAACCCCCAGCCCTTTGCCTCCCTCCTCCTCCCATCCCAAATCAACCCCATTTCTCCCATGGGTCAGAATAAGGAAAAAGAGTTGGGTCAGGATTAAGCGAAACTCAACAACAAGTAGCATTTAATTTTAGCCTGAGTTCCTTGACGTAGGTCACTGAAGCCAAACAAATACTTTCACAAGGGCTTGTCTAAAAGGCGGAATAAACAGGCAGGGGAAGGCAAACCCGGCTCTTACCTTGATAAGGCTGGCTCAACATGCCAAAAATTACAAGTTACAAAACAGACATTTTATTCTCTTTCCAAAAACATGCACTTACAGTTCATCAGGGCAGTTGATTGGCTGAGCTATTCGATAGCCGTCCTTTAAATAAGCAGCCATCTCAAAGGGGTCGATGTCCACATACGGGGTCTGTCCCAGAGTCATCAGCTCCCACAGCGTTACTCCGAAGGCCCACTGAAAAGAAACAGCGTACAGCGTTAGCAGAGCACGCCGAATTTTGGGAGCTCCTTCAGACATTCCACAAACATCAGTCATAAATAAGACTACACGGAGTAAGAAAGCTTTATATAAATGCTATATATACATACACATCCACGTTCAACATGACAATCCTTGGTCTTGAATAGGAACAATTAAGAATCACAGAACAGGTGTTAAGTTGAACGAAAATTAAAATCTTAACGCATTAAGATTTAAGAGCTAAAAAAATTATGTATTTACTGAGCTTTACCAGTATGACATTTCAAAACACTTGACAAATCTAGGGAGTATTGAAGACTGTTTTGAAAAAAAAATTAATAATTTTTTATTACATTTTACCTTTTCAAAACACTACAAAAATTCCTCAGAAAAGGTCTGTGAAATCCAAAGTTTCAGAAGAGCAGACTGAATGAAACCACCGTTTTTTTTTTTTAAATCAAAGTCAACTACATATTTTGAGTATATACTCACAGGTCGGACTCACAAGAAAAATAAAGATTTCATCTAAGTAAGCCTGACAGCTGGATTAGCGTTCAACACATTCAGCCGATAATACTTGCCAAAAGGAGCTGAAGGTGATGAAAAACCAATCAATCAATTCATGTGCAAGTGCAGTACAAGCGAAATGATTTACTAGCTGGTATCAAAAGACCCAAGAGACAAAACATAGATGGTGCTGATACTGCACGCCGATGATTCACTGCTGAAGTTACAAGTGCTGCAAACATCATGATTTATTAAAAAGGGGCAGAATTCTGCAAGCCTTAAAAGATCCTTGGTTTTAACCCAAAGAAATCCCCAACCCCTGAGCGAAGCTTTAACTAAGGGATGCTGTCGGCGGGTGCTGATAGGAAGACTCAGAGCTAGAACAGCAGGGGCACAGATCATAGAATGCTTTGGGTTGGAAGGGACCTTAAAGATCATCTTAGAGATGCCCTGGGCAGGGACACCTCCCACCAGCCCAGGCTGCTCCAAGCCCCGTCCAACCTGGCCTTGAACCCCTCCAGGGATGGGGCAGCCACAGCTTCTCTGGGCAACCTGGGCCAGCGTCCCACCACCCTCACAGTGAAAAATTTCTTCCCGAGATCTCATCTAAATCTCCCCTCCTTCAGCTTGAAGCCATTACCCCATCCTTCCTATCACCAGACGCGGCCCCACTCTGAACACCCATCTACTGGCGGCGCAGAAAGGCAGGGGGAGACATCCTTTTAATCTGCAGTTAAGAAAAACGCCAAGAGACAAGTGGTGGTGCACCTAGAACAAAGGGTGAGTCAAGCAAAACTACTTTAACAATACAGCTATTTCTAATTCCCAAAGTAACTGCATAAAAATGGCACAACGAGATGCAGAGCTTCATGTCCAACGGAGAGAAAAAACCCCCCACAGAATTAAAATTCAACAGGAGTCGTGTCTTGTTTTTCTACGCTCTGGCTGACTGATAGAACTGTTGGCAGAGAAGGAACACATTAGGAATGTTTCAAGCCAGCAAAACCACTTTGAAGAAACGCATCCAAAAAGCGAGCCCAGAACACGCGCCAATTGCGTCTGAACTGTCACCACCTCAATTGTGTGGAACAGATTTCACCGCCGATTAGAAGTTACACGCAATTGATAACTTAGATTTGGTCCTAGCAAATCGACAAAAACACATTACACCGTATTTGTGAAAAGCACCCAGGTAAAGGCAAAGAGGACGTTTAGGGCAGACAGTATTTTCTACACCCAGAAAAACTGTCCATTTTTGCACCCTGCAAAACTCGGGCAGCTACGTACGCGAAGTTCAGAACTATGTATTGGAAGCCGAGTTGGATTTATCCCTACATAACGCAAGAAGGAGTTCTGTGTTAGAACAGCGTGGAATGTACGCTGAATTGCACTAGTTTTCTGAGACGGTGATGGTACTGAGGTGCCTGCCTCCGAATCAAATTCTACATTTCACTGCCAGCATTACATAAGCTTTGATTTCCAAGTCCAGTCTTTGCAAACAGTGAACGCTTTCCTGTTCCAGATTTAAAAAAAAAAAAACCAACAAAAAAACAACATTTAATCGATCCCATTTAGTGTTATAAAAACATGCTTTTACAGGCAACTTCTATTTCCTGTTCTGTCTTCCAGTTGGGTATAACACAAAACCCCACACATTTTCCAGTGAATACAGAAGTATTTCTGGAGCAGAGCTGACTCTTTCCCTTCCTTCCTTTTTTTTTTTTCCCCCTTTTTTGTTTATGTGGCTTGAGCACTCGTACAGAGACCGTGGCAATGAGGAAAAAGAAAACAACCAGGACTTTTCAAAAGTTTTCTGAACTGGCACATTTTAAGATGCAGATTACAATCCCTGGATGTGGCCATGTTAAGGAAAGCATCCTTACCAAAGAAAACATCCCCTTAGCAGGAAGGCACAGATCATAAGGGCAAGTGGTTTACCATTAATTAGTGCTAATTATCACAAGTCTACCTTCAAGGACAAGCTCCTGTAAGCACAAGAACAGCCCGTTCTGGTGTGCAGGAAGTTGAGCAAGCATGGTAGAAGGCCACCATGGATGGACGGACTAAGGTCAGGCACTAAGGAAGGGAGGAGAGGGTGGAAGCAGGAGAAGGCTGCCTGAGGAGTACAGTGAGAACACATGAGCATGCAGGGATGGAGCTTGGAAAGCCAAAGCTCAGAGTTAAACCACCAAGAAATGCCCACGGAGGAAAACATTTAGGGTGCACCACACAGACCAGACCACTGTACCAGACAGGATGCATCCAAGAGCACCAAGGGAGCAGGCTGAAGTCACTGCAACGCTGTTCTCATCGTCATCTTTGAAAGGCCACTGCAACTGGAGGAGGTCGCTGACAACCAGAGAAAAATGACACTAAACTAGGCGGGCGCGTTGATCTGCTTGAGGGTAGGTTGGCTCTGCAGAGGGGTCTGGACAGGCTGGACCGATGGGCTGAGGCCAATGGTATGAGGTTCAACAAGGCCAAGTGCCGGGTCCTGCACTTGGGTCACAACAACCCCATGCAGCGCTACAGGATTGGGGTGGAGTGGCTCGAAAGATGCCCGGCAGAAAAGGACCTGGGGGTGTTGGTCGACAGCCGGCTGAATATGAGCCAGCAGTGTGCCCAGGTGGCCAAGAAGGCCAACAGCATCCTGGCCTGTATCAGGAATAGCGTGGTGAGCCGGACTAGGGAAGCGATCATCCCCCCCCGTACTCGGCATTGGTGAGGCCCCACCTCGAGTACTGCGTTCAGTTTTGGGCCCCTCGCTACAAGAAGGACATTGAGATGTTGGGAGCGTGTCCAGAGAAGGGCTACAAAGCTGGTGAGAGGTCTGGAGGACAAACCTTATGAGGAACGACTGAGGGAGCTGGGGTTGTTTAGCCCAGAGAAGAGGAGGCTGAGGGGAGACCTTCTCACCCTCTACAACTACCCAAAAGGAGGGTGTAGAGAGATGGGGGCTGACCTCTTCTCCCTGGTGATAAGTGATAGGACGAGAGGAAACAGGTTCAAGTTATGTCAGGAGAGGTTTAGATTGGATATTAGGAAACATTTTTTCACTGAAAGGGTTATTAAACATTGGAATAGGCTGCCCAGGGAGGTGGTGGATTCACCGTCCCTGGAGGTGTTTCAAAAAAGGGTATATGGGGCACTTAGGGACATGGTTTAGAAGTGGCTTTTGTCAGGGTAGGTTAATGGTTGGACTTGATGATCTTAAAGGTTCCTTCCAACCTCAGCGATTCTATGATTCTATGAAAAAGCACCCTCTTGAAGAGGTGGGATCCGGGGAACCATGGGTCAGGTAGTCTAACATCAGGTCCTGCTAACGTCAGGGAGCACGTGATCCTGGGGGTCACTTCCATGCACATAAAGCATAAAGGTGTCTGCAAACAGCCAACATAGATTTATCCAGGGCAAACTGTGCCTGACTAACCTGACTAGTTCTTTGCTGAGAAGAACGTTAGTGGACACAGGGTGAGCAACGGATGTTCACCTTGACTTCAGCAAGGCCTTTGGCATCATCTTCCACAGCACCCTTATACCAAATTAGTGAGACGTTGACATTAAAGTGGCCGTACTGCTGGACTTGAATTGCTGTAGTGGTCCAACTAGCAGCTGCCCACAAGTGACACCGCTCAGGAATCACTACTCATCTTCAGTAACGACCTGGATTTTCAGGAAGCTTGTGGATGATACCAGTCTGGGCAGAGTGGTTGACAGGCTGGAGGACAGGGTTCTGCAGAAGGACCTCCAGAAGCTGGAGAAATGGGCTGACAGGAACCCCAGAGCTGAAGGAAAGCAAATGCAGAGTCCTGCATCTGGGAGGGAGTAGCTCCATGAGCTGGCTGGGGACAACCACCTAGAAAGCGGCTTTGCGGAAAAGGACCTGGGGGGCTTGGTGAAGAAGTTGAAAGCATCAGCAGCAGGCCCTTGGAGCAGAACGCACAGCTGCATTCCGCACTGTGTTAACATAAGTGTAGCCAGCAGGTCAAGGGAAGCAATTCTTCCCCTCTTTTCTCTATCTGAGAGGCTCCAAGTGAAATACTCTGCTGTGGACTCTGGATCCCGTTCATTCAAATAGCAGACAAGTCCCAGTACAGATTGCTCACTGAATTTAATTGCCTTTTCTGCTAATGCTACCAAGGAGAAGAGCACGCAAAGGACAATTTTGCCGTGCAAGAAGGGCCCGCTCAACCTTTGAAACATCCGCCACCAGCAGCCAGTGCAGAAAGCAGGTCTGTAGATGCTGCTCTGGACAAATCCCTGTCAGCTATTCAGTGCCACAATTCTCCAACGGCTGAAAAAAGGGAAAATTATCCAAAAAATACATTTACAAGATGTAAGAGGGAAAAAAAAACAAACAAACAACTTACCACATCACTAGCGCTGGAAAATTCATTGTTAACCAGGCTTTCAAGAGCCATCCATCGAACTGGTCTGTTTTCATTATCTCCCAGGCAATGGTAGTCCATAGGAAACAGGTCTCGAGATAGCGCGTTGTCTGTAATCTTAACCTGAAGTGCATCGTCAATGCTAATTTAAAAGAATAGAAGCATTTAGCAAACTTGGCATTACAGTTTTAGAGAAAATATTTATACTCAACCATAAGTTTCAGACTCGGGATTTAATTGGGGAAGGCTAATCACGCCAGCCACATTTCAAAGCGCTAGCGTTCTTCTAGATCAAGACACGGTTATTCTGTGATTATCAAGTATTATCAAAGAACGTATTTATTCTACGCTAACAGATAAGCACTAGAAAAATCAGCAGTCTGAGATTAAATAAAATCAAACATTTACAAGTGCATAAAAATACAGTTAAAGCAAACAAACTCCCTCAAATAATTCCTCCTCCTTTGGAGATCTATCAGATCAATTAAATTTTAGCTATAGTACCTCTGTAGCAATAACGAGCCAAAGACTTAAGCAAGGCAAGGTCCAGTAATACTTTGTTAAAGCAACCAATATTATTTGTGGCCTAAAAGCTTGTCTCTGATCAAGCAATCTGGTCACATATTTCTTCCCCTCAACAAGAGATACTCATTGTGAATCTTGCCAGAAATAGGATACTGTCCACGGGCAACTTCATGTTAATCAAAAAAAGATGGCTCAAAAAAGCACACTGAGCCTACTGATTTTTCTCACACCCCTGGGGTGTTAATTCGTGTTCTTCTGAACTTCAAAAAGTGTGTACTAAAGTTCAATGTTCTCATAAAAAACAGCCGACCGGAACATGAGTAAGACGTTGGCCTTAACATCTTATGACAAAAACACAGGAATAGCATTGTAACAAAATGGTGTTTGCTGTCTTTTCATCTTGTCAATTATTTCTTTATTTTGATGAGAAAAAATAACTAGAAACGCTCAATTTGCATGTTGCCTGCTTCGCTATCTCACATACCTTCTTATTTATGCCATTTCTGTGCACTTTCATGGCAGTTCATTGCCCTCAAAATTTATAGACCAGGAAATTTCCGTCTCTAATCACTCTGAAGAGTTCAGAGAAATTCCTAGAAGACCTCTGCCGCCCCTCCGCTCCGGGGAGACCCCCCTGCAGTGCTGCCTCTGGCATCAGAAGGACACGGACCCATTGGAGCAGGGCCCGAGGAGGATATTCTGCTTTCTTGAAAGCCACGCTCTCTGGTTCACCTTATTTTTAGAGAAAAATAACTGCACCGACAAAGAGGATTCATCCTAACTTTTGTTAAAAAAAAAAAAACAAACCCAAACAGCAGTATATTTTGAAGTGGAGATTAGGTTAATTGGAGAAAGCTCTAGCTACTGAGGTAACACGGCCTGCACGACGACTCTGTCCCATCGAGTACTCACACGCAGTTTCTAGCAGCCAGGTCTTTGTGAATGACCTCCCGTCGGGCCAAGTAACTCATTCCACAGGCAATCTGAATGGCCATATGTACAAGGTCCTGCTGGGAAATTGCCTGCAAAGGCACAGAAGAAGAATCATGGCAAAACTGCAAGCCCAGCACCTGCTAGGGTCGTGGCTTTTGTCCTGTTCTAGTGCCCCCCCCCGCCCCTCACCTTTAGTGGCTGATGCTTTCTAGCAGCTTATTACAGACACTGTTGAAAACTTAGAAACCCTCCTTATTATAAATATTATTTATTTTTTTTTTAACATGCCAGGGCAAACGTTTCCAATGTTCAACGGCCTCACTGCTCCACAGCTTGTCCCTTTGATTAGTGGTGAATATAGGCAAACCCAGTCAATTTTACCCTTCTTACCGTACTTTTATCACTTTCTATTTCTCTGGAAACCAGCTCATTTTCAGGCAGCAGGGCACAAACAGCAATCAAAACTCTTGTTGCTATCTACTACTGAAAACTAGTACCAAAAGCTCCATCAACTTCTACAACTTCACAGTCCTGTATAAATTAAACCCTTGAGAATATTTATACGCCGTGTTCACTCTTCTACAATGTTTCAGAAAAATCAGTATAGAATCACAGAATCATAGAATTGCTGAGGTTGGAAGGGACCTTTAAGATCATCAAGTCCAACCATTAACCTACCCTGACAAAAGCCACTTCTAAACCATGTCCCTAAGTGCCCCATCTACCCTTTTTTTGAAACACCTCCAGGGACGGTGAATCTTACCACCTCCCTGGGCAGCCTATTCCAATGTTTAATAACCCTTTCAGTGAAAAAATGTTTCCTAATATCCAATCTAAACCTCTCCTGACATAACTTGAACCCATTTCCTCTCGTCCTATCACTTGTTACCAGGGAGAAGAGGTCATTTCTTTCCCACTTCTCATAATATAAATATATGCAACAGGTTCCATGAAACACAGTAAAGTTATGAACGCTAAAGGGCACCCGCAGCAGGGGAAAAAAAAAGAAGAAATAAAATCAGAGATCCCTTCCTTTAGTATCTAAAGTTAAACAAATTACTTAATACAAATCTACAGCAGCACCGTAAAAGTTAGACCGAAGTGCTTTATGCTTACCATAAAACAATTAACTGCAGTAATTACAGGGATAATCTATTAATTATATCCCCTAAAAATGAACTGTAAATCTGAAATTTCTCTATACACAATTTCCCCCTGCATTTTCTGTCTTAAATCCACAACTCTATACCACCTCCTCTATTTTTTAATTTTTTTTTTTTTTTTTTTTTTAATAAGATGTATTGATACACCAGCTACTGCCCCAATCAGAGTTTAACTCAGCTTCGTGCCCTCTGAACGTCTGTGATAACGCAGGCAAGAATGTTTTCGTTGTATGAATCAAGACAAGCCCTTGCCAGGGAACCTGCTTGCCACTTCTTTCATTATCGCAACAGAACAGGTGACTACCACGACGATTTCTTTGAAGGCTCACACACACGGATGACAAACCAAGTCTAAATTTAATGGGCAATGAGTCACGGATTTCCGAGCGTACCTGAGGATTGTTGGCCTCCACCAGCTTGCACTGTCGCAAGAATAGTTTAAGGTTCCCCCAGTTCATGTACGGCAGCAGCACCATCGGTTTCTCTCCCTCTTCTATACAGACGTGAGTGATAGGTAGCAGATTCCTGGAAGGCAGGGAGAGAAATTCCCAACTTTATGAAACTGAAATTTGCTAACAATCTTCTCAATCCCTAAAAACAGTAAGTGAAAGTAATTCAACATTGAAGAAAAACATTTAATCTTGCATTATGAACTGCAGGGCACAAGGTCTCCAAATAACTGAAGACGTAAATTTTTTTTTTTTTTTTAAATGAGATATTTGAGTACTTTGCCATTAGGAAGAACCCTCCAATTTTTTCCCCCTGGTCCTAATGGGCTGAAATAGGTTTCTGTGAATACAGGTTATCACTATTAAGAAGCGATATATCCTCAACTTGGAAGCATATCATTCTAAATGCAACCACAGATATAAAATATTATAGCTCCATAATATAGTGGTTTAAAAAAAAAAAAAAAGGTCAAAACACCATGTTTGATCCACTGCAAATTGAGAGAGCAGAATTTTTTTAGTTTTGAATCAACTAAACACGAAATTGCACTCTAAATGCAGAAGTATGCCAGGAGATTTCTCCCAGATGCTTTATTCCTCCTTACGGCTCCGATAACCCCCACGCTGCATTGCTTAAACACCTTCCTAGAGTGTCAACATCAGAATTTGCAGAAACTCGAAACAAACCGTATATAGTTTCAATTTAAAAAAAAAAAAAAACACACACAACTGTATGTCCTGTTGAAAACATATTACTAAGTCTCAACGAGCTGTTATGATTTTTAAAAGGGGACTTTGCTATTTCCCGTTCTTCCTTGACGAAGTCTGATAGCCAGGTGTCACACCCATCAGCTCTACATACCAGCAGCTCTACCTTCAACCGAGATAAAGGTCCCAGCTCCACGGGCTGTGTACAGAAGAAAAGCTTTTTGGACTTTTTTTTTTTTTTTTAAAAAAAAAGTTTGACTCATAAAAGGGAGGACAACAACCGATTTGGAATGATGAGATTGGGTTGTTCCACTTTATTTCAATTTTAAGTATGTTTCCCCAAGAACCTGCCGCTCCTCTTAATAAAATAATCCTGAATTTTAGGCAAGGTCTTAATTACACTAATTCTTCGAAAAGCAGATTTTACATCCACTGTAGAACTAATAATTCTGCTTGAACTGTTCTCATTTTCTTCATATTAGCAGTAGAAAAAGATCAACTACCAGTCTAGGGACTTGATGATGAGTGTAGGTTTCTTCTGACCCACGTCCTCGCCAGTAATCAACATCTTTAAGGCCAATCTCAGCCTTTAAATCCAAGCTGCAAAACTGCCACCACTAACTCATGCTGTTTGGGGCACCGATTTAAAAAACTTAAGCCCTTACCCCAGAAACCATGCCATTAATTCTTAAGGAATTCATCCCCTCGGCGATGTTATGAAGCCATATATCAGGACCACACGTGTGCCTGAGCGCTAAAAGCATTTCCTCGTCTCCTTGTGGGAGGGCACCCAACCACCGTATTTTTCTGGGCCATGTAGGAAATTACGAACAATACAAAACAGACTAGTAAATTAGCTAAACTGATAATCAACCTGCATCTTACTCTCATCATCGCTAAGATCCCAGCACAATTAGCAACTAGTCTGTGCAAGAACCAGCGTAAACCCACACATGCCTGCAGCACCTTTTTCTGTAATAACGAAGGATCTACGAAAGGAATATCCACCCCTATTTCACTGCGAGGCTTGGAACACCAAACCAAACACTTTCCCCATTTTCCCACATGCTGCTACGATTTTATTCTACGGACTGTACGGCTAGAAAAAAAAAGCAGCACATCTACAATTCTGTATTTTAAAGTGACACAAAACTACTTTCAGCTCTTTAAGGCTTAAAAAAACCCCTTCAAACGTACAAAATGTTGCTGAATTCTGAAAAAAATTGTTTCCTCTCCCCCTAGGAAACTTGAAGCACATGTATTTTCAGCTGGCACAGATACAGTTTTTTGCTTATAAACCAAACGCTGCCTAGCTTACCTGTGATGAAGTCCTCTGAGTTTACAGCTTTCGGTCAGCATCATTGTCACCTGCACCTCTGAGGCTTGATCTAATGAAAAGAAATGAAGGAACCACAGATGTAACTTTGGAAACAAACCAACATATTAAGTAAAATTTGCTCCAGAATTGCAAGTCGGTCGAGGTTATTTGAGCACAAACTGAACTCGTTGGCTTACTTTTTTAAGAAAATGGGAGTTTAAAAACGTGCAAGCGAAGTTTAGGACATATTTCTGCTTAAACAAATAGGGTGAAGCGGAAAAAGGCAATAAAGTGCACTCCGGGTGCTGACAGCCCCCAGCTGCCTGCGCTTGGCAGCGTGGGTCACATCCTGCACGCGGGGCCGGTGCTGCTGGAAGAAGGGGAGCACGCCGTGCGCTTCCCAAAAAACAGAGAAGAGCTCGGAAGACACTGGTTCGCCGCTGAATTACCGGTATAAGGTTCCGCAGTTTACTTTCACATTGGAAGAGGCTGCCCAGGGCAGTGGTGGAGTCGCCACCCCTGGGAGGTATTTAAAAGCCGGGCAGACGTGGTGCTGAGGGACGTGGGTTAGTGGTGGTTTGGGCAGTGTTAGGTGGATGGTTGGACTCGATGATCTGAAATGTCCCTTCCAACCCGGACAATTCTATGATGGAGACCATTTATTTCTAGATTTACTCATTTTCTTGCTCTCGAAACACTTGACTCTTGGTAACCTTAGAAGCGTTTGCTGTTCTCTCCCCCCACCTTTCAAATAAAGCAGACGCAAACCACTGCTGGCAGCTAAAATTCAAGCATCTCTGATAACTCCAGTATCCTCCAGCAACCAGAACACCTCCTGGGCAGCAGCAGAAGTGTTGCCTGTAACCCCTTCCCAACAAATATTTTTGTGTTTGGCTTTTTCTCCCCCCCCCCCGCCTCTGGTGGCAGGAGGCAACAGGGAAGCTTAATGCGATGTAAATCGGAGCTCGCACAATCCCACCCTCCTCATACCTGGGTGCATTTTCTGTCCCTCCTTCGTGCTAGAACTCGTACCAGTGTGCCCAGGCAGCAAGCTAGCACAGGAGAGAGCCCAGTAAAGGCCAAGCAGTTTTCCTTAGGAATTCAGGATGCATTAGGATGAATTTACATATTGCAGATGAGTCAAACCAACATTTTACTACCCTGGGAGGAAGGAGAAGAGAGGGAATAGAGAACTCATCTGCTCTTCTCCCTTTTTCGTGGTCTCGCCCTCCTCCCCGTACAAGCTCGGACACTCTTTCCTAATTGAACTTCAACGCTGCAAAAGAAAACATGACTTTCGACCGAGTTAAGCGCGAACGTGGTCAGTGCAGATGAGCACAAGGTAGGGATAGAAAGCACGAAGCCCGGAGGGAGCACAGCCTCCCCCTCATGGCAACGGCAAGCTAATAGATAGGCTCTAACTGTTAATACCTGAACTGGCATTTAGCTTTCCAGATCTGCTGGAAGAGGAGACAGCTTCAGGCACCACACGGCTCCCACCTAAGAAGGGCTCATCAAAAGCGAAATCGCGCAACTCAAGAACCCGCGAGCCACAAAACATGGGCTGGATTGAGAAAGTTCCCCTAAGCCAGGGCAAGGAACGATATCCCAAGGCAAACTATTTCAAAGGCTGCTTTACCACCTCAGCTCAGGAGAGATTAAAAAGGAGACGCGCCTTCCCAAAAGCACATGGGCCCTTAAAAAAAAAAAAAAAAGAGGAGATCAGGAAACGGAGGTTATCAATGCAGATACAGGTCCCAGCCAGAGGCACTGAACCCTGAGCACGCTTGGAAACTCCTAAGGACCATCGCTGTCTGCACCCTGCACAGGCCGGAGGGATCAAGACCACTAAAACCCAAACCACAGCACACAGACACAGAGGTGCCATTACAGCAGTGACAATGATGGCGGCAGTCAATTATGGGGTGCAAAATGGTGCATTTCCTTGTATTTGATAACAAGTATGTATGGAGGGAGGGTATGAACAGATTTTTGCAGTGCAGGAGACGTTTAAGTAATGCTTAGCTGGAGCTTCTAGTTTGCGCTCCAACACTCAGAGGCACAGGAAAGAGAAGGACCTACCTACTGGGCAGCGATAGCACTCGAGCATTTTCTACACGATGAATACGGTATGTTGGAGACAGACTTCAAAAAGCTTGTAAACAAGTAAGAAAACCCAAGATACTACCTTAAAATAAGTTCTACGGGCATGAATGGCTGAATCATCCGACTGTTATAAAGAGCAAGAAGCATTAAGATTAGAGGTGTAAAAGCGTATTGTAAGAAGTTAGAGGAGCTGCCAGCAGGCTACTGGTACACAGCTTCGGGTTTAAATGCATTAATTACTAGAACTCAAAGACCACAACCTTTCCAACGCAGCATACGGCGGGGGGAGGAAAGAGCCGACTAGGTGTGAGTTTAAGGTGATTAACTCACTTATAAATACTCTTTGGCCTTGTGCTTGTTTAACTAGTTTGCTTTTAATTATAAGAGCCACCATGTAATCATTCAAAGCTCTAAATCAGAGATTATTTAAAACTGGCTTCAAAATCTACAGAACGAGTTAATCTGGTCCAGACAATGGGTCTATTCATCTCTTCTCGCTACCCCTGCGAGAGATGACACTCTTCTGCCAATGCCTTTCCCTTTCCATCACACGGGGTGGTTTTCAGCAGGTCACTCGTACGTTTCATTGTTTTCTTTCAGCTCACAGACACGACGCTACAGGCGTCGAGCGCCCAAAAGGACGATTGACTCCCATTCAAGTATATACGGAAATCCAAATCTTATCTTGTGAAACAGTCCCAGCATCCGTATTGTGTTTTCTTATCAATATTATTTCCTCGTTTTCTGTATGGAAAAAACTTACACAACACCACCACATTCAACGCGCTCGGAACAAACAATAACAGTACAAGGCTAATCCTCCTCTAGCTTAAACCGGTGCCAATTTACAACAACCACACAATTTGATTATTGTGGTTTTCCACTAGATATAATTCAAAACACAATATAAATCATCACTTCTTTCAGTTATTCTAGTCAAAAGGGGGTTAGAAAAATACCAAAATAATGCTACTGCAACAGTGCCTGCTGCAATTAGACTTCCTTTTATGGCCATTTTCTTTAGTCACACAACAAAAAGTACATTTAAACAAACTCTTAGTCACATTTAGCAGATTATAATCCCTTTTGAGCATCTAAGAGACAGGTCTTCAAAGATTATGAAGAAGGTGATTTTGGTAATAAACCCTTTTATTGTAGAGGACCTGGTGAGTCTGACTATCCAGAAAGTCCGCAGCATTTCTGGCTTTGATATGAGAAACACGCGGTCCCAGAGCAGAGCCGGTGACAGCCGTGACCCGGCAATTCCAGCTTGGTGAGACATTTTTACAAGGACATACTAAGGTGAATCCTACAGATTTCATTTTCCTGCCTGGGCCAAAGCGTAATCCTGTACCGAAACCACGTATCAAATTTCTAAGCATTACATGTAAGCACACAGACGTGGGCATTTTATTCACAGGACTGTTTGTGCAGCCACACGAAACGAGACCTGGGGAACGATCTTGTCAAACACACAAGCATGCCGACAGGCTTCCGCGGCTCCTTTTTTCTGTACCGGATCCGTGAAGTCATTTGATACGAACACAGCCACACACAGAGCTAAAGAGGGGGGAATGGGAGGGAAGCCTCCCACAGAGATAGAAAGCTCTTAAATTAGAATAGCAATTTAAAGCCAGGATAGAGGCAGCCATAGCCTCCCATACATTAAAAGTGTGCATCAGGAAACAGCCCCGAGTTTAAGTCAAACGCTCCAGGGCAAGGCAACAAGGGCTTGTTGCACAACTACTTCAAAGCCCTAAAAAAAAAAAAAAAAAAAAAAAAAAGAAAGCTAAACTCCCCCCTGAGATATTAATGCTATTTGTGATGAAGAATACGTCAGTGCTCAACTATTCGTGCAGTCGCAGCCCGATGATGGTGAGGTGTTGCCAGGTCAGTGCTTCTTTGCCCTGAAAGAGCATCATCTGTTTCCACGAGGCTCCCACGCACCGAAGAGCCCAGTAACTGAACGGCAGAGACTTCAGGTCGCATGGGTTAAGAGAAAGATTTAACACCCAGTAGGTAATTCTAGATGTTCAAATTGGGACCAAAAAGGTCCAACTTTCAGAAGGTGCTTAAAAGCGAGCCTTCCACTCCCTGGAGGTGTCCAAGGCCAGGCTGGAAGGGGCTTGGAGCAACCTGGTCTAATGGGAGGTGTCCCTGCCCAGGGCTGGGGGTTGAGACTGGATGATCTTTAAGGTCCCTTCCAACCCAAACCATTCTGTGATTCTATTTAAGATAGATGTAAGTGCACTCCAGAACTAGGAAGACGCTTTTAAAGCGCCGGCTTTACCCCTTCTGTGCCAAGACCCTGGCTGTGAAAGTCTACCCTAAGGCACAGAGCAAGAACAAGCTGGGATTTCAAGAAGCTTTGATACGGCTGCAAGTTTATCTCATGATATTACGTTATTTGTGTACAGCCAGGCACAATGGGGCTCTTGGCACTACTATTTTTATATAATAAGCTAATCTCTCCACACAATTCTGGCAAGCGCGATATGTGCTGAGGCCCTTCCTGGTTCATGGGGAGAAAGAGCACCTATTTGATTTTTACCAACTTCTAAAAGGCCATCTGCAAAGCTGCGTTTTAAATCTTTGTTTACCATCACTCATCCATCGCATGAATCATTGTGACGCTCACGTGAAAAAAATCCCTGGCAAGCGTTGCGATGACACTGACATTGCAGCAATTTGCTTGTTGCAAGACTGGGCACCCGCAACAACTGCGGAGCGTCACGCTCTACATTCACTAGGTGGTAGTATGTCAGAAAAGAGTCACTCCACACCTCTAATTACTTATCAGAGATGAAAAGCAGCAATTACCTGGATATTGCAGTGGGTTGCCCAGTTAGCTGGATGGCTTTCAAGAATCACATTTTAAGTCAGACCTCCTAGAACCTCAAAATAGCAAGGCACGGCATTACAACTCAAAGACTTTAGATTGGAGCACAGTCACTGAAATCTGTTTCTTCAGACAGAAGACAAAGCAGAATCTTAAAAGCAATATAACCAAAGGTTTCAGAATTGAAACAAGTCATTCCGGAGCCCTTTCACAGCCTACTATGTGCAGTAACGCACAGCAGTTTCTTTCAGCGCTCCTATCAGAAGCAGCTTGGCAAACACTAGAGCTAGGAAGTCTAAGGCTTCCGATAAACACGTTTCCTGACAGCAATATTTAAAAAGATGTTTCACCTGAAGCTTTTCTCACCTTTGGACCATTTGTAAAGTCTCGTTTCCATGTGAACTGCCTTCTCTCTCATATTGCAAGCCAATATTCCCCAACACCACAACACTTACACAACCCATTTTCTATATGGTTACCTGTTTTCACAAAGCTTGTATTACCCTCATTATCCTTCAAACTTGTGGGCTTTGCCAAATACACCGTGACAAAGTCCACAAGCTCAAGTTATTGAAGGGTGAAAAGCATACAGGCAGGCACAACGGTCACAGGTTCTGTGCCCAGAGGAATCGCGAGTGTAGTATTAGAACTGTCCTGGATGTTCTGCTTCAGGTAAGAAACGCTCCCAGTATCAACACATCCCTTTTAATTACTGCCGCTTCTGCCCAGCAATTCATAGTGTAAAATTTCTCCCAAGGCAGAATTCAATCCCGGTTCAAAGAAAATACATGCCTGAATACTGCTTTAACCCTTCTACACGAGTCTTTGCTTTTTTGGAAGAAATTCAATGCTCAAAGACTGTCCTGATCTCACATCTGCTGTACATGACATTTTTCATGCTGCTAGTAGGTATTTTCAGAACTTTCCTTCAACAGAAGAACGATCTGCTCACAGAACGCAAGCAGTCGTGATCCAATCTACTTTCTTATAGGTAGAAGGGGAAGCACATCCACAAGAATATTTACGCTTTAAAACTTCAAGAGGCCCTACCAGGCAGACGGTGACGAGTTACCATGGATGCCAACAGCACATCCGATGGCTTTCTGCCTACCGCAGAAGTGAAGGCAAAAAGCCCCTCGCTCCTCTTCGGCAGCTCTGTTGCATGCAGAAGGGTAGGTAGCTACGGAGGCGTTCAGGTAATGGCTAGACTTCCACACGTCAACGTCTACCTGCTTTACAAGGCGACCATGCGTCCTACAGAACTCAAGTGTACATTAAGACATACATACACAAACGAAAAGGTAAGGAGGTTATGAGATAGCGCGCTCTGCTGAGTCTTGTAAAAACTTCAGTAGAACGGGATTTCTCCTCCAATCTTAATATCACGGCTATTTATATCGAAATATTTGTTTCCACATCACAACCAGAGCAACGCAGTTCACATTTTCAAATTCAAGCCTCGTTTTAATGTATTCCGGACGTGACACCGCTAAAACAGGGAATGTTGTTCTGGTTCTCCTACCTCACAAATGCACGCGCGGTTTTCACCCGCAGAAAAGGGCAGAGAGAAGCACGAGTTGGGGACAGCGCTATTTCCCTGCCTAACAACAGCGCTAGCATCCAACCAGGCGCAGCAAATAGCAACAAGTCAAAGGCTCTTTGCTCAGTAACCCATTTAACTTAAAATTAAGCTGAAAGCGGAAGTAAATGCAAAGTGAAACTGGGGAAGAGAGACATAACTGATTTAATGTTTCAGAATCTATTGACTGATCAAGGGCAGCAGCTAAAAAAAAATGAAATACAAGTAGTGATTTTAACTGTATGTAGAGAAAAGTGTACCGTAGATTACGAATTTTTTTTTTTTTTCCTGCAGAAGTGTATGGAACAGCAAACCTTTAATAAGCACAGTACTTTGGACGTCAGCCTCAGAGCTGCTGCTGAATATATACTGAATAACTGAATATATTCATGTATATTGTACTATTTTAGGTCTCTGAGGATGCTTTCTTAATGAACTAGGACTGAATGACAAATAGAGTGCGCTTTTAAAGCTGATACTCAGAAATCTGCTACTTTTCCCTAATTCTTTAAATTCAAGCATCTTCCTTCATTACTTAAGAATTTAGCTCAGACTAGAAACAGCTCTTCTTGAATTTTTGGTCATAAACTTTCTCCTACAGAAACAGGATCCTGTACTCCCATTTGGGGAGGTTAAATACTTTTAACAATTAACTTAAATGCTGTGCATTTAAGGCATGAACTTAAACTTGTTACTGTTTTCACAAGGCTGAGCTTTTAAGAACAAACCGCCCAGAAGAGTAAATTCAATGCAACTTAAAAATGGTACCTTGGGAACAACTGTGTATGCTCCAGGTATATTATATGACTACTTTGTACAAGAAACCCTTCAACTTGGTTAACGCAAAGCTTATTATACACATTTAGGTCACCTAAGTATGCCTACTGCTTTTTTTCCTAAGTAGTCTTGTATACTACAAATACTCTGAGTATTTGTAGTCCTGAGATGTACCAGATGACTTCGTGGTAAGGTCCTGCTCCAAGGCTTCCATCATAATCCATATTGTGTACGGGGGTGCCCCTTGAGCAGCCCCCCCCCCCTTAGATTAATAACAAATACAAATTTTAAAAAGTATAATGTTGGAGGTAGCCAAGAGTGCTAAGAGTCCTTTAGTGACCTACGATGATGCGAACAAAACTCAAAGCATTGTTAAAGTTAATAAAATAATGAAGTCTTAAATCTTCACTTACACTACGACTTTGTTTCCAGTGTTTTTCATGGGTGGTTTGTTTTCAAACACTCCTCCTTTGTACGCCAGAAAAATTTTAAGTGGTTAGAAAACAAAATGGAAGCAGGCAGGTTATCTTGAACAGCACCATCGGTTGTTTTTAACAAAAATGTACCTTGGCCAGAATGCGCTAAATGAGTCAGGGCTCTGCACAGCTCAAACTCACTGCGTATGTTCCCGGAATAATACAATTCCATTTGTTCTGCAAAGAGTTTTCTCCCTCACAGGAAAAGCACCATGAAACAACGTGTTCTTTACATCAAAGGTGAAACCCATGTGTTTTCTTCCTTTTCTGATATAAGATGATCTGGAAGATTCACAAGAAAGTCTATTTCACACATATAAAGGCAGAGGGATCTGTCAATCATTGGCAGGAGATGCAATGCCAGCTTGGAGAAACATGCCAACCGAGACACTTCCCGAAGCTAGGCGTGATTGGGAACCTCCTATCGGAAAGGAAAGTGGAGCATTACAACCGCCTACAACAATTCTACTGCAGAGCAGGAAACACAATGAAAAAACCAAATGCCAGCCAAGTCTCTCATCTTTCTAACGAAAAAACTTACCCAGGTTGTGTTGATTCCCAGATTCCAATATCCCAAACATAGTACAGATACATATTCTTGTTCTTACTGGCAATGAGACACACATTCTTAATCTTCATCAATGTCCGTTTAAAGAAAGAACAAAGGCAAATTATCCACAGAGAAAAGTCTAAACATGAAAGAAGCTAAAACTTTTACAATGACTAGCAAATTAATACAAAAGTAAAGAACAACCGGACGGCCAACATGAAGGATCTACAGGATAAGGAACTGGCTGGATGGTCGCATCCACAGGGTAGTGGTCAATGGCTTGATGTCCAGATGGAGAGGGGTGACAAGTCGTGTCCCTCAGGGATCCGTACTGGGACCCAGTGCTGTTCAATATCTTCATCAATGATACAGACAGTGGGATCAAGTGCACCCTCAGCAAGTTTGCCAATAACACCAAGCTAAGCGCTGCAGTCAACAGGCCAGAGGGACAGAATGCCATCCAGAGGGACCTGGAGGAGCTAGAGAGGTGGGCCCTTGAACTTATGAAGTTCAACAAGGCCAAGTGCAAGGTCCTACACTTGGGTTGGGACACTCCTCATTATCAATCCAGGCTGGGGGATGATGTGATAGAGAGCAGCCCTGCTGAAAAGGACTTGGGGGTGCTGGTGGATGAAAAGCTGGACATGAGCCAACAATGCGTGCTGGCAGCCCAGAAGGCCAATCGCATCCTCGGCTGCATCAAAAGAAGCGTGGCCAGCAGATCCAGAGAGGGGATTTTGCCCCCTACTCTGCTCTGGTGAGACCCCACCTGGAGTACTGCGTCCAGCTCTGGAGTCCTCAGCACAGGAAGGACATGGACCTGTTGGAACAGGTCCAGAGGAGGGCCACAAAGATGGTCAAAGGGCTGGAGCCCCTCTGCTGTGAGGACAGGCTGAGAGAGTTGGGGGTGTTCAGCCTGGAGAAGAGAAGGCTCCGGGGAGACCTTATAGCGGCCTTCCAGTACCTGAAGGGGGCCTACAGGAGAGATGGGGAGGGGCTGTTTGCAAGGGCATGTAGTGATAGGACAAAGGGCAACAGTTTTAAAAATAGAGCAGGGCAGGTTTAGATGAGACATTAGGAAGAAGTTCTTTACACTGAGGGTGGTGAGACACTGGCCCAGGGTGCCCAGAGAGGGGGTGGAGGCCCCATCCCTGGAGACGTTCAAGGCCAGGCTGGATGAGGCTCTGAGCAACCTGATCTAGTTGAAGATGTCCCTGCTCACTGCAGGGTGGTTGGACTAGATGACCTTTAAAGGTCCCTTCCAACCCAACACATTCTGCGATTCTACAGAAGGTATGAACAACTGACACCATTTGCCCAGGGCTCATGATCTTTGCATTCCCAAAGTTATTAGAGCTTCCAGAAAGCTACCTCTAATTTTGGCAGCTGACAACCCATTTTTTCTTTTAAACTCTCCTCTTTGGCACAGAGCACTGCACATAATGGAAGACTCGGGCATCCAGACACACTCTAAAGCATTAGATGATATAGCATTAAAGAAAAATAAATTACAAATTAATGTATTTCATGAACATGCAGGGCATGTTACAACTTTGCTCCGGACTGCACTACAGTCAGGTGAAAGAAAAACCTCTTTTAAGGGACCTGGAGTGAACTTCTGGCACTCAGGGATGTATTTTGCCTTCAGACTATATATTTATAAAAGATATGGGGTTGAGATTTCAAGAGAAGCGTCTCCAACTTTTCAGCCATATCAATTTACAAGCTACGGAACAAGAAGTCACTGAATCGGTTGAAAAGCACTTCAAAGACTTAATGAATTGTTCAGATGAAAGACTCCAGACAAACTCTGTAGCGCAAGAGAAACTAGTCAAATAACGCTCAACACGCAAACTCCAATCTGTTTGCCTCCTGCACTGATGTTGCTTTATTAGGATCAAACTTGCCCTTTGAGCCTCTGACCTAATAGGTCAATCCCAGCTTGAGAAAATGGGGAATACAACAGATTCCTTGAAACTAGTCTCACACTCTCTGAATGGCCTCTTTCACTTGAAGAGTTTCTCAGGACAAAGGTAGGCAGGTCCAGGCTTTCTCAGTTTTTACGTATTACCGATGCCTTTAACAGCAGATCATTTCAGAAGAGAAAACGAGTACTAAGTTCAGAAAAATCAAGGTGTCTCGACTTCAGTTAGCACTCTTCTGGTTTATAGTAATGCTCAACGCCTTACCAGAAGGCTAGAAAACCTCAGGGAAGGAAAATGGAAAGGGCTGCTGCAGTTACTGACGTAACCAGTCAACCATCTTTGCTTTTTGATCCTTTGGGGAAAAGGATCAATCCCAGGGCAAGGTAAAAACACAGGAAAAAGGCAAACTGACAAGGCTGCAAACGCACTCTGCTTAGAGCACGGAACACTCACGGGTCTAACTATTGCCTGATGAGCACGTCAGCCACAATGTTCGTCTTCTCCAGGATATGAAAGGAGAAAACTGACAGCACATTCTCCTCCGTCCACATTATTAGGAAGTAACCCATCCTGCAAGGTTATGGGTCTTATAAATACATTAATATGAAGAAGGAACACAAGAAAGAAGAGATCCATTATGATATACAGCTGCTGTTACATCTATGGCATGACCTTTCTTCACAGGTTTTCTTAATGAGAAGTATTCATAAACCATTATTTGAATGGCACAATAACCCTTCTTTGACACCTTTCCTAGTACAGCAGAGGTCTTCTCCTAAAAGACAACGTACGTGAGCTACCCCTGGCTCAAGGAAGCCTTCCAGTCCTATACATACTACTTGTTGGGATTTCTTTGGCACATCCAGCAGATAATCATGTAATCCACTGAGCTTTACCACTCTGCGCAACGCAGACTTGCTATGACCAATACAGCTCGCAACGGTAACGCCCAGCACAAAGCCACTTATAAGGCTGGTGTTACTCGGCAGGGGTAGAGGCTTATACCCAGTGCCACAGTGAACAACTGCACCAACCAAGGTCACGTCTAGACAAAGTTCTCAGGTGGAGGCAGGTGACTCTGCCCCTCTGTTCTCATGAAATTCCACCCGGAGTACTGCGTCCAGCTCTGAAGGCCCCAGCACAAGAAAACACGGACCTGTTGGAGCGGGTGCAGAGAAGGGCCATGAAAATGCTGGGAGGACTGGAGCTCTGTGAGGACAGGCTGAGAGAGTTGGGGGTGTTCAGCCTAGAGAAGAGAAGGCTCCGGGGAGACCTTAGTGCAGCCCTGCAATACTTAAAGGGGGCTTATAAGAAAGACGGAGAGATATTTATTTTTTTTTACAGGACAAGGGGCAACAGTTTTAAACTGAAAGAGGGCAGATTTAGATTGGACATAGGGAAGAATATATATACACACTTTTTTTTTTTTTCTTTCTCCGTGAGGGTGGTGAGCCCCTGGCCCAGGTTGCCCAGAGAAGCTGTGGCTGCCCCATCCCTGGAGGGGTTCAAGGCCAGGCTGGACGGGGCTTGGAGCAACCTGGGCTGGTGGGAGGTGTCCCTGCAAAAGTGGGGTTGGACTACATGGTCTTTAAAGGTCCCTTCCAACCCAAACGATTACAATTTTAATATGAAGTTCTAGTCTAGGCATAAGTGTACTGATGATATTTGCCATGTCCAGGTGTTCTCCTTCCAAAGGGTTTCCTCTATTGGTAATTCCAGATTTAAAGCTGTAGCAAGTACCCTAATATAAAAACAGTCAATGCACTGTCTTAAGTTTCTCAAGCTCTGATCCTGCTGAGATGAGGTGCTTTTCCTCTCAAGAAGGTTATTCTTCCTCACAGCACCTGCTGAAACAATTAAATTCACATTTCTCAGAAGATCTGGAACACCCCCCCACCCCCTCCCCATTATTTTCTGTCATTCAGGGTACCACTGGACTTCGTTTTATCAGAGTACTTCACTGGGTAAAACAAGACAGTTCTGGAGCAGCCCATTCCCTCCGGGGGGGATAAATTAGCTACACGGATGAAGCCTTTTTCCCTTGTTTCTTTTCCATGACCCTCAGGCTCCTTTCTTGCCTTCAGCAACAGAGATACTGAAGTCAGTTTAATAGTCCTCATACCCATTTCGCTTTTGTGGTCCTGCCCTACTCCCGTGTTTGTGCCAAACCAGCAGTGCGTGTGTGGTCACAGAAAGAACTAGCTCAAGGAAAAAAAGCCTGGTTAAGAGAGAACTTTTGCAGGTTGTTTCTTTTCCAAGCAAATCAAATTCCCAACTTATTACATGACCTAGCTGCACACACAGCTATCACAGCCAGGGTATGTAGACGAAGCTGCTCAACATCAGCACTGCAAATGAACTGCTGTAAGAAGAAATGGCGATGTTTGTAGTTATTTCCTAGCAACGTTCTGCTGCCCAAACCAGTATTATTTCACAGACAACTATCAGCAAAATCTATTATAAACTCTGTCCACATAGTTCCTTTTTAAAAGCTGAGAAATTCTCTACAGACAACAATTATGTGGATATCATGACTCCCTTAAGACCGTGCTCCAGTTCACTGCAGCCAGCAAACCTTTCACCGCAAAGGGAAGGGCTAGAGAAAGCCGGAGGTGTGCTGCGTCAGAGACACAAGCCACCGCAAGTGAGAAATGCGGCTTTAGGAGCGGATTGTAAAGCCCCATTTTGGTGAAGCAATTAGATAATGGCGATGGGAGGCAGCTAAATTAAGATCCATTCTCACAAATGTTGTCATTTAATCTAATGCTATAAGTAAGCATGTTTGAGCAATGCTATACAGATGTCAAACTGCCCTGGTCACAACAATCTGGGGGCTCACAAGAGCCACAGCATTTGTCAACTCTGAACCAGGGCAGAGAACCACCAAATAACACAGAGAAGGGCATCACAGATAAAGGCGACACTGGTGAATGACGCTGCAAGCAAGACTGCCTCCTCGTACACGGAGGAGCGCCAGGGTCATGTGATAGGGGATAAGTCTTTTGGAAACTACACCAAATAAAAGCAAAATCACTCAGAACCATTTGGCAGGGAGGGCAACAAAAGAGGGCAGAATTCAGGAAAAGTTCCCAAAATACTGGAAAGAAGCATGCTTTTTCTTTATTTAAATAGAGGACATTCCTTTGTTGCCTTATATATAAAAGGACTGTTACTTTTGTTAAGGCTACGGCTACTTCATCAGGCACAGTTCTAGCTACCACCATCATGCTAAATGGTAGAAACCAACATCCTCCGAAGGGGCAGCATATCTACTTTTCAGAAGTCCTCTCTGGACTCAACAAGGAGGAAAAGTGCTAGAGAATGAAAGTGTAGCTCCCTTGGAGGCGCTCCTGAAGACATAATGGAAATACATCTTGTGACTATGAGAGCAACTGTCACCCTGAATCTAGGGATGCCCAAGAGGATGTGCAAGAGGAAAGAGCTGGAAAAGCGACAGCGGCAAATCCTCACTGTTCAACCCTCCATGAATCCCATCAGCAGAGGCACAACCAGTTGTCCCAGAGCACAGATCAGGCTCTGCTGGCTGACTTGATGCTGAGACAGATTTACTCACAGGTTACCCTCCCGCTGCCCACAAAGCAGCCCTTCACTGCTGGGACCCATCCCACCATACCAGAGCAGGCTGGTCAGGAGGTGAGGATTTGTTAGGCAGGAAAGGAGGCTGATTTCACTCTGCCTCTGTTGATTACTCACAGCTGGTACCTGGCTCAGAGTACTGAAAGTCAAACCTTTTAAAGTTATCAAGCATTGGAAGAGGCTGCCCAGGGAAGCGGTGGAGTCGCCATCACTGGAGGTATTTAACAGACAGGCAGACGTGGTGCTGAGGGACGTGGGGTAGTGGTGGGTTTGGCAGTGTGAGGTTGGTGGTTGGACTCAACGATCTGAAAGGTCCCTTCCAACCCCGACAATTCTACGATTCTGTAAGTTCAACATATTTTGTTGGAGCAGCAGGTACGGTGTGGGACGCTGACCTGTCTCCGCTGCCAAAGCACACCCTCCTGCTGGGCCTACATCAAGAACAACGTACAGCTGAAGAATGCAAAAGCACCCATGCCACCCCCTTTTTAGCTACTTTTATTCCAAATCAAGCTGACTTTAGGAAATTCCTCCCCTTGAAGTGAGCATGCATCTTTTTCTAAGTGGTTTTCCCATAAACTTTTTTTCTATTATTACAAGCATCCAATTACCAAGAATAATAGGTTACTTTCTTTAAGCAATATGTTTTTCTTAAAAAAGGTCCAGAATAAATGGGCAGCAGAAAGATTCAACAACAACAACAAAAAAAAAAATCAGCAGCTTCACCAAACCCCCCCCTTCCTCTTTAAAATTAGTATCATTAAAAATTACTAGCCAGGCAAAAAAAAAAAATATAAAACAAGTTGACATTCTTATCGAAGCCTACTTTTTTTTTTTTTTAAATTAAGGAAGTTGTAAGATGACAAACCAGAGGCAATAATACAACCAACTGAAATGACAAAAATAACTGGTGAAGCTGTACAGCTGTAGTACTGTACGGGGAATTCAGCAGAACTGTTGTGAGCTACTAGAGAACTCCTAAAATTATGAGTGTAGAGGAAGGGATATGTGTAGGACATACATCAGAGATGTAGGATAACACGGTTTTCATCTACCCTCACCTTCTTGTTTAAGTCTACCTATCATGATTTAAATCACTCCAAGAACATATTTCTTGAACAACGAAAATATATTTTATATTTGTATAAATTAAGTTCTAAAATGATAATTCTCATGCTTCAATAGCCAAGTTTACGGACGGCAGAAACTATGCTTTATCTTTTGTACAGCCACGTAAGTTGATAAAAGATTTTTAAGATGTATCGCAGGTGCTTTTTTCCGGCAATTTGCAGGGGGAAAGGCTGTGGATGGAAACAACAGTAACATGCGAGGAGAAAAAAAAAAAAAGCAAATGTATTTTTTTTTTTACTTAGAAGAATAATAAGCAAAAGTATTCAAGACGCAGTAACTGAAGGCACTGGTGGAGAACACATGCATTTTTCTTCCATATAAGATTTCTGTTCTCTCTGGCTGAAGGCAGCATCCAAATCGCTTTTGCTTTTTAAGCAGTAGAAATTTGCATATTTTGGGGAGGAGGGGTTTGTTTTTAAAGCCAGATTTGCTACACTCAGCACACCCCACAATCCAAACAACTGGACACAGAATACAACAAACCTCCTTTATGTAAACATACCTTTAACAGTTTTGACAAAAACTTGTTTCTCTTTACTGGGGTCTTTTTCTTCTATTAGAATCCCATGGAAAATGCGCCCAAATGTGCCTACAAAGAGAACACACAATTAGTAAGTATTATACGGTTAAAAATACACTGATAACATGAACAGAACTTAATATCTATTAAGAAAACACTACCTTAAAATGATTCAGCACAGCAGAAAGTTAGGAACAACGGCTGTTAAGGAGTAGGTCCCAAATGCCCTATTAAAGCAACAATACACAACCCAACCACCTCTCCAGCACCAGGTGGATTCAGAACTATTTGCAGGAAATGCTGAAAGCTTCGATAACTAAAAATTGGGGGGATGAACGTCAGAGTGAACTAACGACAGCAGCAGGATCCCGTTAAAATTGAGTATCAATACTGATGATGGGTTTATTTGGGGCATTTCAATCTGTCAACTGCCTGCAGTAAAAAAACCTCCAGCTCAGTCCTTTTCTCATCCAGCAGATCTGGAATTGTCCAGTAGGAATTTTTCTCACAAAGATGAAATTTTTTTGGAAGTGTTCACAGGGAAATACGGGTTTCAGCCAACCAGTTTGAAAAAAAAAACCCAAACACCACAGCAAACAGTATCTTATTATTGAAATGTTTCACCTCAGCTGGAAGGTGTTGGGTTTGTTGGGGTTTTCTTCCAGTCTCTCCAACGTTCTTCCATTCACAAAGTTTTAACGAAGCTATTACAAGAAGAGGGGCTGCATTAAACAGCTGGAGTAAGAACAACTGCAGCGTGGGAGCACACACAGAATTAACTTTTTATACCGCTGAGGGTGGCAACACTTTTCTGTCACGCTATTACTGCGGCACCAACATGTGCATCATCTTCATACGTTGCAGCCCTTTCCCATTGATAAGGCTGAAAGATCTCTGACAGGGATTGCCTGAGCCAGTTGTACATCTTCTGGCATGAAAGGTGGGTCTCTTTTGGTTTCCGAATACTTAACTTGGTTTCTGAAGACAGTGCAACACTTCTATTGTCTACCCTGGGACTGCAAGTAAACTGCAAGACAGGGATCTTCAAATAGACTTAAATAAATGTTTAAATAATGAAATAGATTAGACATTCGGAAGAAGTTCTTTACACTGAGGGTGGTGAGACACTGGCCCAGGTTGCCCAGAGAGGTGGTGGAGGCCCCATCCCTGGAGACATTCAAGGCCAGGCTGGATGAGGCTCTGAGCAACCTGATCTAGTTGGAGATGTCCCTGCTCACTGCAGGGGGATGGACTAGATGGCCTTTAGAGGTCCCTTCCAACCCAACACATTCTATGAGTCTACAAAATTGTAGTCTCATTACGCAGCAATTTAACTAGAGACTACAGGCAACTATAAATATACAGCATGTTATTTTGCAGTAAACTAAAACCCTCCTATCTTGGTTCCTGAAGACATCATCGGAGTGCCTTAAATACATATTTCCAATACACAGATATATGTAAAAGTCAAAGGGAAGATGGCATCTTGTACTGAAACATGTCATGGTATCAAGCTACCTCTCTATTTGTAAACGCTGGAATTAAAGAGAACGGGGAAGCACGTGAAAGCATTTATGACTAGAAAGTTATTTTCACGCAATCCAATATTAGACACAGTAAGACCGTGACCCAGCACTTCTGTACGGTCCACGGTTTGGGATTTTCATTTTGATTGCTGTTTTTTCTTAACAGTCCCCTGAAAGACTCCTATCTTAGCAGGAATTATACATCATCAGTGTGCTATAACATTTAGAGACAGGTCTGTGAACACACTACTTCTGCCTCGCTCTCCTCCGGGCTCCTTACACATGATGTCATTTGTATTCCAGACCGGACATCTAAGCCATTTCTCTGCTTCACCAGAAAACGGTAAAGGTCCACTCACTGTTAGCATCTGCTCCATTTGCTAACGCGTTGCTATTTGGTTAGAAATATTTTTTTTATTATTATTTTTTTAAGACATCTACATTTTTGTCTTACATTTAGTACAATACGAGCTTGAAGCGGGTTCCGAACCAGGCGCTGTGCAAGCCCAGCAACACAAGAGGCCCCCACGGATCCCTCTTCCTTTGCGCACTCTCAGACCTGGTGCTTTGCATTTGCCAACCGGTTACACCACAGCAGAACCATAATCTCCTAAATTAAAGTTATTAGTTTACGTTATATTAGTTTAAGTTATAGAAGCTACTTGAAGTTTATGATGAATCTCTGGCCAAAAACTGTAAAATATGTTTAAGTTCCATTGGCAGCACTTAGGAATTCTTGAAAATTTTATGCAAACCTTTCTATTACTTGCTTCTTCCCCTCTGAAGCTCATTTGTTCTTAGGTGACAGAGGTTCAGCTCCGCTACGATCCTGCAACTAAAACTGATGATTGTTCACCAGGATCTGTCTTCTAGTCCCCTGACTAACTTCTGAAGGTTTTGACAGACTCAAATAATAGCAGGAGGCCAAGAAAGAAGATCCCAGCATTAACTGGGGCCACGTCGCATTCAACAGCCATTTAAGCCGCATCTCGCGGAACAGGGCAGCCCAGCCCTGTCACTCGGTGCTAAACACCTGAGGCTGCGGCACTGAGTCACTTCTTGTCATCGGGTGACTCCTAACATCACAGCTACAGGCAACAGACAGCACAGAGGGACACAAAGCACACCCCGCATGCGAAGGAAGCTTCTTTGTAGAACCGACCTTGGAGCCAAGCCCAAAACTACCTCCTTAGAGATTCAGAGGCACACATTAAATGGGGAGTGTTAGCATCCTCACGTTGTTTTTCAGACAGTAACGCCAAGCATTTAGCAGTTCTACCTCCGAAGGCCGAGTACCTCACATCTCTAGCTTTGGGAAGTTTGATTTCTCATGAGGCTCAGGGAATACAGACAGTGTGGCAGCAGCAAGGGTAAATATTTAGGAGTTTTTGTCATTAAAGTCTATTTCCCAAAGTCAACTTCAACAAGAACCAAGTAATGTTGCGCACGAACACTTCTAAGGTAAACATTAAACAAGACAAAAGAATCAGGTAATCTCTGAATTTTTCATATCGGAGCTGCAAGCGTTGCATCTGATGATTAGGTTTCCAAATCAGAAGCTATTAAATTCAGTACGTTTAGACAACTGAGGTTGCTGGGGGCTTTGGGAATTTTTTTTAATTTATTTATTTTTTCTTAAGAGAAGCTCTCCTGCAATAACTTACAGAAGTGAGTTACTTTGCCACTCATGGCCCCAACTGATTACCTCATTCCTTAACCATCTAACCCTTTCTTTTATTTAAAGGATCAGATTATTAAGACAGACAAGCTGAATGATTTCCTGAGCACGATTAGTGACTCCCCCGTTCTAATGAATTCTCCAACTGCTTTCCCCACACCCCCCCACCACCCCAAATGCAAACATCATTCGTCATTCTTGTCCTCCTCCAAAGTTACGAAGCACAGAAACGTCATCCATGAGTAATTTCAGAAAAATCCAGCTACTAAAAAAAAATAATATATATAATACACCATGCTGTAGTCAACAAGTGTCCGAGTCCTGTGCGTACCTTCTTGGAGCACATCTTTTAGAGTTATCCTCTCCCTGGAGATGGCTATGTCCTTCACTTTAGCTTTTGCTTCCATTAGAGTGACACTTTTAAGATCATTCTTCTCTATCCGTAACGTAGGATAACCTGAGGAGCCAGCAGAGCCAAACAAACCAATATAAATACCCTTATAACGAGAACACAAGCACATTGCTTCACCTCAGCACCACCTACAGGTACAAAGACACACAAGCAGCATGTACTTAAAAGGATTATGTATTAATCTTAAAAAGATTATAGTATTAAACAACAAACACAAGAGAAGTCATGTGAATAGAATAATCCGCAGGAAAAAAATCACACAGGAATTCTAGAGAGTATCGTGTAATCAAGGCTCATTATTAACACCAAGTAAATAAAACTCCTTCTTACGTAATGAAGCTGATTAACGCAGCACTGCGCTTCCCTGCCAACGCGGAAATAAAGATGACGGCTGGAGACTGTTAAGAGAAGACTTGCTGGAGCGCGGAAGATGCCTGACCCCAGCAGCACAGAACCAAAACTACCAGTGCCCTCTTCTGGCACTTCTAGACATCTAGAAACACTAATCTAGTCATAAAGATCTGAGTACTTTTGCACAAGTTTATGAATCCCTAGAGAAAAAGCTTGAGAATTACTTTGATGATAATTTCAGCTTTACTGAAAACAAGATTAATATGATTGCGGAAGGACTAAGAATGTTCTTCCCGTTTGTTTTGTGCATCCGACCTTTTTTCTTCTTATGTTCGTTCTCCCCCGTGCTACTAGGGGTGTCCCGTAACAGATAAGAGACGTTCTGAAACAACACAGGCTGAACAGATCTAACAGGTCCCCCTTCGGCATAGCGGCCACCACGCTCACCAAGGTCGGGGGGGTTTAACCATCCCTGCAGGCTTGGTTTGTAGGCCACCTTCATGATAAGTCCTCCTCTCCCCTTTTGTCAGAGGCTCACTAATTAGTTTCCAGGGGTCATATTCAAATTAACCAAACAGTTAATAGGACATCAACAGCAGAACGTGATCTGGGATAAGAGATGGAAAATAAAAAGGCTGGGAAGGGGCTTCAGGTGGCAAGCGGGAAAACCAGCTCAAGAATTAGTTGCATTATAAGGTCTCTTCCAAACTCTGTGGAAAGGACTCTTTAAAAATATATTAATTTATTTATATTTTAAAATCAGTGATTCCACTAAACAAATTTTAAAGGCAGTTTTTTGCAACGGCAAAATGAAGTCGGGTGAAAAAAGAGACACACACACACCCTTTTTTTTTTTAAGGAGATATAGTACAATTTAGAAGAAAGCCAAAACTTTCCCAAAGTTGCCAGAGTTCAGTCTTAGGTAAACACCTGCTTCCACATGCGGGGAGGAAACAAGAAAACACAGTAGGCCTGAACAGTAATCACAACGTTTGTGCAGTGCTCCCTCATGAACTGGGATCCTCTGTATCGCTACTAACCGCAAGCAGAAGAAAATGGGAGAGATTTTTGGGTCTTATTTGTTGCTTTAAAAAAAAAAAGTCAATTTGTTTTTTCTTTTTTTTTTTTTTTAACCTAGCTCTAAATAAAGGATCTACATTGACATTCCTACTCATTAGATCACTGAACAGTCTCTTCAGGCAATTAATACAAAACTTTGAGTATTATAGGCTGAGAGAGCTGGGGGGGTTCAGCCTGGAGAAGAGAAGGCTCCGGGGAAACCTTAGAGCAGCTTTCCAGTATCTGAAGGGGGCCTATAAGAAAGCTGGAGAGAGACTTTTTACAAGGGCATGTACAAGGGGTAAAGGCTTCAAACAGAAGATAGCAGACTTAAATCAGGTATCAGGAAGAAATTTTTTACTGTGAGGGTGGTGGGACGCTGGCCCAGGTTGCCCAGAGAAGCTGTGGCTGCCCCAGCCCTGGAGGGGTTCAAGGCCAGGTTGGACGGGGCTTGGAGCAACCTGGGCTGGTGGGAGGTGTCCCTGCCCAGGGCAGGGCAGCAGAATAAGATGATCTTTAAGGTCCCTTCCAACCCAAACCATTCTATGATTCTATGATTACGGAAGAGTAAAAAATCAGTGGTGGCAGATAAAAACGGGAGCCTTTTAATTTTCACTTTCTGAAAAGCTCAGGAGCACCAGGGTACTATTTCGGCTTGGCAGTTCCCACTCTATTGAGAAGGACAGCAATTTGAGTGGAACAGAAAGACAGTTTGTTCCTCTGGCCAGGCTACCCATTTTTTCCTCACTTTGTGATATAAATCCTTACCTCACTTTAGATCTTTTAAAGCAGGCTCTTCAGCAGTAGCTTAAGCCGATTCAGTCTGGGAGTCCTGCCTCCCTCCGAGGCTCAGCCACGTAGACCCACAGCCTCTAAGCACCACTCTTCGTGCTCACAGAGCCAGGCTACCAGCCAGTTCAGAGACCAGAGGCAACCAAAAGCCCATCACTCTATACCAAAGAGGGCGGTTTTGGGCTGGCTCAGCTCCCTGAATCGTCTTGCAGCGTAAGTCCCAGCACAAGGGAAAGGCTCGTGCTCAGCCCAATGAGACTGAACTGCCAAGGAACAGCACAAGTGCATCCCTACACTGTCCGGCTTCGCTACAGTCTAAACAATCCCATCCCTGCAGTGATGCCATAGGGAGGGATATGCCTCCATTAGAGGACAGATAATAATTTTAGGAGTAAGCATTCCGCAGATAATAAATACCTCCAGTAATTATAGAATTAACACAGAACATAGCTAGCATCAGTCTATCACAGAGTATATAAAACACCGCCACCTTTCCTTTTAATTCACTGCTCTTTTTAACTATTTAATGTTCTTTCAAGCAAAGCTGTGAATAAAGAGAAATCATGGATCTATCACCCTTGTAAAGCTTTTTCCCCCCATTCATTTCCTTTGCAGGTTGCAGCAACGAGATGAAAAGACTAATCATTGAGATCTCTACCACCAAATACTCCAGTGGTGCCCAAGAGGGTCTGTTGCAAAGGGCTGTAATTAGATTAACACTTACTGGTTACTGGCGTTGCATTGTTTGGCGTGTCAGCTCGCAAGTACTGCGTTGTCTGTGTGGAAGGTTGGGATAAACCTTGTGAGCTACTGCTGTCACTAATGCTGTTTTAAAACAAAAATGGACATGAACATGACTGCTTGCCACTGTAATAGATTCAAAATTAACGTATCGAAGTTAAAACCAGAAGATTTTCCAGGCTAGACTTTGAAAAAATGGCATTTTTAAAGTCTCTCACACATTAGAATGTATTTCAGGTAGCACAAAAATCTTATCACTTTCAAGCGTGCACAACTTCCTCCTATTTGTTTTGCAGAATTTGCTCTGTTTTCCAGTACTTTTTCCCCCACTTTTGGAAAAATCAAGGTGACAAAACATTTATTGCAAGAACCACTCTGTCATGCCAGAAACAACAAAACTATTATATTCCAGAGAGGATATTTATGCATTTCTTTCGTGGTAGAAACACCCCACTGACAATCTACGACTATGAAAGTTTGAAAGCAGCAGCCTGAGCCAAAAGGAGAAGGACCCGTAATACCCCGCAAAGCTGAACTAGCTGTTTCAGCCAGCCATCTCCTCTCTGGGCATGCCAGCCGCTCGCCCTGTCGGCTGCCCTTTAGTTCCCGTGCTGCAGCAAATATCCAAAAGATATTCCCTCCTTCACTGCTGCAAACAGTTGTTTGCCCTATAGCACTGTACCTGTCTCAGCTCTCGTTTACAGCCCAAACTGCCCTCGCCTACTTTGTCATTCCTCTCTCCAAGGATACTTGTTGCCCCTTCCAGGGCCACCTACAACCTGCTTTTGAGATATTTCCTTTGGGTAGAAGGACTAGAGCTACACACGGTGTTCAGGAGACAGGGAAATCATAGCTTAAACCGTAGCAGGATGTTTTCCATCTTATCCTCATAGAAAAAAATCCTACAGAGAGTTGTTGTAGCTGTAAAGCCTAAGAAGAGGTGAGAAAGTTTGCAGGGACAGGCAGTACCTGTTACTAGCTCAGATGGCAGGGCCAGAAGCAGCTTTTTTGATGTCCCTCCCAAACACATACAAACATCCCCCCCCTTTTTTGAAACTTAAAAGCTTCTCCACTTCTGCTGACTGCATCAGGAGAACAAAGAAGAGATTGTTTTGGGGTATAACCCTCTGTCTTGCCAAATAATCAACATTCCTTTTGCTTCTTGGGCTGCTATTGAGTACCAACCAAGCAGCGCTAGCCATCCTTGTAGGATTTTTAGACAAAAAAACCAACCTGTAAGTTTTGAAGTAAGACTTCCCCTAAAAAACAAGAAATCCAAGTCAGCTCTTCCCCATTATACCATAATCACAGATGCACCTACTGAATTTATTCTTTAAAAACAGAATCTACTAATTCTCACAAACCAAACATCAGGCTTACTGATTTACAGCTGGCCTCCACCTCTCTCTAGAAACCTTTTTTTAAAGTCATTCCCACATTCACTGTCTTCCAGGTATAGGGTTCCAGCACAGTGTTTAGCACGAGGTTAAAAGCCACCGTTGGTGGTCTAGCTACTCCCCTTTAACTTCCTTTAGAGTTTTTGAATTCATATTCTCCGCTGCTGGCGACTTGTTGCTGCTGACTTTAACCATTCGCACTACTGTGTCTACAAGCTGCTTCAACACGACCCACTCTCCAGGGAGCTCCCCGGGAAGAAGGGTCCTGGCACAGTCACTGCACCAAACAAACGTGGAACTTGCATTTCGTTTTCCTGCTACAGCTGGAAACTCCTTTTGTAATTTGATCACCTACCGGCCCTATAGATTTCCTTGGCTGGCTTCCTGCTGCAGGCAAGTTTGAAAAAGAAATTATTCTTTTTACGCCAGTTGCAAGTTTGAAAAACTACCTTTTTGGTTGGCTTCATTCTGGTTTTTAGGTTTAATTTGCTCACGATTACGAGCTTTCTTAGTTTTCTCACTTGGATACTACGTCAGCTTTTTGAAGGATGCCTTCTTGCTTTTAATAACCTCCATTATCCCACCGTTAAGCCACGCCAACTTTCTTTGGCACTTTTTCAAGTGCCTTTGGTAGGAGGTATGCAAGCATTTGCTCTGAACTTTCAATACAATATTCTTAAATAGTCCATGTGCAGCCTGTAAACTCAACTGCCTGGTTTTAGCCTCCGTTTAACAACCTTCCTCATTTTTATTTAGTTCTGGTTTTGAAATTAAGAGCAACAGCAGTGGGTTTGTCACCTCTGTTGCTCCTGGGAGGTCGTTAACCCTAATGACATCATCATCTTAGATTCAGAACCCCTTTACAGCGATGTTTTGAGCTTGTTACTCAAAACCAAGTCAAAAGTTGTTTCTTCTCTCACAAGTTCCTTGACTCGTTGCTACATCAAGCAGTCACTGATCATAAGTAACGCTACTGCGTAACACTGGGGCTAAGTTACAACACTTAACGAGTTTCTCAGCCAAGCACTGGAACATCTCTAACACCCCCAAACCAGAGTATTAACATCAGATTAATTTTTTAGCTTGTATCTCCACAAAAATCAAGTACAATGGAGTGGATGAAAGGAGACTTGATCACACTGCTAGGCTGAGACAGTCTCTCAAAAAACTCAGAGATGACACTATTCACACACTCTATAAATGAAATGCTTTTCCTTTCTGAAGTAAAGCGAGCTGCCCATCCTTTAACACCTCCTATTGATAAAAACTCTCAGTAGACAATTAGGCACAAACGAATTGAGGGAAAACTGACAAGTCATTTGGTTAGATAATCAGGCCTTGAGAAACCAGTACGACTTACTACACTGACACTCCCCAAAACCCAAGTGGTCTGGGGACATCAGAGAAGTAAATGGCAGGAAGAAAACCAGAAAGAAACAGATGAATGGATAGAGAGGAAGATGAAAAGACAGAGCTCCTCTGAGGGGCTGCAGGCAGGAACAGAAACGGTTCAAGGCATCCTTTCAAGAGGGGTGACCACCCACGGGCCCAAATGTTTTCCAAAGTATTCAGTTCCAAAACTCCCTGCTGCTGAACAGTTGCACCTGATGCAGAGCCTTCCCCCAGCCTCAGCAGAGCCTCGCTCCACCTGCTTTCTCAGCCCCCCTTCCGCCTCCGTGTTTAATCCCCACTCAGCTGACCGCAGCGCCCTTGGGTTCGCATTACAAATCCTTCTCACTTGCATGCGGCCAATTTTGTTTTTCTGGATTGAAAATACATTTGGGGAGACAGCCACGTTTTCAGCTTTATAACCAACCAGTTGTAACCCCAGACTTTACCCTAAGGCCAAAGTGAATCCTGGTAAATCAATCAAAACAGAGAAAACTGAAATTCAATCTCCTGTACAAGTCAGTAAAAAACAAGTATTTTCAGTGTGCCCAGTATCTATCAATTTTTCTTTCAACCCTGACAATCCCTGTAGATCTGGTTCTGTCCAAATTTCCCCTCTGTGTGTCCTTACACACAACTATTTTGGCAAAAACCCAACCACCACAACCCTCCCACCCCATAAACACCTGAGCACCTGCAACTGCTGCCTTCTGCAGTATAGCACTTAGTACAACGCTGCACAGGTAGCCATTGTTACAGCTTGACATCAAAACCAGAAATGGCAAGCTGCTACGAAGTGCTCGCTTTGAGACCAGAACTCCCACAAGTCTAGGTAAACGTCTCCCAGAAACGCACTTGAACAGCGCGAACACATACCTGTCATCCAACTCTATCCTTTTCATGCTGTGGAGATGCAAAACAGCTAATATTATTGCCACCAGGAATATAACAGCACAGCAAACGCCTACGCTGATATAAAACACACGGGTAGAAGTGGTGGGAGCCGCGTTTACAGGATCGACTGAAACAGAAAGGTGAAAAGTTACTGAAACTTTCTCAAAAAAAAAAATCAAACAAAAGAAAAAACCCACAAACAAACCCGACAACAAACCACATGTTCTTAGTTCCCAGCAGGCTGACACAGCAGGAGGGCAGTGCTGCTGTCCCCAGACTTGCCCCCATGCCCTGCCACCCAGGTCCGGGAGCAGGAGCCAGGCTGCCGAGGCAGATCACGGCAACCCCCAGAGCGGGCACTGCAGCTCCTGCTGCAGCAAAGCAGGGCAAGGCCCAGCAAGCCACGCCATGCCTCCTCTTATTTACTGGGACAACAGGAAGGTTCCTGCTGAAGGATAAAAGCTAGCCAGGAATCTCTCCAAACAGTCTTGTTGTTCCTGCTGGTTCTACCTCGCACAACCCCTTGACTCTCCTCCATGGCTCCCATGCTGCAGACACAGTAGGAACACGGACAAATGCAGCCTCCGGCTCAGCTGAGCCCCAACGCGACAAGCGACACAGACTTGCTGGTTGGGGCTGGAAGAGCTGGAGTCGCCTGCACACCAGGACGCACACCAACACAGTAAATAAAATGCGACTATTGCCTCGGTGCAGCAGGAGCAGGATAGTGGTGCTTACTCACCGACCAAATGCGCCAGAGTGCACAACTTCAGCTTCTACTCTGCCCTGGTGAGGCCACACCTGGAGAACTGTGTCCAGTTCTGGGCTCCCCAACTCAAGGATGGGGAAGAGTCCAGTGGAGGCTACAATGATGATTAGGGGAATAAAGCGTCTCTCTGATGAGGAAAGGCTGAGAGACCTGGGTCTCTCGAGAGGTTCAGCCTCGAGAAGAGAAGACTGAGAGGGGACCTCATCAAGGTTTATCAATATCTAAAGGGTGGGTGGTGGCAAGAGGATGGGGTCAGACTCTTCCCAGTGGTGACAGGACAAGGGGCAACAGACACAAGCTGGAACATGGGAAATTCCATCTCAGCATGAGGAAAAGTTACTTTCCTTTGAGGGTGGCAGAGCTCTGGCACAGGCTGCCCAGAGAGGCGGTGGAGCCTCCTTCTCTGGAGATATTCCAACCCCTCCTGGATGCCTTCAGGTCCAACCGGCTCTGAGTAACCCTGCCTTGGCAGGGGGTTGGACTAGATGATCTCCAGAGGTCCCTTCCAACCCCCACCATTCTGTGATTCTCCTCCCGATTTTTGGGTGTGATGGGTGGATTATGGCCCCCTGACCTGAGCCTTAAGGCAGCAGCGTCATCAGGGCAGTTAAGCCTCTTTAGAAAGAGCATCTCAACAGCAGTGAGTTTTAGGGCAAAACTCCGCAGTTGCGCCTTGGCAGCAGAGGGCTGTCTGCTGCGCTGGCCTCCAGCGGGTGCCAAGAGCAACATGGGCAGAGGGACTGGAGGCACGAAAAGCAGTAGCCCTTGCCATCCCCAATTGCAAATGATGCATTGTGGAGAACAATTACTCTGGAAGAGACAGCAGGTGGTAAAGAGAAAACAGACCAATGCGCTCCAAAAGCGTTTTGGCAAAAATGTTTACGTTTTGGGTACTACGGAGGCTGAGCACAATCAGTCCATGACATTTCCAGTAAGAAGAGGAGTGAGTAAAAGAAACTGTCTCATTGTATTCATTCAATACTGACAAGTTAAAACAGCAAACCAGACAGGTTCCAAAGTCAAGAAAATAGATCAGTCATGTACAGAAACCAGAGCCCCTAAGACATGATAAAAAAAAGTTGTTAGGAGACTTGGAATAGGTTTTTCCTTCTTCACTAGTATATATTCCCAGTTAACACAACTAATTACAAAAAACCCCACTAAAATGCTGGGTAAAGTACAGGCTACCTAGGGAGCGTTTTCAGAGGGAAAGCTGTGGAAACACAAAGAACATCACAAGTTTTTCATTTTTTACACCTGAAGTAAGCTGTATGCTCAGAATTACTTACAGAGAGCCTTGCTGCTGTTTTTATCAGATGATGGAGATTTTACTTCTGGTTCAAGCTCTAAACAGATGAGAGAAAACCATTAAGTTCATTATACATTTATTATTGTAGCTCATCACAGGAAGTCAGTTGCCTCATTTGTGGAAAAACAAATCTGCTTTTCCAAATATGTAAGTTGACTTAAGGACTATAGCTGTCTCTAGATTTCTATTTTAAATACACAACCACTGTATAATAGCAATCACACTTAGGACACACGGGTGAGATGTATTTCACCACTAATACACACGTTCATTGAGGCCACAATTCAACCCACTGAATCCACCTACCTCAAAAAACCCTCTGGCTTGTCCACCAAAGTCCAAAGCAGCAGACAGTAGGAAGAGGAGGTGCAGAGTATGTGAGTGTACGCTAAGACACTGAACAACAAAGACCTCATAGAATCAGTTACTTACAGGATAGAAAATAATTTCTTGAATGTTCCACCACTATGCTGACCTTTTGGAAGAAATTCTGGCTCCAGCCTAGCGCTACTTATCCCAGGAAGGAGTTAGAGCTGCAGCCACAGGCAACTGTGCCTTCTCAGCTGATGCTACAGTCATGAGTGCCTTAAAACTGAAGGATGAAAGAGGTAATGCCTAATTAAATACTCATAAACATGGAACAAAAGGCACAAGGACTATACTCAAGTTCGTGTGTGAAAGCAGTCCTTCAGAAAGGGGATAAATCTTTATTAAGCTTACTACAGGTCTGGTCACTCAGAGAAGCGGTGCAAACCAAGGGAAAGCAGGCTGTGGAGATGACTTGAGCTGAACCTCACTGAGGATTCGCAGGCAGATGAGGCAACAGAAGGGATTTCTGTGGCTGCAAAGGTGCAGTCCCACCTGCACATCCCCCTTCCTGCTCCCAGCTGTGAAGAGCTGCTTCCTCCCCAGCACAGCCCCTTCCGACTCCTTGGTAAGCCAGTTCAGCCTGATAAACTTGTGAAAAAGTAATCTGGAGGAGGGAAAAATCTGAGAGTTCTTCTTTTTTTTTTTTTCTTTCCTTTTTTAAACTTTAGGAGGAACTATTACGAATGCCTTGAGCAAAACTGCTAGCAAGTTCCTGCATATTTTTAACTTATGCACTAAATCAAATCAGAAATCCCCGGATGCTCTATACCAATCAACACACATCAGAGAAAGCCACTGACATTTTTATGAACCCACAGAAACATGATCTCTCTAAGAATCACTTCTGCATAATTAAGGAAGCGGTGCTCTCACCCACACCAGGTAACTGTGTGGTGCCTGTGGGAACCTCTGCACATGCACAGCAGCTCAATCAGCTACGAACGCATTAAGCAGTGCTGACTTCCCCCACTTAGAACACTTGAAAAAAATACCTAGGAAAACATGAAATAAAGGTAAAAGTGTCTTTCTTTCAAAACATTATCAGCAAGACCTGCATTTCCACTAGAAAAAAAGATACACTTCAAATTAAGAACAATCCTCCTGTAACACCAATGCAAGGAACAGGAGCATCACAACATTATGTGCTAAAAAGCTAGGCTAGCTCTTTCACCCACACCTCCCAGAAGTTCATCCTTAAGACATTCATACTCAAGAGAAGTGACAATTCCCCTCTGAAAAGCCAACTACTGTCCCCAAAGGCTCCAAGTAAACTTAGGAGTGCCAGAAGGAACACGTCAATAGAGAGGTGGCCATCCTCAAACACTGCCCAAGAGGAGGATACCACAGCTATTTTTAAGGATGGTACAGTTCTTGGGATTTTCCAAAATAACTTTCTTCTGATGCCTATGAAAATACTTCTAGGAAGCAGCAACAGGCGCTAGTAACGATCCAACAGCAAATTGTCCTTGCAGCTTCCCAAGTCAAAACACGGAAGAGTCAATCTGGGATTTCTGAAGTCAGCATTATCTACCAAGATCATTTTGTACTCCAAGTCTAAAAGACTAACACCCACTTACATTCACTAAGCAGCCAATTTTCAGTTAATTCCAATTTATAAACTAAGTAGATCTCGTTGGTAATTCTTAGAACAATTCAAATACCCAGAGTGCTGCAGTTTTGAGGAAACCAGTTTCCTCCTTCCTCTCTTTCCAGCAGAGAAAATGCTTTTTGCTATATATATATATGTATGTATATATATATATATATATAAAAAAATATAAAAGAAGGTCAGTCAGTGCAGCAGGACACTTGGGGAATTTGTTCATCCATCAGCTTCTGCTTTTACCAAAAGTCCCCATTCATCTCTAAAAGCCAGAATTTTACCTGGTTTCTTTCTATCCTCTCCAACATTCATCTCAGGAGCTGTTACTCACGTACCTTCCCATCCTTTTCCCTATCATAGTTTAACACTAAAAGCTTTTTAATATTTGAAACTTAATGTCTTACTTTTGTAGCACATTTTCCTTCGTTTGAAGTTTAAAACTGTGATGTTTTTGGATGAATTTGTTGTCAAGTTGAGCTGCATTAGTATTGTGACCTCAGAGTCGAGTCTACCAGTGCAGGAGAGTTCGACACGAAACACTGCAAACAGAAAACAAGGCGGCATTACAATTATCTTTGAGCACTTTTCAGACATTGTGGTAAAAGAAAATTTAAGCGATAAGGGTCTTCTAAAATTGTTTATAATGTAAGCTTTTAAACAACTTAAAGAAACACTATTTTAGTCTTCACACTTTGGAATTTCAGACAACTATTAAAGGCCATAGCTTTCAAATTAACTTATGCAAGTTATATTAAAAGTTTACAGATTACTAAAACTGTATTTGCTGATAAATGATCATTAGCCATCCATTAGCTTTGGAATTAAAGTGGTGTCACAAGAGAAAACACCATTATCACAGGAAGCCAGAAATTCTGTTTTCCGTGTTGCCTTTTCAAAGGTTTTCTCACAACCATTAAGTTTAAATATTTGGGTCTCTGCAAATCTTATTGGAAGCAAAGCTTAAATTAATATGACATTATTTACTTTCTAGCTTATATACCACTATTATTTATGCCAACAGAGCAGACACAACAAGCCTGATTCCCCGGTGTCTGCTTTCACAAAAGAGTGGTACAAAACCAAAACATCAATATATATATTTCATTGCCTTTTGACTATCTAAGACAGTACAAAGAACCACAGCTGACTGAGTGAGGAGCAACGATCATTTGCACATTGCCTGAAACAAATAAAGTTTTCTGCTATAAATGCTATGGAGGAGCTAATACGTATTCAAAATAGTTTTCTCAGTTGTAAGCTTGCCATAAACACTTTAACGTATTAACAACTACCACACATTTTGAAACGTCATCTCTATAGGCTAGAGAAATTAAAAGGCGTGGATTTTAAAGTCCATGCAAATGCTAACGATTACTGTTGAAAGGGAATGGGAACCTCGCGTGTGTACATACACATAATAAAAATCACGTTTCCTTTACAGGAAAATCTCTACCCTCCACTAAACAAGGGGAGAAAAATACGACTCTCAGACTAATACCCTCAATCTACAATACCCTTTTAGCAATGCCATAACTGTTGCAGAAGGCCTGTAAACATATTATGCTTAATAGAGAACAAAACCTATTCTCTTACACAACACTACACACATTTTGGGGAAAAAAAAAAACCCCAAAGTACCATCAGAAAGCATTATTAGTATCAGCACTAGCTGGGCATTTCTGGGGGGCAGGGATTTTACCTGAAAGGGTGCGAGGAACTTCTCCTTGTAGAGAAATGTTGGCCTGCGGCATAGCCATTGCCATGGGATTATCTACCTGAAATCCCAGTTTGTACTCAACCTGTAACAATAGTGGAGAGATAGAAAACACGTAAGAAATCTCTAGAGTAGCAAAAACAAATGCTACATACCTTTTCATAATGCTTGACGTTAAAACACTGTATCTGATTTTAAAGAATGCTGGTGATTTTAGGTGCCCATATTCAAGGTTTCTTAGATGAAGTCTAAATATCAGACTTTTGTGGCCGTTCAAATTAAGAAAGCAAAAACAGAAGCCACTCTTGAAATCATTCTTGAAAATCTGAGGCAGAATTTAAAGTGCTACTCTATTAAAAAAAAAAAAAACACAACACCATAAACCTCACTTACCAATACTTTTAAACTTACTCGTTTAAAAGAGTTTGTTAAAGCCATAGGAATTCGAGAAATTCTCCCCCCCACCAGTCAGTTTTATAAACTACACAGCTAAAATTGCTTACAAACCGTTTATTCAACTACAGCCCAAATTTTGTTTCCACTTGAGGAGCTGATTCTGCAAATATTCATTCAAAAAAAACCATACAGGACCTATTGTAACTAAGTCAGAAACTCCTTTTGGAAATTCATCCTATCCCTCCACACTCAATTGAATGAATTTGGTTTGATTTTGTTTGCCCCATTAGTTTCTTTTTTTTTTTTCCTCCTTTCTAAAATGTAATAGGATGCGTTCATGTCATCAATTTATTTTTCAGTCAAGGTGCCACGGGTAGAAACACAAGCCAGTTTCTGGGCTCCTATAAAGTGCACTAGACCCATCCGACAGAGCTGGCAGAGAAGACGTCGAGTGGGGCAATCACTTCAGCGGAAGCAGGGCTACGCAGGCTCAAAAATTCCTATTCAAAATTCACAGCCAGGCCCAAGGAAAACCAGGGCAGGGACGGTGATGCAGGCAGCTCACAGCTGAAGTGGTAACAACAAGGAAACTCCTGCAGAGGTCCTATTCAAATGGCAAGTGACTGAACTGCCCGTGAAGGCGTAATACAGTATCAAGTAGGGCTGGTTTGCGCTGTACCCAAGTCAGTTGCAGGCCAAATTTCACATCTTGTAAGAAGTTACACCGCAAAGGGAAGAACACTGACAGAAGGAATCTCCTACTGCAGTCTTTCCTACTTAAGGACAGAAGAATAACCATCACTCAAGTTTAAAAAAAAAAAAAAAAAAAAGAATGAACATCTGGCAAAGACTAAACAGATCATTTCATACACAAAAACAAGTTGTTAAGTAACTGGAAATCCTTCAAAATGTAAGAGCATACACAATCTTTATGACAGCTGTTGCTGCATGCTCCAGCCATGGTGATTAAGTGAAATAAAAATCCCTTTCCATTTAATCAGGGCTTGGTAATAATACACTAGATGCTACTTTTATAGGTTTTTCTCATCTCCAAACATATGTTTCTAGAAATCTCTAACATACAAGTGCTCTACATTTGATTTCCAGAGGCTTCAGTTCACGACTGCCCCTTCTGTGTTCAATGCACCACCAAAAGAGATTCCACAGCTTGTATATACGTAGCTCGCCAGAAGCAAGAACCATAAAACAGTTCAGAAGAAGCGCTTAACCTTTCCAAAACAAGAAAGGAACAGTTTGCATGCATACAATCTTAACTTATTGCCTGCAATCATATAAATAATTCTTTTGCACGTAGTATATGCTAATTTCTGCAAAGACAAAGCCCACTAAGTTATAATAGTGGGTATTCACTACACAATACAGTATCAAGTACTCAAACACCGAAGTCATGCCTGCTTACCTTGGATTTCGCGTGCCAGCTGAAGTTAAGATTGTTAGTCTCGCTGGGTATCAAGAGGTTGAAGGACAATGCATAGTGATTAACCACATCATTCCTCACATAAGACAGCTCTGCATCAAGACCTGTAATGAGAAAGAAAAGAGTAAGATAAGGAAGAACAGGACCAGCGGTAACACACCAAAACAAACAACTCCCAGTACCACCAGCTCCGCTTGTATTTGAATGTTTAAGCAAATACTTCGAGTCCATGAACTCGATTACAGGTTTGGAGATCAGTGCTCATGCACGGCAATGTTAGCAAGAGTGCTTCAAATTCTTAAAATGCAACGATTTCAGGGAGATGCTGCAGGCTAATAAACAGGTCAAAGTTGGAATGCAATGGAAGGAAACACGACTTTACATACAATCCTCCAAAACAGTCATCACAGATCCTCCCCTGTCTGCTTCGGGGAATTACAGGTCCAGTTTTGCTGTTATTTACAACTGCGTACACTCAAACCAAACTGCTTTGGATTATCAGCTTGCTAATTGCAAGGAATTCTTCCTGGAACAGCTCATTTCTTGAGACTGAGACACAAAGGCACTAGAGAATTAACTTCAAGGTAATTAGACCATAACACAAAGCACACAGTGAGATGAAGAATGACATTTGTATACCAAGTAATACTAATATATGTCGACCCTTTCCTTTGTCAACATTTTAATAAGTCTAAAGAATCGGAAGACCCACAAAACTATTTATTACAGAGCACTAAAGTGCATTTTCCTAATTGAGACACGTACTCTGACATTAAAAGTATTGAAGCTGCCATTATCTTTTGCTGCACGCGTTCCAAGGTCACCCTGAAGACAGGGTAGGACCCTACAGCTTGCCCTGGGTGTCATTAGCAATTAGTGGTAAAGGAAGCACTACAAGTTAACCCCCTTCCCTGCAGCTGTAAAATTAATCCCACCTCCGTATTCTCAGGACAAAACCATATTGTATTTGTAATCAATCCCATTTTTGTCTTGTCTCACACAGCTTTTCCTCCACCGCTCCCAGGTAAGCGCTATCCAGGCTCAGCAATATATCGACGCGCTAAGAGAACAACGGGGCAAATCAGACACAGGTGTACGCTCCAAGCATGATCTACGCAGAGGGAACTGAGTTCAATTAAAATATTCACTGTACAATCGGGAACACAGACAATAGAGTTATTTTTGTTATGGCTAGAAAGTCAAGAAAACTGGAGAGACTGTGACTGGCTCCACGACGACAGCATTTAAGGTATCCTGAAGTTATTCCAAGAATCTAGGGCATCATGAGAGGTGTGGGTTTTGGTTGTTTTTGTTTTTTTTTTTAAGGAAAAAAGAAAATCAAAGCTAACTATTAAACTGTGTAGTCAAGCTGCATTTGAAGAAAGGGAGAATTAGCTCAAGAGAAATAATTCTTCCTATTTAGTGCAAAGACTGGGCACAGATCAGTGCAAAGCGATAAGCGGTCTCTTATTCCAGAATGTGATTTAATCCACCTTGTTTTCACAAGATATAGAAAACGCAGCCAAGACATTCTTCTTCTTTATTCTTCTTGCCGTTAACCACTTTTACTCCCTGCTGGCTCATTAGTGTCCTGAAACTCCATCAAAACCCAAGAGTATATAATCACAGATACTGGGGGGTGGCGAGGGGGAGAACCCTAGAAACTGGGTGCATGAAAAGGAATCAACAGAATGGAGTAATCCCAGGGAGAAACATTCTCACGCAAGGTCTTGAACAGAAAAAGATGGAGGTGATGCCTTAAATGCTGAATATAATCAGGCTGGGACATTATATTAAAAAAAAAGTTAAACCTTTCTTCTCCAATTTGTCCATATTTCCACTCGAAAATAAACGGCAAATGCAAAAGCCTATCCACCAGTAAAATAGGGAGGAGGGGGAAGCACACACACACCGCCCTTGGAACAAAATAAGACTTTGAATACACATAAAAGAACCAGCAAACTTCTAAAATAGCTTGCCCAGATAATTTTTACATGTCTACATGTTTATACACAAAATCTCCCTCAGATTTAAAAAACATGGAAGGAGCCTGGAGAAGATCTCACAACTATCAGACACGGGCCATTAGAGCCGATCAAGGAGATGGGAAGCTTTCTGGGCATAAACTTAAACCCAATAAGTACAAATTATTCAAAAAAAAAAAAAAATAAGGAGGACAAAAAGGATTAGCCGGTGAAACAATGAAATGCGAACAATGAAGGTTTTGGAATAAAAGAAACCTCTTGCTGATAAATGGTCACACCAATAATTAGAGGTTCACGAAAACACTCAGAACTTGTAACACCATGAGATTTTCAAGGTGATAAGCCCTGATTTAATATAAACTTTGTAGAGAAAGTGGTCACAGAAAACAAACGGGTACACAGCAATAAAACGGCATGTTGTGAAAACTGGCCTTTATAAAAGTAACGTACGAGGCTATCCTAACTGAAGCTGTCAAACAGAAATAACTTGATGTGCAATAATATCTAAAGCTGTACAAAACCAAATTACCCTACAGAAGATCAATCTTTAAGCTTGAACATGGTACAACACTAAGTAATTTGATTATACAGACCACTAATGTTTTAATGTCTGTACTGCCATAAAAAGCTGCACTCTAACAAGCGTTGCTAATTATATGAATTTCAAGAGCACCGTGTAAGAGCAGCGTGAGAATCAATGTCAAGTCTTATTACTTCAAAAAATTATGCTCTAATTAAAAGACTGACGCGTAAAAATAATTTAAGAGGTTTTGTAGTATAGCTCCCGACGCGTAAAAAAAAAAGCGGAAGATTGCCTGGCTTAGTATCCTGTTTCTATCAGGGGTTTACAGAAAATGCCTAGGGAAGGACAGAAAACCAAAGTACCCAGTGACACTTTACCAGTAGATCCTCTGTGCTTCTGGTGTTGGTGGATCTTCCTAAACTAATAGATAGTATCTCCCAACAGCTTCTCATTAGATTTTCTTCTATGATTTTAGATAAATGCTTTCTCAACCCCCCGAAACTGATAGATACCTACTTGGGAAATGTGTTTGAATACTGTGTGGTATTTTTTCCTTTTAGGTTTATCAACAGTTAAAACATTTCCCCTGTAGCCCATCTTTTCCCATCAGCGGACTACAAACAAAATTCAATTCGCCATGCACAGCTAAGAACCTTTTCCACACCAGACAAGCAAGCTCCCATCTCCCTACCTCCAATCCACCACAGTATAGTTTTGCTTCCAGACCATCCTTCCATCCTTAATTTTTTGTGCCCTTGCTGCCTCCCCCGCCTCAATCCCAAATTCCTGAAGCACTCTGTCTATATCATTTATCTCAATCAGGCCAGCAAAACACACAAAAAATTGCAGTTCAACCTGCCAGTCAAAAAAAGCACCTTGCCTGCGCTGTGGGCAGGCAGCCAGGCAGGAGGTGTGTTCTGCCAGACACGAAGGAGCCCAGGATCCGATCGCCAGTGATGCCAGGAGCTGCACCACATCCCAGGCGTAAGGGAGGGCACTGGGAAGGTACGTACAGATAAGGAATCGTGCAGGGCACCGCAGCAAAGCCAGAAACGTAGCTCACTGATCGGTCGCGTGATCCAAGTATTCTTGATGCAGGCTGCCATCGTTTCATTCGCTGCATTCCTGGGCTTCCTCCATTTTGGGAGTCTTCCGTTTAGAGGAAGAGAAAATTCCCCATACCCACAGAAATTGCCTGGGCAATGCTGCAGTGCCACCCGTGCTCAAGAGCTCCAGGGTGAGTGGACTCCAGACGTCTACAGTTAGTACACTTTAACCAGGATACGATACGCTTTTCTCAATGCCACGCAGGTTTGCACATGCCAAATCCTCCCCAAGAGAAGCCATGGCACAGCCTGCCAGGCTCCGACAGCCCCATGCTGCTGAAGACAGGGGAGGAGGGTACACTGCAAACACGCTGGGCAGATCTCACCCAACGCCTCTCTTCCCGCAAGTTCGGATCAAGGGGACAATGATCGGCCTCAGTGGCGCATCAAATACTTCAGTTATGTTCACTGAGTATTGGCTGCGAGCTACCTCTATTCAATCAGATACTTCATTCCTTGTTATCTACATACCTTTTTACACACAATGAAATTGCGCCTCCTCACTACTCAGATTTCCAGACTATTAAGTGCTATTATTAACTGTTCCTGGAGTAGCCATTAAAATGTTTAAGGAGTTTGCAGAAAACACTTTAGTCTCCATTACCATGATGGTTTCAGTCTAATTCCAAATTGCTTTAATTCTGCATTTCACCTTTTTCTTCAGTCATGCATACTTACACTTGCCTTTAAACCTGCAGCAAGACAAGTTCAAGGAGTCAAGCTGTTACTGTGCAGGGAGGGGAAAAAAAAAAAAAAACCAAACAACAAAATATGGGGGAACACTCTTCAGTCAGTTGAACTCCCTGAATTAGTGAGGATGCTCAGGAGCACCCCATACGGAAGGCAAGACTGCAGCAGCACTAACTTCGATGGAGGTTGGGGGCTGACCTGCTGGAGAGCTGCTCGGTGGAAAGAGACCTGGGAGTCCTGGTGGACAACAGGATGACCATGAGCCAGCAATGTGCCCTTGTGGCCAAAAAGGCCAATGGCATCCTGGGGGGCATCAAGAAGAGTGTGACCAGCAGGTGGAGGGAAGTCATCCTCCCCCTCTGCTCTGCCCTAGTGAGGCCACATCTGGAGTGCTGGGTCCAGTTCTGGGCTCTCCGGTTCAAGAGGGACAGGGAACTGCTGGAGAGGGGACAGCACAGGGCTACCAAGATGCTGAGGGGACTGGAACATCTCTCTTATGGAGAAAGGCTGAGGGACTTGGGTCTTTTCAGTCTCGAAAAAAGATGACTGAGGGGGGATCTTGTCAATGCTTATAAATACTGAAAGGGTGGGTGTCAGGAGGATGGGGCCAGGCTCTTTTCAGTGGTGCCCAGTGACAGGACAAGGGGTAATGGGCACAAACTTGACCATGGGAAGTTCCATCTCAACATGAGGAGGAAGTTCTTTACCCTGAGGGTGGCAGAGCCCTGGCACAGGCTGCCCAGGGAGGTGGTGGAGTCTCTGTCTCTGATGACATCCAAAACCCGCCTGGACACGTTCCTGTGCCACCTGCTCTGGGTGACCCTGCTCTGGCAGGGGGTTACTAGATGATCTCCAGAGGTCCCTATCATTCTGTGATCTTGTACTGAAATAGTACTGTTACCTTATGCAGATAGTGTAGGCCTTTTTTCAAAGCATGCTTTGGGCATAGGTAGCTTCGAAAGATGGTGTCAAATCAAGCAAGTCACTGCCAATACACAGCCCAAACTAGCAACCTCAATTTTTTACTTTTTTTTTAAGCGTGTAAGTCTCTTTCAAACACAGTAGCAGCATCAGATGTAATCAGCCTACCTAGCAGGTTGGCGAGGAAAAGAAGATTAAAAACAAGGTTCTTTTTCCCAATTGTTTCAGATTTCAAGAATGCTTAGTAAACTACTACACTAAAACCTACTGAATGGTGGGGGGAGGGAAAACGTAATTCTGCAAGACATCAGTTCCTCCTAAGGTGTAGAACACTTTTCGCCACCTTGCACTTTATGTAGGGCAAATACACCACCATCCTGGACCAAACCCACATTGGTATGTAACGTTTTATGCCACACATGGAATGATAAAAGCAGAAAACCAGTGGCTGTAGAAGAAAAACGCAGATGCATTACAAACAGCTAGAGAAAACAGACAGTTCTTCAATAATAATTTTCTAGGCAAAGCAGCAAAACAAAGAAAGAAGTGGAGAACCTTACACAGAAATACCAAAAAATTGTTGGGTTACATAAACTGCAGAGGAAGAAAAGAAGCTTTTCAGAAATGGTTCTATCGGTTTAAGCAGGACATTGGCAATCAACAACGAAGTTTTAAAACATTGGCTGCAGTTTTGCTTTGGTGACCTTCCTTAAACAAGTCCATCTGCAGACAATGCGCAACACTAAAGGATGTCGTTTCTCATTACTTGGACTTGACTAACCTACACCGACCCACAAGAAAACAGTAAGACCAATGCTTCGCTTTGATTTCAAGGCAAAAACACCACCCTTTTACCCAGGCAACCCCTAAATCTCATTATTAACTTCCACATCTTTGTACCTCCCACCCTTGGGCGCAAACTTGAAAGAATAAATTAAAATTGAACACAAACAAAAAGGTAAATTTAAGCAGCACCATAGAGAAAGTCTGTCATTCTTTGCACTGTTTAACATAACAAAACATCTGAAGAAGCTCAGAAAGGAAGGGGAGAGGCCAATTTTCATTCCCAAATGCAAGAGATGCTGAGCAGCCCTTGTGTTCAAGACAAAATTGGATCATGTCAGTCTAGCAGCCTAACAAAACACTTCTTTTCAAATGCCCTTGTGTAAATGCAGTCTAGCTTCAACTCTTTTTTTTTTTTTTCTTTTTAAGCACAATCTACAAAAGAAACTTGCCACTATCAGCATGGGAAAAATTAGATTTTATTCTTATGAAGCAAATCTACCCTACAGTGTGCACTAGTAGTAACACATCCTCCTTAAAGATGACAACACTATTTAGGCACCCGTTATCCCAGGTAACAGACTTCAAGTTATCATAACAATTCTGCAAGATTGTGTCTAAAAATCAAGAATGAACATGCAATGTCAGAGTTGGATGAGACTGCTCTTACTGAAATAACTGCTGGCTGCAATATGAATATAAACCCTAGTCTAATAGCAACCTGGTAACGATAGCTGACATAATTGGCTCCCACAGCTGCCTACCCAACCCTCTGGTAGATTCCTGTCTGTGTACAGAAATGACTGAAATTAGCGCCTGTTTTCTTAATACGCTAGTCTGTAATTTGCAAGTGTTTCTTCATAAGCAGCTGAGAAATCTCTGCAGCACGACGTCAAACTGCCACAGCCCTCACACAGCAAGCCACTCCTGCTCCTGACTCACAGCCGCTGAAATAAATTAATTGAGAAGAGTTACACAGTGAAACAAGTTATTATCTTTATATAAATATTTTATTTGTTTAGAGGTTTATGCGCTCCAGAGAATGATGCCTCCACTCTTGAACAGCTCATCTGGGTTAGCCCTCTGGCCAGACCAGAAGCTTCCACTCCAGGCTGAACATCCACATGAAAGAGCACGAACCTCAAGCTTCAACATTCCTTCACCACCATCCACTTCCCAGTCCCGGGCAACCCACCCCATAAACACACAGGATTCTCCCAGCACTGGACAATTCTTCTTTGTTTGAGTGTATTTAATTAGTACAACAATCAGCTTACACAGAGCTGAAACGACAACTGGGAGTTTAAAAAGTGAGGAAATCAAATGCAAACTGATCCACATGGATCAATTTCATTTAGAAAATAGCGAAGTATTGGAAATGTAATACTAAGTATCTAAATATATATACATACACATAAACTTATTTCTACATATCCAGTATATACAACATTGAAAGTGAACTTTCCTTTAATAAAACAAGTAACAGATTATAGCCTCCTACTTGCAGTTTTACTTAAGTTTTCCACAACGCTACAGTCTGCCAGTTATAGCTGTTGGTCGGGAATTTGGGCTGAAATACTTGCTTTTAAACGTCTTACAGGCCATGAGTCTCTGGAAAAGATGACTGATGAAAAATATCACAGGAAAAAAAAAAGAAAACTTTAAATCTTAAGTAACACAGAGATGATGAAGAAACCGCTTTTCACTCTCATAACACAGGCGCCAGAGAACGTCAAAGGTTTGCTCAGCGTCAAGCTTGAAAGACAAATCAGCAGGCACAAATCCATCTATACTCACTAAAACGCTTTCTACTTTTTGCTTAGAAACATTTCTCCCCTGAGTGTTGAATAGTCCTTCTGCTCAATGCCCACCTGGGGGGGGGGGGGGGTGGAAAACACCAAGAATCCCCCATTTTTTGGGGGACAACTTCCTACCTCTACATGAAGTTCTTCATTGCCTACATGCACCTATCTCACCAAAGAGCGCTCTCATCCACTTTTCTAAATTCCATTCTATCCTCTGCTAGAAAGAAGTGTCTTGTAATCCAGTACCATAGACCTTCAAAAAGAAAAAGCCAAACCACAGTATGGAGTGCATGGAAAACAGACTAGAAATAAGATCACAGCTTGACACATCACCAAAGCCTACTGCAACACGTAAACTCTGTGGCATTGAATTAAATCCATTCTCACCTCCACAGAAAACCTCTCCCACCAGAGACTGATGCCTCATTGCAAACAGCACGGTTGCTTTGCAAGCTCCCCTAAATCCCCCCAGCAGCAGCAGCAAGCACATGGACTGTGATTATTTACACAAATGGCTTTGTTACCTGTGCAGAGATAACTTTTCACGAGCTGGAGAAGGAATACAATATGCAAGGCATTCAATTTGAGGAAATACTCAACCTAACTTCAAGACGACGACTGCATCCTTGAAAACCAACCAAGACTTCCTGCCAGGAAATCTTAGTAGGAAGCTTCCCAACATCTAGCAAACAAGGGGAAAACTCTTAGCTGAGACCTCTCATTAAATGCTCCTGAATCTTCACTGACGCATCACCCGCAATTCACCTTATTGATGCTGTTAAATAGAATTTGCAAGTTCAACACCACAGGCAAACAGGATTTTTCTCACCGAAAGCCTTTCTGAAAGTCACAGAACAGACTTTTTCCCTTTTACAGGAAGAAGCTTCCCCCAGGAGACAGCACTTGCTGAAACGAAAGCGTAAGGAACTTTGCAATATTTAACTCCATCCATACTAAAAAGACGATGTTCATTGTTCCTAGGACCCAACTGCTTACGCTTTTGTTTGCCTCTGAGCAGCAGCAACAATTACATTTCAACAGCCTGCCCGCTTATTCTTCTCTCCTTCAACTACAGGAAAAAAGAAATCTTTGTTTTTCTGATAGGCAGGATATAAAGACTGCCGTGAAAATGGTTAGATGACACTCACCTTAACTGGCGGGGGACCAACAACACATATCTTACCCTAGCGCAGAATACGAGTAAACTCCACTCCTGAGAACACCACCTAAATGGAATTTAGAAAAAACTCCCAACAAAACCAGCTAAGTTTAATGAGCAAACTAAAGAACTTTATTCGTCGCACAGGGAACGGTTATGTTCAATTTTTATTTCATAAATATACCTATCAGTAATGGCAAATGTCTCTTAATTATTGTAACATGAAGTTTGATGCTCCTTTTGAATTAGAATGAAAGTAAAACATTGCGAATAGAAAACAAAGGTTCCATCCACACAAACCACAGTTGCCCAAAAGCACACACCTCAAAATAAGTCATTTCAGATGAAACACTTACTAGTATCACAAAGCTTTTGAAGTGATCTGCTGTAATCTGCCCAGCCAAAACTCAATCATCTAAACCAAGGTATGTCAGGTATCACTCAGACTTGTGAATAATGAGAATTTGCAGTATTTTAGTATCACCTACCCACAGAAGTGGTGCCGCTAAAACAGGTCTATTTGCTTCTGTGGCAATCTCCGCACTCAGGAAAGCCACAGAGCTCAGTACATTTTTCTTTTATTAGGAATTACCCTACAAGGCCATCAACTAACTTCATAAAGGCTAAAACAGTTTTGAGAAGATAGCCATCTTTAGTTTGTCAACCTGCTCCGCTTCATTGGTAACGCTAGCATTACGCATTCTGAGCGGCTGCAGCTTTTCAAGCCTACTAAGCCGCAGATCCAACGCTTACGTTGCTGCGCTTATCTTTCCCAAGCAGCACGGTGAAATCAATATACTGGTTAATTTAATTACAGCTATTCAACACCCAGTAAGTGGCAGCAAAATTCTAAAGCATCACATTAGTTTCATGCTGTTGCTTCTGCTCCCAGATCTCCAAAGCAGTCAGTGCAAATATGTGAGTTATCCGCTTGAAAGAAGGACAAAGGCAGAGATGGAAGAGAAATAATGCATTTGAAGCCTCTACCATCACGCCCTTTGTACCGCCACAAGGCATCTTCAGAGAGCGTTAGCATTCATTCTTACATGGGATCTGCTGGTGCCGCTGCCATTCAGGGGGAAAAAAAAAAATCAATTCATCAGGCACAACTCATTAAACGCACTTCACCCTTTACACACTCCCTGCTTTCACAGTTGAATACAATTTTAATACTGCACACTAAGTTATTAGAGGAAAAAGTGCAAGAAAAGTAGGAGCCTTGGTGATATTTCAGCATTTATAGTTTTGGGTAGGAATTAGTCATCAAGCAACACTGTTTTGCTAGAGCTCAGAACAAATATGAACCAAGATACATTTGGAATTTGTCTCATTAATTCAGCTTTTCCAGTATCCAAACACAACTCTGAATAGCAGAAGGGGAGGGAAGAAAACACGAGACTTCCCCAAATGCTTTATCTTTTAGAGTACCCACACACCAGTGTACAGTACATAGCTCCCATTCTCAGGAAAATGGCTACCCAGGAATTTTTCATGACTGTAAGCGTGATCCTTATCACTTGTATTTTCCCCCTGCCTAGACGGTGTTTAGGAGCAGTTTCAGTCCCTGCCTTCCTCCCAGTACCATAAGCCCTTCTTGCTGGCTTTTCTCATGCATGCAGGAGCTCTCTGCCTCCATTTCCTCTCTCTTGTTCCCATTCTGTCCACACACTGGAGGGAGAAAGAGTGCATGTATTCAAAGAGGCCAAACAATCAACAGTGATAAATAAGATGCTGCCAGAGAGAACACAGGTGTAAAGTCAGAGCAGTGAGGAATGCAGCTGTGGGATTCTTTTTTCCCCCCCACCTCATCTCAGTCTCAGAGGTCAGATTTCTTCCAAGTCCCTGACACATGAATGTTACAAGAGCCACAAGCATTTATCATTAGACAGACCTTGGCCTCCGGGGAGCTGAAATGGCTGCTTCCTCCCAGGGCTGAGCGCAGAAGAGCCACAGGAGGAAGCCAAGCCGCCTGCTGCCCATGCAGGCCCTCCCGAGCGGCCAATTTGCAGAGGCAAATTGCTTTCTCGGGGTAGGATTCAGATGGAGACCCCAGCATTTCTAAACGGTGTGATAAAGCAGGCTGCAGAAGTCAACCACCCATCTCAGCACCGACAAGTGGGTCAATACACACAAGGACTTCAGTATTTCCCGGACTTCCCTCTTAAAGGCAGTCACACAGAATCAATTATTCCAAAGCAATCCTAATCCGGGCTAGAGGCTGCTCCGCTGGCACCACTCCCGATGGCCTTCCACAGGCTATTTCAAACTTCTAGAAGCGTATTCTTTTGTGGGTTTGCAAGCATTACAAATACTGCAGAGGATTTATATGACTACACGTGTCGCCGAAGAAGCAGCTATCCACGCGCTATTTGAACTTTGCAAATTAAAAGTGAGGTAATAGAATGGAAAAGGGCAGAGGAACCCCAAATGCAGCTTGTTCTCATAAACCTCCAAACAATATTGACATGAACCGTGGTACTTGGTAAATCAGACAGACAAGCATCCAAGCACACTGAACGGCTCCAAAACGAAAACAGATTGCTCAACTTCGCCGTGCAAGCAACTTGTCACAACCTGCCGCAGCTTGCAAGCGGCCAGATGCTGCTGCATGCCCCCCCCAAACGCCCCGCCAGTCCATCACCTCCTTCTCCAAAGCGGACCTGAGCGACATTCACCTGAAATGCTAAAAAGCCCATCTAAAAAACAGTAGTCATGGACCATCATTAGACTAAAGGGCTTCACAGGCCAAGGTAACAAAATAATTATCCTAAAATCAGCACTTCCAATTAAGTGGAATATATCAGAATATTTTCAGGCCATCATCCCCTACAGTAATCTAAGTCCCTTTTGAATGGTAAAATGAAGCATTAACATGCAGGTTTTTGCACTTCTGCAAAGACAGGCATGTGGCACACAACAACACAATACTTATTTTTGCATACAACATGCAAAAATTCGTGTTCTTCAGAGCTAGAAAACACAGATTTAAGAACATGTATACAACAGAACCAGATTCTGAACGTACCACATAGGTCACACACCACATCGACACTTGCTTCGAGACCTTAGGGTAGCCAAACGTCTCTCTGCTCTTCAGTGGACATCTCATTCATCCTCCTGCAGCTACACAGAGGCTCTTTGCTGTATTTTTTCTGTCCTAAAGAGGTACCACGTACAAGCACCTGTCACAGTTACCCATCTCACATGGAAATTTATCTTGGGTGCTACTAACAAAGCACTAGCTTGCTGTGGTGGTCTATGTAGTGCTGCTGCCAGACAGGTACTGGTAGGCTTCTAATAAGGCCCTGAAGCATTTCAGGAATCACAGCCTTTCAATAATTTGAACATCCAGCTCTTCCCAGCACACCGATTTTCAGCTCCCTTTCATAACAAGGACAACTATTTCATAACAAGGACAACTAACCAGGTGACAAACAAAGTAAGAGGATTTCCAGCCACTACAAGCACAGTGCAAGCGCCATAAAGCACTTTTGACATGAACTCCTGTTGCTACCTCCCCAAAATAGTGACATTAAGAAAGCTGAAAATGAAGACACCACTTGATCAACTGCTGCATTAAGCAGATGTTCAGTCTCCATCCAAAATTCACAAAGCTGCATTTGGTCTATAATTTATCAGGGCTCTGCTCAGCCCTGACGAGGGCACACTTGGAATACTGGGTCCAGTGCTGGCCCTCCCAATACAAGAGACACAGAGCTACTGGAGAGAGTCCAGCAAAGGACTACAAAGGTGATTAAAGGGACTGGAGCACCTGTCCTATGAGGAGAGGTTGAGAGAGCTAGGGCATTCAGCTCCTTGGAGATTCTCTTGGAGAAGAGAAGGATCAGAGATGTTATCAATGTACGTAATGATCTGAAGGTGTGTGCAAAGAGGACAGAGACAAGCTCTTCTCAGTGGTGCCTGGTGACAGGACCAGAAGAGACAGGGACAAACCAAAACATGGGAGGGTCTGTCTGAACATCAGGAAAAACTCTTCTACTGTGACCGAACACTGACACAAGCTGCCCACAGAGGTGGTGGAGTTTCCATCCTTGGAGAAGTTCAAAAGCTTCTGGACATGGTATTGGACAACCAGCTCTAAGTGGCCCTGCTTGAGCAAGGGGTTGAACCAGATGATCTTCACTGCCAACCTCAACCACTCAGAGTCGACAGCACGATTTAAAAAACAAACAACCCTCTGCTATAATAGATTTTGCATCAGTTTTGCATCTTATGACCAGACAACTCATTTTAGTAAGCATGCACGCTGCCTTCAAATGAAATTCTATAGAACATGTAAGAAAGAGTCACACAAGTGTTAAATTAGTTTAGCTCTGTAATTAAGCAAGTGCAAATGCAAACCCAACAGAAGATGCCATTCAATATGATTACTCAGAAGAAACTAGGCCAAAGAATATCAAGTTCACAAACTCAATGCAAACATTGTAGGACTTCAGACTTCAAGATTCTCCTGCAATTCTAATTTAGTCCCCCCTTATATATGCATTAGGACAGCCCTTAGTTATGTGATAATAATACAGCAACTGATGTCATTTACCTGGACCTGAGCAAAGCCTTTGACACTGTCCCGCACAACATCCTGGTCTCCAAGCTGATAAAATATGGGTTTGATGGACTGACAATTCAGTGGATAAAGAACTGGCTTGACGGCCGCACCCAAAGAGTGGCTGTCAATGGGTCCATGTCCAAGTGGAGGGCAGTGACAAGTGGAGTCCCTCAAGGATCAGTATTGGCACTGGTCTTGTTTAACATCTTCATCAGCGACATGGACAGTGGCATAGAGTGCACCCTCAGCAAGTTTGCTGATGACACCAAGCTGTGTGGGGCGGCTGACACGCTGGAGGGAAGGGATGCCATCCAGAGGGACCTTGACAGGCTGGAGAGGTGGGCCCACGCCAACCTCATGAAGTTCAACAAGACCAAGTGCAAGGTCCTCCGCCTGGGTCGGGGCAATCCCAAGCACCAATATAGACTGGCAGTGACTGGCTTGAGAGCAGCCCTGAAGAAAAGGCCTTGGGGGTGCTGGTAGACGAGAGGCTCAATATGAGCTGACAGTGTGCACTAGGAGCCCAGAATGCCAATCGTGTCCTGGGCTGCATCAGGAGAAGCATGGCCAGCAGGTCAAGGGAGGTGATTCTCCCCCTCTACTCCACTCTCGTGAGACCCCACCTGAGGTACTGCATCCAATTCTGGAGCCCCTACTACAAGAGAGATATGGACGTGCTGGAACGTGTCCAGAGAAGGGCCATGAGGATGATCAGAGGGCTGGATGACCTCTCCTACGAGGACAGGCTGAGAGAGTTGGGGTTGTTCAGTCTGGAGAAAAGAAAGCTCTGAGGAGACCTTATAGTGGCCTACCAGTACCTTCAGGGGGCCTACAAGAAAGCTGGTGAGGGATTTTTTAGGATGTCGGGTAATGGTAGGACTAGAGGGAACGGATTAAAACTAGAGGTGGGACGATTCAGACTGGACATTAAGAAGTTCTTCACCATGAGGGTGGTGAGACACTGGAACAGGTTGCCCAGAGAGATGGTGGAAGCCCCGTCCCTAGAAGTTTTTAAGGCCAGGCTGGATGGGGCTCTGAGCAACCTGATCTAGTGGGAGACGTCCCTGCCCATGGCAAGGGGTTGGAACTAGATGATCTTTAAGGTCCCTTCCAACCCTAACAACTCTATGATTCTATTTTTTCCACCTGGGACTAAAGTCTCATTTAGCATCCAGGCTAGGCCTGTCTCTAAAAAGAACCAGAACCATGTGATGAGGAGGGCTATTCCACAGCTGAAAGGCATGTAGTCTACAAAAATAAAAAAACCTTGAAAGAACGGAAAAGATTGTCCTCACTGCTTAAGCACCTTGTTGCTGCCGTGAACAATTAGGTGCTATCTCATGAATGCTGCAAACGAACTGCCTGCAACGCAAGAAAAACTGCTTAAGCCAAGTTTTCACAGGCAGCTATTGATTCTGGTTCTTGTACACAGAGGGCATAACCCAAGGTCTCCTGTGAGGCTGAGCTGTAGAACTGCCAGGAACTCGCAGCTGAAGGTCTGAGAGATACACCATGAATGCATTAAGTGCTAAATAATGTTATGCACTTTAAATAGACCAGATCAAATCCTTAATTATTAAAACTAGCTACCTAATATTAATGGATGTGTTTTACTTTATTTTTTAAATCTTAGTTCACTACCTGCAGAGCAGGGATACACATGCCTTTATATCACAGGATCCTGTGAAACGCAGATCAATGGAGCATTTCATCATTAGGTGAACACCACACTGATTTCACAGGAAAATTTGAATGAAAGTCACTAAATCAAGCACAGACCTTCTACTGAATAACTCGTCCCTGATTTAACACCACCTGCCCTCCGCGTTTAGCATCACAGGGCAGTCGCTGGAAAAAAGTGATATGATAGGTGGTGTTATCATGCCTATATAGTTAGCCACTCCATAAGACTAACACTTCCTTCAGATTCATGGACAATCTTTTTTGGGCCTGCGCATGTGAATCAACTGCAAAAAGCTATGGATCATGGCGCTGAGAGGGTTCGCAGACACCCCTAAAAAGGGGTTGTGGTGCTCTGGATGTCTCTCCCCAGCAAGCAGCACTTCTCTCCCTCCTCCCTGTCACCCTGTACCTCATGCCTGCTCTCACTCCAACACCCCTGGCTCCCACTGCCATCACTGAATTCATCTTAACCAAGCCCCCTTGACCAACTCCTTTCTCTCTTTCTACCTTTATCCCACCTATCACTGAATCCTGCCCGGTGTGAGTGCAATCTGACACATCCAAGTATGTGAAAACCACAATTTCACCACCAGCACCAAAGGCTTATAGTTTGGATGGCTGTGAACATTTTCCATGGGAACGGCAAGAGATATTTCTGACGGAGGCACCATCTGCCTGCCATATAGCAAATTCTGCTTTCAGACAGAACTCTGCAGCTTTTCAAAATAAAAATCTATCTCACACAACAAGATGAGCCAGTTTTCTCTAGTTTTCTTCTCTGTAAAGTTCTGAAGATTTCAAAACAATTTCTCCTAAGGCAGACACATGGTCGGAATCACACAGCCTAACGGTGGAAATCTGGCATAAGCATACAGGAAAGCAGTGGGCAGTTTTCACTATAAACCATAGTATCTGTCCTGCCTCCATGCCACAGAAAGAACAGCAGCCACAAATAATCTTAAGCAAGTCACTATTTCATTTACAAGAGCCACAACCTAATTAAAAACACAGGCCATGGTTCTGCAAGACACCGAACTCTGGTTTTGAGGAGAGGAGAAGCTCTGCAATGTGCCACTGAACTGGCTCGGCCTCACTGGTGGAGAGACCATGATGGGCACGGCCCTGCAGACCTTACACCAGACCCTGTGGATGCTCCATGCTTGCACGGAGGATGCACCATATCACCATCCATGGCTGATTCAACAACATGCAATTACACACTTATGTTGTTCCAAATCAAATTTGCAATCTAAAGATGTATGGGGGCGATATTAAGAAACGTGAAAACACACCACAGGCTGTGTAACATTTGGGTTTATGAGCACTTCAGAAAGCCTCAGAGTTTTCTGTTCAACCACAGCAAGACAGTAGAGAAGACAGAGTTTGTTTAGAAACAAAAGGTGAAAGAAACTAGCTGCTAGGTTTATATTCGCACTTTCACAGGCAACATCATTTTCCTCTCTGCTGTGCATGACTGTCCTAGCATCTTTGGCACCACGGCTTTCTTCAAAGAAGTAACAGAAGCTGAGACACCTCCCTGCTCCTTGAAAGTTCATGCACACCAATACAAGTGCTTAAACCATAAACTTGGTTGTATGTAAACACAATTCAGATACTACAAGACTGAACATTTTAAAATATTTTTGTTTTCATATGTGTGAAGAACTGTAACAAACATGTCTCCCTTTGGACTTTCTTCTGCCAAAGGAATATATAAAATCACTGGAGATTTGATTGCCTGTGACTAGGTGCCTCATTAAACTACACCTTACCTACAACAGCGAATACATGTAAAGGATACCCCTAAAATTAAATCTGCTCATAGCAACAACAAAAGGCAGATCCTGGAAGCTCAGTTTACAACAGATTTCTTGTGATCTAAATCCCACCAGTTGAAAAAAGTGCCAGTTTATCTCTGCATTAGACGCCAGTTTATCCAAGCCTTTGGGGTCACAGAACCAGAACAGATCATTAAGTATCAGATAGATGAAGCGATGTAAAACTGCTACAGAGAGTTGAGTAATAAGTGACTTTAGCCACGTTAGCAACAGACACCCATAAGGGAAGTTACAGGAATCGATTTAACTCTAAAATGGTAACAGCAGATCTTCCATCCTCAGTTGCTACTTAACGGTGAATAATTACACTAGTGGACCACAGAAGTCTGAGCAAATCCAACTAATACAGATGTCAGGCACTAGACTCGGGATAGCTCAAACCTCACCATTCAGTATTTCCAAGATTAACTATTTGTTTAGAAACTCAGCTAAACAGCAAGCCTGACATTTTTATCCTCTATCTATAACAGAGCATCCGGCAATGTCAAGCACATGCAATGTAAAAATGATGACAACAGAATGCTAATCACCAGAGCAAGCCATAAGGGAAAAAATGTTTACAGAGTTATTCAGTCCCCAGTCCCCTGACTTCAGTCAGCTACGTGCTTACAGAGTTCAAATTATTTTTATTTTGTCCATTTGATGCAAATAAAGTCTTTGTACTCCTTGTTTTTCAGCCTACAGTGATGTAGGACACTTGCTGAAAAACAAATCACTGGGGATACAAACATACTTGTTTTGAGACTCCAGTCACTAACTCTAAACAAGAGCCTAAGCAAGCCAAAGCCCACAGAAAACAAATCTGTTTAAATCAGAGACTTTCCAAGCACTAAACTACCGCGAAAGCCTTCCACAGCGGGCCAGATGGGGGACTTCATGAACTGTCTCCAAGTACTTGCGCAGCAATTGTCAGCCTGCCTAGAAATTAAGATTCCTTTCACACACGCACCCAATTATTGCCAGGTCTCCTCTCTGCCCTCTGAATGTCACTCGCCTCGCTAATTAAATCAGGGGCCTGAACTCACCGCTTCCAGGGCTTACCCTGCTCCCACGGGGCGCCATCCCCAGTATACATGAACCAAGGGAACCCCTCACCATCAGGGTAAAGCCCTTTTCTTCCCTTAAAACCCCAGCCACACACACAGGAGGCAGCACACAGACTCCTTCCCGAGTCCTCAGGCTCCTCCTTTCCCCCCCCCAAGACCCCCTGCTCCCCCAGCCCTACAGAACCCCACACGGATCCCCGGATTCACCCAAGCCCACCCCAGTACCGTCATCCCCATCCTCTCCTGAGACCCAAGTCCTTCATCCCCACTCGCAGCCCTCTCCGTGCTCCCCTGCGCCCCCAGATCTGCTGCCCTCGCCCCAGTCCCACAGACACCCCCATTGCCTCCTGGACCCCTACAGTCCTTCAGTCCCACTGACAGCCCCCCAGTCCTCCTCCAGACCCCAAAACTGCCACCCCAACCCCACAGCACTCCCCTCAGCCCCTTCTGAGCGCCCGGACCCCCAACACCTCCTCAGTCCCACAGACCCCACACCCTCCCCCGGCCCTGCATCCCCCCTCCCAGCCCCACAGACACCCCTCCATCCTCTTCCAGACCCCTAAACTGCCACCCCAGCCCCACAGAACTCCTCTCGGCCCCTTCTGAGGGCCCGGACCCCGAACGCCACCTCCGTCCCAGAGACTCCCTCCCCTCCTCTGGCTCCGCACCCCCCCACCCCCCACAGACCCCCATCTCCCCCCGGCCGCCGCCCTCCCAGCCCGCCCCGCCGCCGGGCCCCGGCCCGCACTCACCGATCAGCCGGCGCACCTCCTCCTCGCTCAGGTAGAGGCTGAGGCTGGGCCCGGGGCCGGCGGGGGGCCAGTCCGGGGGCCCCGCGGCGTGCGGGCCGGAGCTGGGGCCGGCCTGGCCCTCGGCGCCGGCGGGCAGGAGCAGCAACAGCGGCAGGAGGCGGAGGAGATGGCGGCGCGGGCCCCGCACCCGGCACCACCACCACGACGGCGGCGGCCGCCCCACGCCCGCCTCCCCCGGCGCCGAAAGGGGCCGGCCCCGCCGCCCCCGCCGCCGCCGCCCCCCACCGGGCTGGCGGTCCCGGCGCCCCGGCACCATCGCTCCGCGGGGAGGGCGGCAGGCAGGGACCGGGGGTGGAAGGCCGGGCCGGGAACCCCCCCGCCCCGCCGGGCCCCTCACACACCACCACCGCTCCCCGCCCCGCCGCTCATGGCTGCGCGCGCCCGACGCCGCTGGCGCCGCTTCCTCCGCCGCGCCGCAGACCCCGCCCCGCGCACGCGCGGCCGCCCGGCCCCGCCCCCCCCCCCCCCCGCCGTCTCGGGAGCCCCCTCAGCCCCGGCGCGGCGGGAGCGGGCGGGTGTCACCGTCTGTGCTGGCCATCGGGTGTCCTGCCCTGCCTCTGGTACCTTCTAGTGCCTCCTGGTGCCGTTGCCCGGTGCCTGGAGGGCCTCCGAGCCCGTCCTGAGGGAAGGCTGCAAGGGGCTGGCCACGCACCCCTCCCCTCAGGTAGCCTCACGCTCACCTTTGGCCACCTCCACGGTCCCCTTCTGCTGTCACCCCTGCCCTTCCAGCCCTCACGGGCTGTCCCGGCCACCTACCGAGGCCTGTCCCGCTCACCCACCCCCTGCCCGGCCGGGAGCAGACCCGGCGGCTGGGCCTGTGGGGTCTCCACCAAAGGGTTGGGCAGCCTCCGCCAAAACATCCCAAAAAACAGATACCCTGAAATAACTGGTGCTGGTCAGAAAGTTACCCAACTGGAAATACTCCTGGAACAGCATTTTAACTTAATAAAATTCCCTTTTTTGGTAATATTTTTTTAAAACTTTGCATAGTGATGTTACACTTAACGTTTTAATCTGCTTTTCACTTCTATCTTGCACTTAACGCTCTGCAGCGTTTCGTTTTGCTGTGACAAAGGAGGGCCTTTGATCTACAAAGGATGGTTATTCCGCTCCCAGCCAAGCCGTTGCTGCCTATAACGATCCTAAAGTAAAAATCTAAACTGTAAACACGTCTGCTGTTTTGTTATAGTATGAAATGCCAGCAGCAGCGCTGCATGACAGCTGATACACTGTGAAAGAGTGCAATAATAATCAAGTCAAATGACGAAAACAACATTAAATTCCAGCATGAGACTTCAAATCTCCTGCACAAACATTCCTGACCTTTTCCCAAAAATCCTCCCCTGCGCAGCATTTCAGAAGTGAGTGTTTCTGGTGCAGTTTGGCGCAAAATCGCCCGTTTCAAGATGTCCACCTTTCCCCTGAAATGCCAAACCTCTGCTGCGATCGGCTCGGGGAGCGGATTTGGTTTTTTCAGAGCTGATGTCCGACCTAAATGCACCTGGTCCCTCACCCCTCCGGGCTGGTGATGGATGGAAGAGCCGTCTCCATCACCACCTTCCTACCTGCTTTCCGACCTGGCCGCTCTGCAGCTCCTCCGGAGTCCCCGAAGAGCAGCAACGGCTTCGGTTTCAGCAAATTCATCGCTGGCAGCTGCCTGCTTGATTGAGATTTTCAGCAGATGTGTCGCAATATTCATTTACGACCGTTAAATCAGTTAATAGCTTTGAATTATATGCTGCCTTCTGACCTGCCAGGAGGAATTTCGTACCTACACGGGACGCCATGACAGGAGGACGCTGCAGGCTAATTGGCCAGGGAGGGTTTTTAATCAGTGAGTCTTTTCAGCTCACTGATTAAAGTAACCATAAGGATGGAAGGCGTATAGGAAGTTCTGCTCTTCTAATCACTGTGGCGAAAGAGAAATTGCTCGCGCGCCTCCCCACAGTAAACATCACTGACTTAGCAGCGTGAGGTGTGAAAAAAAATAAAACAGCAAACTGAAAATGGAGTTGCAAATTATGTGTAAGTCTTTAGTTGGGAGGATGCGGACCAGCCTGAACAGCGCTGGTTCCTGAGGGGGAACCCTCCGTACCGCAGGCTCTCCACAGACCATTTCCTCAGTCTCCAAACGCAGAGTCTGGGCATGTGTGTTTGTTTGTTGTTCAGATTAAGTCTAAATTTCGGCCTACGGGTATTTTCTAATGCACCTCACTTCGGGACTCATGGACAGACAGGCAACTGGCACGTCTAAAGTGATCAAAACCAAAACTGAGGCTCGTCTTTGGCTTTGGATTCCTGAACTGCCTGGTAGAAATCATTGCAAAAGCATTCGCAAAACTAATGCCCTAAACGAGCGTGAATTTGCACCAGGCTCTGTTTGAGAAATGCAGAGGATGCAAAATCAGCCTGTTCCAGCAACAATCCTCGTTTAGTCTCTTTTTAAAGACAATTCACGGTAGCAATAACTGACCGTGTTGTGAGAAGAGAGGGCTGTTAACATCCTAATAGTGTAACGGTCAAAGATAATTAGTGCAGTGTTACCTCTTGCGCTTACTGTGTTTTCTCCGGCAGAGCCGCCCTCACCTGGGTTTCGACATGGGGCACCCTGGAAGGCCCAGAGCCCAAGCAAACTTTTGGTGGCCTTCTCCGGTGAAGTTAGCAGGCAGCTTACGTGCCGAGAAGCTGCCGAAGCCACCTGAGCCCAGGCATGGATTTATCACTTTGAGAGACCCCTGCTTCGCTCCCAGTCTTCTCGGAGCCGGGGGGGAACAGCAGGAAATTGCTGCTGCTCTCGGGAGGTCGGGTGAGCCCAGCGAGACCGAAGAACGTGGCACCAGGCAGGAGATGAACAACTCATTTTTTTCCTAGGGGCTTGTCAAAGACTTGGAAATGCAGGCGCTCCCCAGCGATGAAACAGCCCGTGACGGTGACAGGCCCCAGAGGAAGCCCCACATGGTCACTGGTTTCCCCATAACCCATTTTTGGGCTGTCATTCTTCGCTAGGAACAAGGGGGGCAATATCCACAGAGCCATCCTGTCCACCGATAATGTTACTTTAACCTTACCCTCCGTCATCCCTGCCTGGGACATGGGGATATGCCGTTCAGCAGAAATGTAATATTCAGCCGAAGGACCCACGCTAGATTATTTTACTGCGTTTCTTTTTAGCGAGTATGTAACTTGCCTCCTGGAAGTCGCCAGCTGATTTTTAACAAAAGGTCACCAAAACCACATAAACCAAACGCAAATAAACACATTCTTAGGATACGTCTGCCAGCCTGCGCACAGCCGCTTTTAGGGCTAAAGTCGTTGCTGCTGTGTCTGCTCCGTTATGCCTGTGAAGCTGATTGCTTGCTGAGCCCTGAAGTTATAATTAAAATGCAGTCTGCTACACTTAGAAGAATCATCAGGGGTATTAGAAGTCAAATGAAGGTTTCACGGATGTCAAGAAACATATCATTTGAAAAAGGTGAAAAATGCAACTCGCGGGCCAGCTCAAACGCTAAAGATCTTCCGTTGATTTTTTTTGGCTGCACGGACTATTTTTGGCAGGATCGAGTTCACGGTCTTTCAAAACCATTCTGGGTAAGATTATATTGCGAGAGGGTACGCAACGTCTCTCCGTGGAAAGCTGCGAGCAATAGCTGTGAATTCGCGGCGCTCGCATGGAAAAGTTTTGCTTGGCTGGGCAGCGGGATGCATCACTGCTTGCGCTCTGAGCGCGATTGTATCAGCATTTACCACCGCCGCGTCCCGAGGGGCAGGGAAGAGCTGGTATTCATTTCTGGATGTAAAACAAATCTGCAAAAGCAAATAGCTGACAATTAATGGCACTGATGAGAATTTGATACATTAGAACCTCATGGAAAACATAGGATATAGGGATATTTATTTGAGTGCTGGAAGACGGGAGACAGGGCTTTGGTAACGACTGCTCCGTGTCCGGACTTGCACTGCTGCGATAAAGGGTGGCTTTTCCCACCTCCTCTTTATGATTGTAAACGACTCTGTAACATTCCCTACAGAGGAGAACCAGCCCCTTCACGTAGACAGAGGAATGAAGTCCTTCTGCCTCCTTCAATCAGCGTTCCCACATTTTTGCCTTCAAACGGTTTCTCCTCTTTGCGAGTACCAGGTGACCTCAGCGCCTGGATGGCGTCCAGCAAAACTGCACCTTGGTTACACGGCCCAGCAGCTTCGGCTTTCAGTCATTAGAAATGGGCAAAAGGGATCTAGGCTTTCTAAGCTATTTAGAAATTTAGCTATTTTTATTTAGGCAGCTTCTAAAGGGCTCGGTAGTGGCAGCAAGAACCCCTTTCCGTGGGCAAGGACACGTGCGTACGCTTCTGAGCAGGGATAAACCCCCTTCCCCTGCTGGAGGGGGTCCCACTTCTGTCTTTCAGGGAGCAAGGTGCCCCAGAGTTTCCAGTTCTCCTCTCTCGTCTGGGCGGAACAGACTAGGGGCTCACTGCTTTTTTTCTCCCACATTTTTTAAATTTGCCATCCCTTTTCCCACAGCCCAAGGAGGAGAATGAGGGAATAGACTACATATCGAACTGGATAAATAGGCAGATGGATTTGCTCAGATCAGCAGTCACCTACGGACTCTTCCAGGGTTGGGAAAAGCTGAAATTTCGAAGTTGAAAGCATACAGAACTGCCCCACGTCCCTGAACTCTTTTTACCCCATCTCATCAGCTATAAACAGGAGGCAGTAGCTGGGAAGGCTGGTGTCCCTGTTCCTGGAATAGCAGAGAACCAGCACGGAAGCAGATAAAAAGCCTCGGACTTCCAGCTGGCTCTCTTTTGCAACAGCCTTCTACTTTTTCCTTTTTTAATTTCTAATTGTGCGCGTGGGTCCGTAAAGCTGCCCTTGAGAAGGGAGGGCTGGCTGATCAGTCACCGCAGCATTGGATCCCGTGGGCTGCGACATGTAAAGAGAGGAAAAGCCACTCCCGGAGCAGCAGAGGGAAATGCCGTGTGCAAGTTCCTGGAAACGTAGCATATGATGGAAAAACCATCCTGGGAACATTAAGCTAGCTGCGAGCTGCTATGGCGTTAAGCAAGCAGAGGCTGGGGGAAAGCAGAGCGTCAGAATACGATTTCAGCGTGCGGTTGTTAAGGCACATGCCATTCCTTTGTTTGCCTTGTAAGGGGAGTGTTGCACGCCGCAAGATTGCTAAATACGAAATAAATTATTTGCGTTCTGGGGCCGGTCGTCTCACCTTTTCCCGGGACACCCAGGGGATGCCGGCTGTGGTGTGCGTCATCTGAAGCGTTTTCCTTGCCAATAGATGCCAGGATTTGGGGCCGTTTTAAGGCACGGGTTGCACAGTGAGGCTCGTAATGCTGTTACATTTCGTTCTGTGCTCAGGCTGTTGGGGCTTAATGCTCAGGTGGGAGTTGGTATCAGGCCAGGACAAGGCCAGAAAATGACAAATGAAACCATTTGGATGACAAAAATGAGAGAAAATTAGAAAGATGTCTGCTGGAGGGAGCAGAGGCGGCAAACAGGCAGCTGAACCTGGGGCCTCCCTCCTGGCAGAGGGATGCCGGATCTTGGGAGCTGGCAGTGGATCCTGCCAGTCCCAGCTCGGTGGGAACAATTCCCGTCTAACAGAACACCCCAGCTCACCTTGGGTCAAAAAGGTATAGCTTTGTCCGGTGTCCTGATCTGAACACACAGGACTTGTTTTTCTTCTAATGCTTGGGAAAACTGCACTTTTAGAAAACTCTGGTGTCTGAATTTGTGAAAATATTTAATTTCTAGCCAGCTCTGAGGTGTGGGTTTCAAGATCTGAGTGTTTTCGATCTCGCCAGGTGCGGGGATGAGGAGGAGCGAGACCCGGGCACTCGACCCAAGCTGCCGACAGGATTGTATCATACCATGAACGTCACATTCAATATGAATTAGAAAGTTTGATGAGGATTTTGGCTGTTCTATGATGGCTGCCATCCCGAGAACTCCTTGCCCCGGTGCCGGAGCCCTGAGCCCTTCCCTTCCTCCCGACGCCGCGGCGCTCGCAGGGTCCCACGTTGGCTGTCCCTGCTGGGAGAGCACGGCTTCTGCTGATGGAATGGGCTGGGAATAGTCCTCGTGCATTTTCTGTCGGTATCGGGATCAATACTGGTTCTTTAGTGTTATTAACGTTAATTGTCTAGTCTTATCCTATTAAATCTGCTTATACTCAACCCTTGGGTTTCCTTGTTTTCTCCCGATTCCCCTTCCCTGGTGGGGAGGGGTTGTTGGGTGAGAGAATAATTGTCTAAACGACAATAAATTGTTGTGGGTTTCTCAAACCATAACAGAATTCAACTGAACAGCAGTTATAAACTTATGTGGCCATGTTTTACAGATCATTTGTGTAAGTTTTTCCCTGTGCTCTGGCAGTTTGAGCTGTTTGTTTTATGGTTTACCAGGGCTTTTCAGAGCCCACACACAATATAGGAATGGAGATAATTAGTTGTAGGAGTCGCTCTATCCCATCCTTCTTTTGCAAAAGGACAATTGGAGCATTTGCCCAGGAAGTGGAAAATATTTATTTGACTTCCTTTCCGAGAAAGTATTAAAATCCCCCTTTTCACTAGGACAAAAGTTACTCCACATGAGAACCAGAAAGAAGTATTGACGAACTCACCCAGTTCACCGAATCCCACTCCCTCTACAAGGAGAGGCCGCGGAACACCTGGATCCATCGAAGGAAGGAGCACGAGAGAGCATGACTTCACCCTCCCATCAGGGATCAGATTGCTTCGGGGAGCAGCGAGTCTGAATTTCTTTAGGCTGCAGAGATCAGGGACTCCTGTATCCCATTTTCCGGCCAAGTGGCATTAGAGTTCTTGCAGTGTAGCCAGCACTAGCCAAGCAAGTGGCTGGGCAAGAGCGAACCCTGCTCACTCCCTGCTCGCAGGGGGCGAACAGACCCTTTTGCTAGCAAGCGTTTTGGCCTCTGGGTCTTGCGTGGATGAAATCTCTTGCCTGCAATCCCAATTCAGATGCCTACAGCCTCCCGCAAACTCCAAATTAGCAGTTCCGAGGTGGCTCCTACTCAACGGGGGGAATATTTGTGAGATTTTTGGCTCTGCAAACACAGCAGAGACAGCAGGGCTCCAGCTCCGGTCTGCGGGCTGGGCACCTGTGGTTAGATCTTGCAGATTGGGCAGTGCCTAAATTATTGCTGTAACCGAATATACCAGACCCTGGGGAATGCTAGGTGATGCTAATGAACTCACTGTGGGCAACAGGAATCTTCCCGTGGCTTCTGATGGCCTTTGGACCAGAGCAGAAGGTGTTCAAATGCGCCATCACCTGCCCACAGGGATGAAGGAGCGTACTGGTATTGAATTCCTCAACTGGCCGTGGCACCTGAGTCACTATCGTGGCCAAAGGTACCTGCTTCTCTTCCCAGCCCCGGGCAATAGTGTTACGCCCTAAGCTCAACTGGACACCTTGCATTGAAGACAAATACGTTTTACTTCTGAAAAACAGATTCCTGCAGCTGATACATTCTCACACAGATAAAAATAGATCAATTTTAATCATGCTTACGTTGCAGATCCCATAAGCCAACTATTTTAATAGATTCTTTCTGAGTCCTTTTCTTTGGGCTTGGAACGTACTCAACACCAATAAACTGGAAGACTTCGCAGGATGGTTTGCCTCATTAAAATGCTTTGTGCTCTTGACTCTATTCGGTGCTTTCAGGGCTGCTGTGTTTTCATAGAACCTCATCTTCAATATGAGGTAAGGGTCGGGGAAAAAGGCTGCGGAAAGACAACCTTGTCTCCTCCCAGCCAACTGTTCCCACCTGGATATTGTCAGAGTCCCTGCCGGACCATTCGTTCTCCAGCGGCTCATGCCACTGGAGAAATCCTGTGTACCCAAAATTCTGTGAAAACTCCTTCTTTCAAAAACAACAACAACAACAACAAAATCCCAAACATTCTTAAAATGCTTTTCACAAAATATTCGGTATTCCCACATTTTAAGGCCCGAGGGTCAGTGAGGAGGGGGCCTGTAAGCAGGCACTTGCTTGGGCCAGGTCTTGCCCCGTCTTGGACGACAGCTCCCGAGAGCGGAAGAGAAGTGATCTGCAGGATCCTCGCAACGTTTTCACCAGCTCGTCCCTCTGCTGATTAAAACTCGGTCACTGTTGTGACAAAAATCGCCAGCCAGGCATTTTCTAGACGAGGTGATTCAGCAGCAAGTCACTGACCTCATGGACTGCAGAAACGGCGAGAGTTTCTCTGCTGGATGCCTCCATCCTCCCTGGGACATCTCCCTTGGGATCACCGTGATCAGCCATTTCTCTCGCATAAGCAAAATAAGTTCCATTTCCTTGGCATTTCCCTGTAAAGCGGAAGCCTGACCTTGAATCGCTTCCAGCATTTTGCGTTTATTTGGCTTCTTTATTTAGTTGTGGGTGACAGAACGGGCCACAGCATCCAGTGACGGGTCACACAAGTTAATTCCAGCTCCCGTTTCCTACGGGAGGCATCTCCCCATGGGTCAGGGTGAGGGTTAGGTCAGGTGGAAACGAGCCTTCTGCTGCGGGTGTGGTACTTAACATCTCTTGAACGGCACTAAAATCCAAAGGCTGCTCTTGGAATACCATCTACAGGCGTTTTTATGGGGTGAAAGCCACGCAGAAAATTTACAGTCGTGCAGTTCAGTTTCAAGACTGCCTTTATTTTGGTAATATTGGCATCTCACAACCCATGTTAATAATCCCTCCTGGAGAGGGCAACAGATTTTCTATCCCTAATTTATAAGCTTTGTCTCACACGTGCCTTAAAGACGCGTTATTGTGCGCAGAATGAAACCAGACAAGGAGAAATGCTCCGGAATGAATCATGCAAAAAAGCCCTCAGCTGGGAACCATCATTGCCACACCAAGACATGGGAAATCATTGACTAAATGCAATTTTTAAAGAGCCCTCCTGATATCTAATTAATATTTGCAGCAAGGAGGATGCTGTGAGCGGGAGATTCGTGTGTGGTTTTTAAGCACTTGGGGTCAGATGCCTCCTGCACAGAATCACAGAACGGTTTGAGATGGAAGGGACCTTAAAGATCATCCAGGTCCACCCCCCTGCCCTGGGCAGGGACACCTCCCACCAGACCAGGTTGCTCCAAGCCCCGTCCAACCTGGCCTTGAACCCCTCCAGGGATGGGGCAGCCACAGCTTCTCTGGGCAACCTGGGCCAGCGTCCCACCACCCTCACAGCCAAGAATTGCTTCCTCAGATCTCATCTAAATCTCCCCTCTTCCAGTGTAAAACCGTTCCCCCTCGTCCCATGGCTCCCCTCCCTGCTCCAGAGTCCCTCCCCAGCTCTCCTGGAGCCCCTTTAGGGACTGGAAGGGGCTGGAAGGTCTCCCCGGAGCCTTCTCTTCTCCAGGCTGAACCCCCCCAGCTCTCTCAGCCTGTCCTCCCAGCAGAGGGGCTCCAGCCCTCCCAGCATCTCCGGGGCCTCCTCTGGCCCTGCTCCAACAGCTCCGTGTCCTTCTGCTGTTGGTGCCCCAGCGCTGGAGGCAGCACTGCAGGGGGGTCTCCCCCGAGCGGAGCAGAGGGGCAGAATCCCCCCCCTCGCCCTGCTGCCCCCGCTGCTGGGGATGCAGCCCAGGCTGCGGGGGGGTTCTGGGCTGCCAGCGCACGTTGCCGGCTCGTGTTGAGCTTCTCGTCCACCAACACCCCCAAGTCCTTCTCCTCAGGGCTGCTCTCAGTCCATTCTCCACCTTGGGATTGCACTGACCGACATGCAGGACCTTGCACTTGGCCTGGTTGAACTTCATGAGGTTGGCACAGGGCCACCTCTCCAGCCTGTCCAGGTCCCTCTGGATGGCATCCAGTGGTTTTTAGTGCTTTAACCAGACAGGTAGAGGAGCACTGTGGCTGTGACCAGGGGTGACAGGGGTGACAGGTCCTTGCACTGGAGGGTTAAGACAAGAATCGGCTGCTCTGTCTGCGCTTTGCAGACACCGGGTCCCCCAGGACACCCCCGGGGCGAGCAAGGAGGCGGGATATGATGTTCCCCCCCCCCCGCCAAAAAAAAAAAAACCCAAACAACCCAGGGTTGGAGCCGGAGCGGCGGCCCGGCGGAGCGGAGCGGGACGCTAGGTGTCACTGCCCGCCCGGCATGTCGCCGGCGAGCGGCCACCGCCTCCCCCCGCACCCGGCCCCGCACCCGCAGCCCTGGGCGCTGTGACGGCCCGTCTGGGTGCAGGCGCGGGGGGGGGGGAGCGCTTCCCCGCCGGCATGGTCCCACGGGGATCCCCCCCCACGAGTGCCGGCAGCACCTCTGGGTGTTGGGTGCCTCCTTCTGCCGTTCCACCTCCAGCCTGGCGAAGCCATCCCTTTCCCTGGTTTCATCCCTAGGGAAAAGGGTATCACCCTCTAGGGCCACGGAGACGCTGGGAGGGCTGGAGCCCCTCTGCTGGGAGGACAGGCTGAGAGAGCTGGGGGGGTTCAGCCTGGAGAAGAGAAGGCTCCGGGGAGACCTTCCAGCCCCTTCCAGTCCCTCAAGGGGCTCCAGGAGAGCTGGGGAGGGACTCTGGGTCAGGGAGGGGAGCCACGGGACAAGGGGGAACAGTTTTACACTGGAAGAGGGGAGATTTCGATGAGATGTGAGGAAGCAATTCTTGGCTGTGAGGGTGGTGGGACGCTGGCCCAGGTTGCCCAGAGAAGCTGTGGCTGCCCCATCCCTGGAGGGGTTCAAGGCCAGGTTGGACGGGGCTTGGAGCAATCTGGTCTGGTGGGAGGTGTCCCTGCCCAGGGCAGGGGGTGGCACTGGATGATCTTTAAGGTCCCTTCCAACCCAAACCATCCTGTGATTCTATGAAAATGCTCCCATGGGCACCCGGCTCTGGAGAGGGGCTGTGGCATGGGGCAGCTGGCCCTGGTGCTCCCAGGAACTGTGGCACCCTCATTCCACACCCGTGCCTCAGCGTTAACACCAAAGTTGGGGAATCCTGCGAGAGAATCAAGATTGCTGCAGAGCCAGCTTCCTCCCAGGAGATACGAGTAGAGCCAAAGGGGCCACAACATTGCAGGGTTTTAAAAACCCACTGGGTTTTGGCACGACTGTGGCTCCCATGCGAGCCCAGATTGGCACCGCAGGGGCAAATGAGCCAGACTCGCATCATCTTGGCCAGAGCGGGAACTCCAGGCTCCCGGTGCCCTGCATTGCCTCGGCACGAGGAAGGGATACTTTGCCGGAGCGTCACGGACACGGAGCCATGCCTCGCAATCCGCGTGCCGAAACCTGCTCGTAAAAAACTGCCCACGGAGTGGTTTTAAATACCCAGCGCACCGATATAAACAAGTCCCTTCAGGATCGGAGGAACTCGGGCTACCTGCTTGCCTGCAGGTTTGCATCTCGCCTTCGCTCGATGGATGACGGGGAGGTGTATCAGCGAGTCCTGCCCCGGCTCAGCTGCGTTCTCACGCTGGAGCCAGCCACCGGCCTGTCCTTGCTTAGCCTCTCCAAGGATTTTAATCTTGCTCGTAGTTTTATATCCCACATTACTCTGCTTGCCAGCTCTGCCCTGGGTCACGCTTGCTAGATGTACCCCTGCTGCCATCCTGCCAGCACCTGGAGGCAGGCTGCCTTCTGCAGCCAACGTGGATGGGCTTCTTCCAGCACCTCTCCGATGCTCCTAGAGCCCAGGACTAGCTTTTAATAATGTTTCCGAGCAGCACGCAGTGCCGTTGAGCCCCAGCTGGTGCCAGGAGTCATGGTTTAAATAACACACAATAAATATTAGAATAGCCTGAGCTACGGAGAACTCCTCAGACACCAGTTTCTAAGGATGATCTAATGCATTTCTTGGACTCGCTAGTCCCTCTCATTACTCTTCTGCATTTTTTCTCCCTGCTATTTTTCTTCTTTTTTTTTTTTTTTTTTTTTTTTTTTTTTTTTTGCTGCTTGGGTCTCTGAAATATGCAGCCATGGCAACAGGCTGGAGGAGCGAATTCCCCGGGTCCGCCCGCGTGTCCTTGGGGTCTGGCGGGGAGCGAGGGGGGTGAATTCCAGCCATTCCCTCTCGCCGGGAGCAGTGTTTAGTAAACACACACCAACACACACATGCTAACCCCGGCCACATGCTAACCCCTGCCCGGCTCTGCCACACGTTCCCCCAGCACAGTAAAGGCTTTTCTGTGGGCTTAGCGTATCGCCTGTCCCCCCGGACCAAACAGCACCCTCTTCTCCCCGGCACCCTTCTGGGCTGGCATTTTTTGGGAGCAGCGTCGGGGAGGAATGCAAGCCCCTGGCGTCGGGACAGGAGCTGACATTCCTGGCCCTGGGCTGAAGAATGTGGACATAGTGTCCGCTCCAAACTCTAGCGCTGGAGTTCATTCACCCCACGGCCCAGGCAAGGGGGACGCCGGGATGAGAGCGGGGCTCAGCTCTCGGTAACAAGGCTGCGGTGACCCGGGGGCTGAGACACTCCCCCATCACCTCCAGGCGCTCAAAGTATCTCCTCGTACGGACCACGTCTTTCTAAGGCACCTGGGGAATTGCTTCTCCTTGTTTTGGTGGCTCCGTGGCCTCTGCCCCTCAATCTCCAGATACGTCAGCCTTTTCTTGGAAAAATCAAGAGTACGTGAGGCTGCTGGACGGGCTGGTTTCAAGGCAGCTCTAAACCCGGGCAAACCCATCCTTGGCGGGCTGGCAGCAGGGGTGCTGCCTCCAGGCAGCAAAGCGGGGACCACCGTTGGGGAACCGAGCACCCTGGTTTGCTGGGCGTTAGTTAAAGACCTGGAAAAAGCCGTGCAGGCTGAAGGTCTGGTGAGATTTCCATCAAGCAACGCCGACCTGCTCTGGCATCTGTATTGTGGCAGAAACCAGAATTGAACGTCAATTCGAGCCCTAAACCCATTGCTAGCTTTCAGCTCATCTTTCTAAGGCAAACACAGGCGTTAAAATTCCCCCTGCCCCCCCCACCCCCGCCCCCGACACACCCAGGCGAAGGCCGGCGAGGGCTATTTATACACTTTATAATGTTACACACCGCTTGGATTACCACATGGCATCCAGTTTGTTTGGAGCGGGATCTCATGAACCAGAATAGTTTTGCATTAATACAGTTCTCGCCAGTTCATAGGTTTGAAATCAGATACGGCAGAGTTACGCGCCATTTACTTAGACTGGATTGTACGGGGCTTTGTGGCTTAAAATAACAAAATTTTAGCAATGACCGTGATACAACATGGTTCAGGCAGAAAGATCCCCACTGATTCACCACCCCGTTACGTCAGCTTTACGACACCGGGGAAATGATGCTCATTCCACCGGTTTTCAAGGATGACGAAGCCCTGAGACTGCAGGGAAGCTGAGAAAGTTGGGGAGTTTCGAAAGAATTTGCGGAATTCTCATTTTTGAACAACACCAGAGTACGAGAGGACGGTTATTCCCAGCCCCTGGGAAACTGCTTTGAGACCAGATGGACAAAATGAAAGAAGGTATCACAAAATCCCCCTTGGTTGCGTGCCCGGGGCAGGGGGGGGAGTGCAGCGATGCCATCTCAACCCGCTGTGCTGGGGTTGGAGCTCAGCAACAAGCCCCCCTTGCGGGACCGCAGGATGACCCGGCATTCCCGGGAGGCTCCTGTACCTCCCCGACCTGCCCCGGCTTCTGGAAAGTCTCCAGGTGTTGCACAAAAGCACCCGCGGTTGGTTGCAGAACCTGAAGGAAGAGGCAGCACTTGCCTCGGCATGTTGGAGCCGACCAACACTTTCTAGTCATCCTCTTAAAGTCAAGCTTGGGGAGCATCCAGGGTTACCCGGCAAATTCTTGCTGCAAGAGGGAATACCCACCATCCCTGAGCCCTTGGTGTGACCGTGGGTAGCATAATCAAGCCCATGTCTTTTCGTTGTGGGAACGCGCTGTCGAAACACAGGAGGAGTTGACCCATGTCCCTGGCCACCTAGGACAGGAGGACAGCAGGGCTGAACTGCAGAGAGACCCGTTGCCCCAAAATGACATCTTCGAGGGACAGAAAAGCCCAGAAAGCAGCCCCACCGCAAAGGCCATCTGTCCCCATTCCTCCAGCAAAGGTGGGGGACAACTGAGTTTGTTTTGGACTGACAGTGGGAAGAGTCAGCCCCAAATGGAGATGCTTGGGAAGGCTTTCAAGGGTTAAGCCTCGTGTTTGTTTTGCAGTGGTAGAGCTCACCCTGGCACGCTGCTGTTGCTGCTTTGTCATCCCAGGATTTTGTTCCCTGGCGTGTAAGCGAGACCTGACAGTCGGGGAGATGCACAGCTGCGCCTCGGTTGTGCAATGCGAGGCAGCAAGAGGGATCCACAACGCAACAGGAGCCTGTACGCTCATGATTCCATTCTTAAGTGTTTGCGCCGTGGTCGTGCCAGGGATCCCTAGATCTAGCACCAAAGATCCCTAGGTCTAGCACCAAGGATCCTTAGGTCTAGCAGCAAGCATCCCTAGATCTAGCACCAAGAATCCCTAGGTCTACTAGCCAGCATCCCTAGTTCTGGCACCAAGGATCCCTAATCCTAGCACCAAGCATCCCTAGTTCTGGCACCAAAGATCCCTAGTCCTAGCACCAAGGATCCCTAGGTCTAGCAGCCAGCATCCCTCGTTCTGGCACCAAGGATCCCTAATCCTAGCACCAAGCATCCCTAGTTCTGGCACCAAAGATCCCTAGTCCTAGCACCAAGGACCCCTAATCCTAGCACCAAGCATCCCTAGTTCTGGCACCAAGGATCCCCAGTGGTGGAGCCAGGACAGGTTGTGTAGCTGGAGATACTCCAGATGATTGAGAGCTGTTTTCAGTGCTCTCTCCCACCTGCCAGGGCACCAACCTCCAAGGACCAGTGCGAGTGGAGGTGGACTGTGGAGTGGAGACTGGTGTTTGGTGGAGCATGAAGAGCATGTGGTTTGGAAGGGCTGGGACTGGTTCCCCTGCCTGGAAGCAACCAGAAGCCAAGAGGGGTGATGTGATGTCTGACTTGCTTTGCCACACAGGGAGCTCCCCATGGTGTGGCGGTCCCAAGGGTGATGTTCCTTCCCCATCACTCCCATTTTTCACATGCCCACAAAGCCACCAGCTGCCTGCCCGAGCTCAGCTGCAGCCATGACACACCCATGTCCCTCTCTTGCATGGGTTGTCCTCTCTCTTGCAGTCCTCTTGGACCTTGCAAAGCCAACGTGGGTTCTCCTGCCTTCGCTGACCGGCTTCCCTCGCGGCTCCACGGCGGGGCAGGAGCTCACCCAGCAGCACTGCCAGCAAATGCCTGGCATAGAAGAGGAGGACAGCCAGGATTACGCCCTGCGAGGAGCGATAAACACAAAAGCAGAGCACGCACACTAAAAAATAAACATCTGGGACTTGCAATCTGGTCTTCCTGACCAGACCAGGTGAGCCCTGGCGCTGGGCGATGCTGAGCCTTCCTCCCTGCCAGCCCACCGTCCTCCCCCAGCCAGGTCGGCCTCAGAGCCAGCTGGACGTGGGGCGGAAAAAGCAACGGTGCTGATTAAACAAGCCGTAAAACCAAGCAAGGCGAGGAGAAAAATGAATGGAAGAGGAGCGAGGACCAAGATGAAAACACAGGGGCATTTGGGCAGAAGCCAGATGTGGTTGGGCCCCAGAGAAGGAGCCTCCCGGGTGCTGCAGGCACACATTTAACTCTGCGGGGACACAACCCAAAATAGCTGCCGTGGGGGAACGTCTCCATGGCGGCTCTATTCCGGGATGGAGCCGCTCCGGGTCTGGCGCTGGGGGCAGCCGCTCAGGAATAGCCCCGGCTGGGGAGCGCGGCCCCGCTGAGCGTCGCTGCCTGGAGAGGACCACGCTCGCGCCTCCAGCATCTCCCTGCCCAACTCCAGCCAGCCTTCCTCAGGGAGGGCCGGGGACACAGACCCGCCTGCCAGCTTTCCGGCTGATTTCATTTTCTTAGAATTTCCTCTGTTGGTTCCGTTTCTTCTTTTTTTTTTTTTTTCCCCCTCCATAATTCCACTTTGCTTTTTTTTTTTTTTTTTTTTTTTTTGGGACAGCTGGAAAAAATAATATGTTTTGGTTACCCTGGCAACACACTCCTAAACTTTTGGTGGGTCCAAGACATGCCAGGAGTTCCAGGACGGCCAGTCAGGGTGGCGGGGGCTTGCCCTGGCTCCCCGAAAGCTCTCCGGCGGGTCCGGGCACCCGTGGCCGTGACCTCCCCTCCGCACCCACCCCACCCCTTTGCCCAGCAAATACGGCACTGACTACAAATCGCTGGGGCACGCCATGGAATCGCAAAGCTGGGCTCCGCCGGCGTAGCGTTACTTCACGCTGGATCCTATGCAAGGGGGGGGGAAGAAAAAAATAAATAAATAAATAAAAGGATCGCGCTTTCAGGCTGTAAAAATGCGGGTGGGAATATTTTCCAGCCTGTGTCATTTTCCGCCGAGGCCAAAATTCACATTCTGCCTCTCGCTGTTTGTGTTTTTCTCCCTGAAACTTGGGGTGGGTTTTTGGGGGGGGTTGTTTGTTTTTTTTTTTCATTCTGGGCTCTGTAATGCCTTTTCTCGCCCCGTTCCCCGCGGCTTCCAGCGCACGGTGGTGGGAGGGAGCCTGGGGGGGGGGGGGAGCTGGTGGCCGGGCTCCCCGGGAAGGGGACACGCAGGGAAGGGGGTCACCCCGTGTCCCCCCGCCGGGCTCTGATGGTGGCTGCGGCGTCCCCGTCTCCGCTTCAGCGCAGGGGGGGGTGCAAAAACCCGGGGCGGGGGGGGAAGCATGGCGGGGGAGCGAAGCGCCAGGTTTGGCTTCCAAGTGTCAACTGGAGATGAAACACGCTCCGACTTTCACCACTGAAGAATTAGGAAATTCAAGGGAAGGGATTCTCCCTCCCCCCTGCCCTTCCCCCTCCCCCCCCCACCCCCACCCCCCCCCGCCCCAGCAAAATTTCAAGGAAACCTTGTAGGTGTAAAATTCCAAGCACTGGGAGTTAAAACTTTCCTTTGGCCTGAAGCCGGTTGTTTCCCCCAAATTTCAGTATTTCTGTGATTTCCCTAAGGATGAGGACAGTGAGAAACGGGCACCTTCTCTTCCATCAACCGACACAAACTCTTATGTGCTTGTTTTTCGGAAGAGTTTTAGCTCTAAAAGTGGAGAGGGAAGTAAAATTACGAAGAAATGTGAAATGCCAAATGTCCGATTTTTCCTGAAAGGAAGAAGCCTTTTTTTTTTTTTTTTTTTAATTAAAAAATAAAAAAAAAAAAAAAAAGAAACGAAGCCATTTCTGTATGGGAAAATGTTTCACTTGTTGCTGTGCGGTGACTCAGCGCTGGTGTTAAGACCTGGGGAATGAAGTTCGGTGGTTTTTAAAGGCTTTCCCGGCCCCGAGCGATGGCTCCGACCGCCGCCATCCCCTGCGGCCGGGCATCGCCTGCCTGTCCCGCCGAGGAAGGGCCGAGAGCCTCATCCCTCACCCCCGCCAAGCCCCTTTGCTTCCACATGAGCTTCCGACCGCCGCGATTTTGCTCCGTCCCCTTAATTGATCCCTGGCTCCCGTGGGATATTTGGCGCCCAGTGGTGGGACCTGCAGCTGGATCCAGCCCCGTGTGCTCCTGCGGCTCCCACCGGGACGGTGTGTTGGCACCTGCCACCAGCCTCTAAAACTTTCCCGCTGCAGCAAAACCCAACGAGTAACCGAAAAAAAACCCCACCCTCCTCGGCTCTCGGAGGATGCTCAGTTCCTTTTCTTTCCGATTTCTGCTTGAATATTTTAAAAAATGAACAGCTTCGGGAAGCAACCCCTGCCTGGTGGGAAGCTGGGCTGCCGAAGTGTCACGGTGATATTAGACATTGATCAAAATAAATGAAGAAATAAAACGGCATCTTGGGCCACGGACAACTCAAAGACGGCTGCGGGGGACGTGAATAATGTTAAGCTAAAAAAAACGCGTATTTCACTCAATAATGTTTCTTGCCCCTCTCCCCTTTGCTTGCGCTGAGCCGCTGATCCCAGGGGACGTGCGGGATGCCAGGGATGCTGATTGCTGCCCAGTGAAACAAAACTCACCTGTAGCTGTCAGGGAACGTAGAGATACATAAATAATTTACACGCATGAGTAGGATAACGGGTGTCCAGCATCCTGCAAGTCCTCCGGCGAGCCGGCAGGGTCTGTCTGGGTGCTGAGGAACCCCCATCCCCACGGGCAATGGCAGCTCCACTCGATGAAGTCCCGAGTCTCCTGCTGCTGTGACTTTGCTCCAGGCGGGGAGGTGACCTGGTGTCTCCGGGGGTCCCTGCTCAACCTCGGCCATGCTCCTGCTCTCTTGCCCAGTTATTGCCACTCTCATGTCCCGGAGGTGGGACCTTGCACTTGTATCTCTCCAGACGTGGAATCACCCCCCTCCCACCTGCTGGCACTTTCTCGTTACCCCAAGGGAGCTGTCGCTCCCCAAGCCTTTCATCCGACACTCGCCTCGACATGTCCCTGTGGATGCTCCTCCAGCTGGTGTCTGGAGCCCACCCGTCCTGGGGACCCACCATCCCCCAGCTCCCGCCCTGGTGCCTTGCCAGGATGGACAGACCCCCCCCCCCCCCGCAAAAGCCCAGCGCTGGTTTTCCCCCGGAGATGCTGCGGGAGGATGAATTCATCGGCTGTTCATCGACCATCACCACCACCGTCCCAACCGAGCCCTAGCTCCAGCGGGAAACTTGAACTCGATCCAGCTGCACCATCGTATATTGGCATCGAACCGCCAACGGGCGAGGGGCAGGACGCAGATCCTGCCCGTCCTCCGCATCCCGGCTGGCACCGACCTCCTCTTCCTTGCCTCCTCGCCGCCATCCGTCTGGGCTGCTCCTCGGCTGCCGGAGCATCCGAAGCATCCTGAAAATGTTGCCGAGATGAAACAACCTGGGGCAGAAAGTGAAGCATCTCCTTCCTCCTGGGGCAGGCAGGGATGCAGCTGAGCGTGGGCTTGTTCCCTGCCTGCAGCCAGCCCTGGCCCCACGCTCCTCCCTGCCGGCGCTGCCTGCGGCCCCGGGTACAGGCAGTGGTCCTGGACCCACGTACCAGCACTGGGGCGGCGCAGCACCAACCCATTTGAAGCAACGTAACCCAGGGGAGGGAAAGAAGTTCCCCAAAAACCCAACCCACACACACCATTGAGGAGCTGGAGGAGCTGGTGGGGACACGGGAGCCCTGACCCGGTCCCATGCCTCTGGCCACCAGCTCTGACCTCCCGCAGACCTGCGGGGGCTGAAGCCGGGGCTGGAGAGGGGCTTTTGGCCACGGATATCCCCTGCCTGGTCCCCTGCCTGCCACGTGCCCACCCAAAGGTCCTGGTACTGGGTCTGGGAAGGGTTTTTGGGGATCACACCCCCGAGCGAAGGCAGAGGAGCGCCTACGGGGCTGCCCTGTGGGAGGATGAGGAGGCAGGAAAGGGGAAGAATGATTCCCAGCCCTGCCAGGGGACCTGTGGGGCAAACCGGGGAATACCTGCTGCCTGCAAGGGCTGGATGGCCGGGCTGCTCTTCTGCTCCCCTCAGCTGCCTGCGTCATCCCAGGCCACACGTCTTCCAGCCCACAGGGACACAAACCGAGGAGAACAGGCAGCATCCTGCATCCCTGACCCAACTGCCTGCGTGGGCTGCACCCTCGGAGCATCCCCAGCCTCCTCGAGCATCCCTGGCCTTCTCGTGCATCCCCAGCCTCCTCAAGCATCCCCAGCCTCCCCAGTCTTCTTGAGCATCCCCATCCTCCTCAAGCATCCACGGCCTCCTCGAGCATCCCTGGCCTCCTCAAGCATCCCCGGTCTCCTCAAGCATCCCCAGCTTCCTTGAGCATCCCCAGCCTCCTCAAGCATCCCTGGCCTCCTCAAGCATCCCCAGTCTCCTCAAGCATCCCCAGCTTCCTTGAGCATCCACAGACTCCTCGAGCATCCCCAACCTCCTCGAGCATCCCCGGCCTCATCAAGCATCTCCATCCACCCTGGCCAGGGCAGGCGATGGCCAAGGTGCCCAACAGGCCAGATCCTGCCCGCCACCGCCAGCCCAGGGCTGCTCCAGCACCAGACTTGGCCCCACATTCACCCGCTGCCAGCCGCGGGGAGCAGCGAGAGCGGCAGCCGGAGCGCGGCTGGGGAGCGGGTGTGAGCGGGGAGAGCCAGCGAGCTCGTCCGCCTGGTTTTTCAAGGTCACAGAGGTGGTGGGAAGGAAAGAAAAGAGAGCGAGGAGAAAAAAAGTTGACTCAGAAACCGCAGGGAATTTTTTGCCTTTTTAGAATACTGGGAAGAGAAAAAATAGCCACAGTTATTCAAAGCATCCGGGATAATAACAGCCTGTTTACTGTTTGCATGCAAAGATGGCAGGCAGGCAGCACAGCGCAGGGACGAGGAATGAGGAATTTGCCGCGCTCGCGCCATGGCCCGACCGCTTCTGCTTATCCCAGCAAAGCGCCGGGCGGCTCTCCCTGTGCCGGCCGGGGGCAGGAGCCCGGCATCCCGGCCACGACACCCAGCCGGTCCCCACCGCGGGCATGCGAGGGACCTGGGGAGGATGGGGAAGGGTCTCCTGGTGCTGGAGGATGCTCGCGCTGCGCCGGGGCTGGGCGGATGGAGCATCCCACGGGGAGTCCTGGCCACCCCCATGAACACAAGGCCGTGCATCTCCCCTCGATAACAACACCCCGTGGGTCCCACCTCTGCTACACGCTGATGCTCTGCAGGGAGGGGACATCTTGGGAGCGGCTCGTAACTGCAACGGGATGCAAAGCCCGACGTGGCGACTTTGAGGGGGAAGAAGTGTTGCCCCCCCAGCAGAAGGAGAGCAGGGAAGAGCCCCCCAACAAGCCCTGGGCACAGAGAGGAGCCGGTGGGCTCAGGGAGCCCAGGGAAGGCGGTGGGGTGAGGGAAGGAGGAAGGGGGAAGGGAAGGGTTCGGCAGGCCCGGCGGGGAGAGCTTCATTCCTGCCGGCCCGACGAGCAAGCCGGGACTTGAGGCGGGAGAAAGCGGGGCGGTTTGCCCGACTGGTTTGCTGGGAAGGCGGCTGCAGGGCTGGCCCACAGCGTTGCCAAACTTCCCCCACAAAAATCGGGATTATTTGGAAGGGGAGTGAAATTCCCTTTCTCCCAAATCCGGCTGGGGATTTTTTGGCTTTTCGAAGAGATGTTTTCCATCCTAAGGAGGTTGTGATGAGCTTGTCTTTCCCCGTCCAGCTCTAGCATTTGGCAAGTGGAAAAGGAGCGGACATGCAAGAGGAGAGGACGAGGAGGGACCAGGGCCAACGAAGGACCTGCCAACCTCTGAGGATGCTCCAAGGACCAAACTCCAACCTCCAGGCTCCAAAGAGAAATGAGGAAAAGCAGGAACCAAAGCTGCAGAGGTGCTGCTGTGGAGCGGCATCAGAGGAATGAGATGCTCCTGGCTGGGAATTGGACTTAGAGGACGGCCATGGGGCCCCAACAAGATCCTCAGCCTTGTCCTTGACCCTCTGTGACCACGGGAGGGACAGTACCTTCCCCGGTAGCCCCCAGGCCAGACAAGCCATCTCCCTTTCATCCGTGAGAGAGCTGCTGCCCCGGGACAGGGTGTCTCACTCCAAGCCACCGGGGTGACGGTGGTGGCATTCGGAGCAGAGCCCCGCTGGCCCTTTTCCATCTCTCCGGGGCTGCGGATGTACAGCCTGGAGAAGGTGTCGCATCCAGGCGCCAGCCCGGCCGGCAGCTCAGCAGACAGCTCCTGTCACCCTGTCTTAGGGTGGTGGGGACAGGGGGACACAAGGATTGTGGACACAAGGACGCAGGAACACAGCGATGCAGAGGCCGAGGACACAGGGATTCAGGGATGCAAGGACTGAGGACAGGGGGATGCAGGAACACAGGGATGCAGAGATCAAAGACAAAGGGATGCAGAGATAACAAGGACTGAGGACACGGGGGTGCAGGGTCACAGGGATGCGGAGATGAAGGACAAAGGGACGCAGGGTCAGAGGGGTGCGGAGATGGATCAAGGACACGGGGAAGCAGGGATGCAGGGGTGCAAGGACTGAGGACACAGGGATGCGAGGACACAGGGACGCGAGGACACAGAGATGCAGAGATCAAGCACAGAGGGGTGCGGGGACACAAGGGTCAGGGATGCAGGGATGCTGGGACACAAGGATCAGGGACACAGAGATCACAGAGAGAGGGATGGGAGCGGGAGCAGGAGGTTTCGTTCCCACATGGTATTTCAGCTGAAACAACAAAAGAGTCACTGACAACTGCACCGTGGGGACAAGGACATGTCCTGGCCTGAGCAGGACCCACGTGGGATAAAGGACTGTGGGTCCCAGCGATGCTGATGGTGAAACCCAGTGAGACGGTGCGGAAAGGGCAGAGGGAAATGCCTGTGACGACGGGGCGATAACGCGGGTGATAACACACGCCCACGCCAGCCTTCCTTGCACCGAGGCGTGGAGCTCCATCAGGCTGTTGCTCTGGCTGGAAAGCAACCCTACCAAAACAAAGGAACCGGGACGCTGCCGCCGCATCCTCGGGGGTGTAGCAGGAGGAGCCGTGACCTCCTGCCCCAACCTGCCAGGCTCAGGCATCTTCTGCCCATGGCCCGACTCCTGCATTTACAGATGGGTTCTGAGGTTTTCCTTTCCCTTCCCAGTTTTTTTTTTTTTGCAGCTCTTCTCTGTCACCTCGCTCGTACAGTGCTGTATTCCCCCATTTTCTGGCTCCCGGAGACTGTGGAAGCCCTGGGGATGGGGGTCCACAGGGCGCTGGGCAGGACGGAGGATGGCCAAGCAGTGGGCAAAGCTCTCGAGAAAAGCCCGTTCCCTCAATCCCTGGACCCGGAAAGCTGCCTGCAAACGGGCAGACCTGCCGGGAGGCCGCTCTGCATCCGGATTCGGGTAAATAAAGCACGGGGCGTGAGAGCTGCGGTATGCCAGGAATGTTGCAAGCCTTCCCGGGGCGGCTGCCTGCAGCTGTGGGGCAGCAGGAGCAGGGGGAGGCAGGGCAGGTACGGCCCCTGGCTGGGGGCCACCGGGACCCCCTGGCGTATTCCCAGCAGCAGCAGCTCCCCGGGAGCTTCCCACCCTGTCCTTCCCCATCGCTGGTCCCGTTTCGGGGGTGAGGGGCGGAAGGGTCCCCTCCAAACATGCCCTGTGCACTGTATGGGGGGAGCTCATTTCCCTGCTTGCCGAACCCAGGAGGAGCCACGGGTGGAAGGAGGAGCCCAGCTCCAAGCTTCCCGTTGCTCCGAGTCTTTCTCTCCAACCTGCTCTTGCAGGGATGGCGAACCTGTCCCACGGCCACAGGAAGCCCCGAATTTTCAGCCACGCTCCTTCCAGGTTCCTGGATGGGAAGGGTAGAGCTGAGCTGGCGTTCAGCATCGCAGTCCCACGGCGACCGGTGATCCTCAACGGAGTCCTAAGCCACCTTCCAGGGATGAGTTGGCAGCAAAGCTAGTTTCTTATGCCATCGTTCTGCATCATCCCAGCCGAAGCCCATGGCAGAGATTTGCACAAGGTCCCCTGGTCCCCAGGGATGGCGGAATTTTAAAAAAATAATTAAAAAAAAATAAATGCCATGCGATGCACAAAAGGGAAAGCCCCAGCCCAGCCGGTGATGGCTCCGGCCGGGCTGCCAGCACCCAAGCAGCCAGAGCAGAGTCCTCGGGGATGCTCCCTGGGAAGCATTAATGCGACAGCTATTAAAAATAAAAGGCAAATGACAGCCGCAAACAAAAAGCTCACGGAGGAAGGGCTGGGGAGCAGCACGGCGTGGTTGTGGGAGACTTAAGGTAGCCCCGGCTTGAACACCAGGAGAACTTCCGGTCTTCCAGAAGACCAAGGAGCCAGGCAGGGTGGGAAGGGCTTGGAGGTGGCTGACAAAGCCAGGGAAGAGGTTGGGGACCAGGTCCAGCCGTGCTTGAAGACGTGGCCATCGAGGACTCTGCGTGGCAGGGGCTTAGGAGGGCAGGACCGGGTCTTGCGAGGAAGAGGAAGAAGATCCCATCGGGACAGAGTCACTGGAGCACTACACACACAAGAAGGAAACTACATCAACATTTCTCGGCAACTCCATCCTTTTCTCCCATCGAGGCGGGGGAAATAGGGTCTCAATGGGATTTGGGGTTACGCAGAGATGATCTTGAGCGGTTTTTCCCCCTCTCCCACTCAGCTGCACCCCAACTCACTGCCGCGGGGAGCTGGGAAGGGCAGAGATTCAGCCAGGGGGTCACCAGCCCCAGACCCCTTCCCCCCACCGGCACCTCCGTCTCTCCCCATCACATGGGAAAAAAGAGTATCCGTGGGTCAATATTTGGGGTTTTTTTTTATTAAAATATTGTTATACCAAGTGGAATGCTACAGCAATCTCGGTATAGGGCGGCATAACGAAACAGCCAGGTTTACGTTTAAATACTTAAGATAACTTAAAACGCACAAACAAGAACTCGTCGTCTTTGGCAGGGAAAAAAAAAACAAAGTTCACAGCACGAAAAAAAACAATACTTAAAAAGAAATACCAATATTAATATAAAATATATTAAGTTGTGGGGTGTGTTTTTTTTTTTTCCTCTTTCATAATTTTTCGTTTGTTTGTTTTTTTCCGCTTTGTAAACAATGCACGAGAACCGAACGCATTTTTTACGTGTCTGGGAGAGAAAAATAAAAAATGCAGTTGTCCAGCAAATGCACATGTTTGAAGAAGAAAGAAAAGGGGAAAAAAATATATATATATATTTACACAAAGGGCAAGGACGGGAAGCGTCCGAGCTCAGAGGAGCGAGACGTCGGAGCTGGCTACGGGCAGAAGCCAGCTGCCGGTAGCCGGGGGATGTGGCGGTGGGATGAAGCCACAAGAAGGGTGGCGCGTCCCACCACCTCCATCAGCCGTCCTCGGTTCGCTCCGAGCGTTTCACCTCCGGTTTCAAGGGGATTTCTCCTCCACCTTTCATTCCCTCCATTGGCATTTTCTCTTTTGCTTCGCCACCGCCCCATCCCGAACCCCTCGCCCGCCCGTGATGAAAACCCCGAGGCGGGATGCAGGTGATGGATGCAGCGATGGATGGAGGTTTGGGGTTCCCGGCGCTTGGCTTGGCCACGTGGATCCAGGCGGACAATGGGAGCCACGGAGGATCCCTCCCGGCTCTGCCCTCTGGCAGAGACATCGGCTCGTGTACAGTTTGGCAAACAGAGAGGGATTTTCCAGTCGGAGGCCAAGCAGCCGGGTGGGTGCGGATGGCCAAGACCCAGAGCCAGATGGAGCCGGGATGGGGATGGAGCCGAGGAGGGAGAGGGTGGGAAGAAACTCCCCCCGCCTCGGGAAGGAGAAGAGGCGGAAACGATAAATACGTTTGCTCCTGTCGTACAAAACCCGGGTGTATCTACAAGGGGGTGGCGAGGCCCCGCCGCCACCGCGGCCTCCCCGGGCTCCAGCGCGCCCCGCGCAGCTGGGGAGCCGTGTGGGTGCCGAGCGGGGACGGTGGCCCTCCCACACACCGGGGCCACCCGCTGAGACCGGCCGCGGGGCCACCGCTGAGCTCCAGGCTCGGTCTTCCTTCCCGCGGGCTCCTCCGTCCCGGGCGGGCGCAGGCAGGGTGAGCAGAGGGGCTGGTGGGCAGCCCCTGGGCGGCCTTAAATCAGGATCTCCACCATGTCGGCCAGGTCCGGGGCTCGGGCAGCGGCTGAGCTCTCTGCAGAGAAAGAAGGCGAGAGCTGGAGGAGAGGTGAAGAGCATCGGCACGGCGCCCCCCCCACCGAGGGGTCAGCTGGGAGCACACCGCGGGTCCAGCCTCCCCGCAAGGCGTTCAAGAAAAAAAGCTCGGCGCTTTAAAAATAAAATCAACGAGCGATTGCAGGGATTGAAACCCATCAGACTCCGTTGAGGTCTTTAAAATGCCTTAAAAAAAAAAATCACCGATGCCAAGCCCCCAGGCTGGAGCATCCCTGGCTCTCACCCAGTGACGGAGCATCCCGGCTCTCCCCCAGGCTGGAGCATCACCAGCTCTTCTCTGGGCTGGAGCATCCCCAGCTCTCCCCCCATGCCTGAGCATCCACAGCTCTCCCCCAGGCTGGAGCATCCCCGGCTCTCCCTGGTGTCGGAGCATCCCCGGCTCTCCCCAGGGCTGGAGAATCCCTGGCTCTCCCCGGTGCCGGACCATCCCCGGCTCTCCCTGGTGTCGGAGCATCCCCGGCTCTCCCCCGGGTTGGAGCATCCCTGGCTCTCCCCCGGGCTGGAGCATCCTCTGCTCTCCCCCGGGCTGGAGCATCCCTGGCTCTCCCCTGGGCTGGAGTATCCTCTGCTCTCCCCCAGGCTGGACCACCCGTCTCTCCCCGGTGCCATCCCGGGGGACTCACCCAGCGAACCGGCCGGGCGCTCGGTGCCCTCACCCTGGCTGCTCTCGGCCGCTCCGTCAGTCTGCGTGCTGCCGTCCTTGCTGCCGTGCTTGGAGTGGGAGGGCAGGGGTAGGGCAGCGGGCGCTGCTGCCCCTTCAGCGCTGGCTTTGCCTGCTGGAGGAGATGCCATTAGGGATCCCGACGGCTCACCAGAGAAAACCTCCTTCCCCAAGCTCTCTACTTCCAGAACCGATGGAATGCAGGGAGCAGGCAGGTGCCTCCATGTACCTGTGCTGCCCCGGGAGTTGCCCTCGGCCAGCCGGTCGCTCTGGCCACCCCCTGGCCAGCTCGGGGCGGCGGAGGCGGCGAAGACGGAGGGCACGGACTTGGCCGGCCGCAGGGAGCCTTGGAGGGTTTTGCTGGGGTCCCTGCGTGAGCGCTGCTGCAGGACCTTGATGACGGCGTCCTTCTCTAGGATTTGGGCGTGAAGGGCTTTTAACCTGGAGAGGAGAAGAGGCAGGAGCTGGGAGAGGAGCCGGAGGCAGGGGAGGAGGATGTGGGCACTGCCCGGCCAGACCACGGCGCGAGGCTGTCGGCGAGGTGGCCCTACCTGTTCTCCATCTCCTGGTGCTTGTGGCTGGCCAGGAGGAGGTCCTCGTTGAAGCTGCTGTTGGGGGAGTGCCGCGGGGAATGGCTGATGAGGGTGGTGTCCCGCTGGGCGGCCGCGGTGGCGGCGGCGTCCATGGCGAACTGCCGCATGGTGCACTCCTCCAGGTACTTCTGCTCCCACTTGGTCATGTCCGCCTCCAGGGCCAGGATCTTCTCCTCCTTCTCCCTCAGCTGCTCGGAGAGCGTGTGGGCGCTCAGCTCCGGCGTCCCCCCGCCCGCGGCGCCCGCCTGCCTCTGCAGCGGCAAAAAAACAACCCCAAAAAGAGAGGATGAGGAGGATGCCGGAGGGACGCCAGCACCCAGCGCGGCCGGCCGGCACCCCACCGCCGTCGTCCCACCTGCTGAGCCCGCAGCATCTTCAGCTCCTGCTCCAGGCGGGTGCGGAGCCGCAGCTCCAGCTGCTCCCGCTTCTCGCAGGCGGCCTGGAGCTGGCCCAGGGCTGCCTGCAGCCGCTCCACCTTCTCCACGTAGGCTCGTTTCTTCCGCAGCTCGGCCTCCGCCTTGGCCGCCCGCGCCTGGGCGCTGCCCAGCGCCTGCTCCAGCAGCTCTGCCCGCCGCCGCTGGTCCTCGTTGGCGCTGCGCAGCAGGGACACCTCCCGCTCCAGCTTCTCCTTCTCCTGCTGGTGCTCGTAGCCTGCAAGACAGACCCCAGCGCTCAGCGCGGGGGGGGCTTGGCCGCCCCTAAGGCTGGTCAACGAAACCCCGGGTGGGGGGGGGGGTGTCTTTTCTCCCCGAAGCCTGGCCGTGCCATCCCTCCCCCGGCACACAAGGGCCACGGGCGTCCCAGCCGCACGGGCAAACGACCAAAAGCCACCATTTGCCACATTCCAGCCCCAAATTTTGGCCCGGGGAGGGTGCGAATCCAGCCACCTTAGGGAAGGGGAGGCGGTTCCTCCCATGCAACACCAACACCGTGTCTCTCTGCTAAAATAATGGATTTAGGTGTATTTTCCCCCCCAACCAAAAACCTGGGAGCATAGGAGGGAGGAGGGAGAAGGGCCGGGCTGGCGCGGGGCGGGAGTGCGGGCTCAGTGCTAGAAGAGCCGGCGCGGCGGCAGGAATGCAGGGAATGCGGGTCACGCCGCCGGCCGGCCGGGATTAATGGCTGGAGTCCAGCGCCAAGAGCGGCTCCGTCCTCCCCGGGGAAGGGCCAGAGCTGCTGCCCGCCACCCGCCGCCGCCTCCTCCAGCCGAAGGGGAGCACCCCGAGCCCCGCCATCCCCCTTGCAGACACCGCGGGGACCCGGGCGAGGACGGGCACCCCCCGGGGACTTACTCTGCGCCAGGAGTTTGGCCACGCTGCCCTGGTTGCTCTCCTGGCTTTCCTGGGTCTTGCTGGCCAGCTGCTTGTTCGCCGATTCCAACCGCTCTGGACCAAAGGCAATTAAACCCAATTTTTACATAAATGCAAGATTTCAGCCGGAGGAAGCCTGGCTCCCGGCGGAAACACGGCAGGGAAAAGCCGGGGGACGGAGAGCACCCATGGGGATGGGGACGCGGAGGGTCCCTCACCTTTCAGGTCCCGGTTGAAGTCCTGGAGCCGTCGCATCTCGCCGTCTCTCTTGTTCCTCATGGCTTTCTCCAAGGCTTCCCGCTTGGAAGATGCCTTGACGAGGTTTTCGTAATCCTCCGAGATGCGCTGGATCTCGCTCTCCAGCTGGGGCGGAGGAAGGGACAGGCCGGGGTTAGATATTCGTGGAATGAGGAAAGGAGAGGGAGATGTTGGCCAAAGCTCACAGGTCGCTCAGCCCAACCCGAGCTGCCAGAGGAGCTCAGCGCACCCGTGGGACCCCCCCGGCCTGACCCCCAGCGCACGTCTTGGGGAGGCAAAACTCATTTTTTCTGCTTTTCTTCTTGCAGAAGAGTCCCTCCGCAGGTTTTGGCTCCGCCGTAGCCCAGCCAGCGGGGAACAGCCGCCCCTTGTACGCGGCCGCACAAAGGGCTTTCTGTGGCGGCCGGGGATGGGGGGGACAGGCGGAGGGAGGGGGTCACCGGAGAATGGGCTCCTTCTCCCCCATCCCGGCTGCCGTGCCGGCCGAAACGCAGCTGCTCGGAGGGGAGCAAGCCGCCGGAGGGAGGGGGGAGAAGGGATTAAAACGCTAAAGGGGGGGAATTTTCACAGCAGCTGGTTGAGCATCCCCCCCCCCCCCGGGTGGGGTGAGGGGGGGACACACACGATGCCACGGGGTTTGGGGGGAGGGGGGGCTGCCGCCATCCGCTCACCTTCTGGATGCGGCTGGCCTTCTCGGCGCAGCTCTCCAGCTCCCGCCGCAGCTTCTCGCTCTCCCGCTGCAGCCTCTCGTTCTCCCGCAGGACGGCGTCCGCCCGGACCAGCCGGCTGCCGGCCGAGACCGCCTGGGCGCTCACCAGGGCCTCCACACCGGCCGGACCCAGGCTGCCCGGGCACAAGGCGCCCGGCGACGGCAGGAAGGCGGCAGGGACGTGGGTGGGCAGCACCCTGCAGGGAGGGAAGGAGAAGGGATGCTCGAGGGGCTTGGCAGTGCCGGGGAGCCGACGACTCCAGCATCCCCACTCCAAATCCAGGGGACAAGCGGGCACCGGTGCCTGTGGGTCACCCCAAAGGAGGAGAGAGGCTCTGGGAAGAGCCTATCCTGCTTTTCAGAGCTGGGAAAAATGCCCTCAAACACAAGATAAACCCTGTCTTTCCAGGATGCCTTGACCTGACAACCCCAGGAACGTGGCTGGTGGGTCAGGATGGGCTCCCAGCCCACCCCGTTGCTGGGGGTGCTGCAGACGGACAACAGCTCGGCAAAGGATGCCCCTCGGCAGCCGGCAGCGCTGCCCCTTTTCCTTGTTTTCCGCGCAAAGCGAGGGCTCCTGGGCACAGCTCCTCGCCACCAAACTATTAATACATCCTCGGCGTATTCGGAGGAGCAGGGCCAGCCCGGCCGCCCCTCATGCCACCGCTCCAAGTTCCTCGACATCCCGCGGCCGCCTCGAATACCCCGAGCGGGGCAGCCATGCACGGCCCGGCCCCGCTCCCTGCGGGCTGCCCGCCAAGGGCCTGCATTCCTGCGGGATGATATAGGAGCGAGGAAGAATAAATACATCTTCCTCGCGGCTCCCCTTCCCCTCTTTGTTCGCTGGAAGGAGGTTTTCCTGCTGGAGATGCTATCGCTCTCCGCCTGGATAGGTCAGCAGGGCTGGGAGCAGCACGTGTCCTCCCATGGAGGCTGCAATTCCCTTCTTCCCATTGTTTTCCAAACTGGGAGAAGTTGTTTCCAGCCCTCCAGGCAATGCCTGGTGCCCTGGGCTCCTCTCCGTGGCTCTCTCGGAGGCAACCTGGGGCTTTGCCGGAGGTGTCAAGCTGCCGAAGTGAAGGGCAGAGCCGCCCGGCGCTGCTCATGGCTTCCAGCCCGGCCTCAGCTCGGCAGCCATCCCGCGGCACCGGGACCAAACCCGGGTGGGTTTCCACAGAGTAGGGAGCACATTTGCCTTCCAACCTGCCCCATGCCTGTTCTAAATTTAGCCGTTTCCTGAGCTGGTTCCAGCTCCTAAATTAACCCCAAATTCCTCCCAGTGCATGGGGAGAGGGCAGGGTCTGCAGAGGCAGCGGGATTTTCATCACCAGTTGGAAAAACTCAACTGTGCTGGGGGAAACTGGGGAGAGAAGGGGACCGGAGGGGTCCCTGCGGACCTCCGTGGGCTGAACCAGATCCAGCCCCGCAAGGACAAGGGTTTTGGCAACAGCTGCCCCACACCCCCCACTGCCCTCCGCATCCCGCATCTTCCCAGCATCCATCTGGGCCGCTCCTGGGGCACCACGGTGGGGAGGGAGCCGGTGGGCACCCCAAAAACGGGGCCCTGGGGGGTTACCTGATTTCGGGATGCTGAAATCCAGGACCTTCCCGGGAGCAGGGTCGGGGTTCAGCCAGGTAAGCGTCCTGGGATGGGATGACGTAGGGATACTCCGGGGGGGGTCCCCGCGGCTCCGGCCCCTCGGGGTGCTGCCCTCGGAGGGCAGCGAGCTGGTGGTGGCGGGAGAGCTGGGGGTAGCTGTGGGAGGCGCTGATGGGGCTCTGCGCTTTGGCCCCGTTCCTCTCCAGCGACATCCGCATCAGCCGCTCGCTCAGCGACCGCACGTGGCCGTGCTTCAGGTCCTTCAGCCCCTCGTCGGGGCGTCGGGCGCCGCTCTCGGCCCCGCGCGGACCGTTTTCACCCCGAAGCCCCGGGCTGGCACCTACGGGCTGCTGCCCACCCCTCTGCGAGGCGAAGTACTGGGAATGCGCCTTGGCCTCCTCGTAGGTGGGGAGCTCCTCGCCCTTGTGCTGGGGCTGGCAGAGCCGATAGACGCTGTTCTCCAAGTAGACGTGGTCGGAGTGATGCTCCTGGCCCTGGGGCTCCTGCCGTGTGGATTGCTGCACCATTTGGCTCTCCTCCGGGCTGAGGCTCTCCAGGGAAGAGCGGGGGCTACCAGCCCCTCCGCCGCCGCGCAGGGCCTGCTGCTGGATGGCCAGCAGCGTGCGGTTCTCCGTGAGGTTCCCATAGCGCAGCTGCTCCTGGATCAGGCGGTGCAGGACCGTCCCGTTCGAGTCTTCCGCTGTCCTCATCTCCGCCCGCGCCGTCGGCAAAGCCACGTTTCCACCCGAGAAGGGCGTCCCCGAGGACCTTAGCAGCAACCGGCCACGCCGAGGCACCTATGCGGGGAAAGAGGGGATAATTGGGAACCGGCCCGGGCAGGAGGCAGCGCAGACCCTGATCGGCAAGGGTTTGTTTTCCAGGAATCCGGCTCAGTGTGTCGGCAGGCCGGCCGGGACGTGCCGGCCGGGCGGGAGCCCGTGGCGGCGGCGGTGGGAGCGCAGACGCAGCCTCCCCGCTGCCGTGGCTGAGCACCGGCGCTCTCATCACACCCATGGCCGGGGCTGGCTCCGGAGGGCCGGGGCTGGCAGGGGCCGGGGCTGAGCTCGGGGGTCGGGGCCGGCTCCCAGGGCCCCGGGGATGTGCCCGGGGATCGGGGCTGCCCCCGGGGCCGGGGGCCGAGGTGGCTCCGGGGAACCGGGCACGGAGCCACGGTGAGGCCGGGCAGGACCCCCCCCCCCCGCCATCCCGCCGCCGCCGCCCCCGCAATGCCGGTCGAGCCGAACCGTCCCCGCACGGAGGTCCCGGTGGCGGCGGGGTCGCGGAGCCCCCTCCGGGGCGGTCACTTACCGGGGCATGGCGGAGCGGGGCGGCGGCGGTGCTGCCCGGGGAGCGCGGCGGAGGCTCTGGGCGTCCCGCCGGCAGCGGGGGCCGGCCCGGGCTCTGCTATGCCCGGAATGCGGGGGCCGGACCCGCCCGCCCCGCTCCGCACCGCCCCTCCCCGGCCCGTCGGGGCGGCTGCCGGCAGGGGGAGCGCCGACACGGACACCGGCACCGGCACCGGCACCGACACCGACACCGACACCGTCGCGGGGGTCGTGGGGCAGCCGCAGCTGGCCCCTGGCTGACAGCTTCGCCCCCCACCGCCACCTTGGGAAGGGAGGGAGCGGGACGCGCATCCCCAATCCCCGCTCCCACGCCCCCCCATAAATCACCCCAAAACTCGCCCAGGCCCTTTCCCGGTCCCACCAGAGCCCACCGGCACCCTGAGCCCCGACGGCGTCGCTGGCAGACCAAGGGGCGCACAGGGATGCTAGCGGTGCAGGGATGCTCAGGGTGCACAGGGGTGCTTGGGGTACACAGGGATGCTTGGGGTGCAGGGATGCTCAGGGCACAGGGATGCTCGGGGTGCAGGGATGCTTAGGGCGCGCAGGGATGCTCGGGGTGCAGGGATGCTCAGGGTGCACAGGGATGCTCGGGGTGCGCAGGGATGCTCGGGGCACAGGGATGCTCAGGGGGCACACGGATGCTCGAGGTGTGCAGGGATGCTCAGGGTGCACAGGGATCCTTGAGGTACACAGGGATGCTCAGAGCACAGGGATGCTCAGGGCACGCAGGGATGCTCGGGGTGCACAGGGAAGCTCAGGGCGCAGGTATGGTCAGGGCACAGGAATGCTTGGGGTGTGCAGGGATGCTCGGGGCACCGGGATGCTCGGGGTCCGCAGGGATGCTCAGAGCACAGGGATGCTCGGGGTGCAGGGATGCTCAGGGCGTGCAGGGATGCTCAGGGCGCAGGGATGCTCGGGGTGCAGGGATGCTCGGGGTGCACAGGGATGCTCGGGGCACGCAGGGATGCTCGGGGCGTGCAGGGATGCTCGGGGCACAGGGATGCTCAGAGCACAGGGATGCTCGGGGCACAGGGATGCTCGGGGCGCTCGGCCGGCCTGGGCCCCGCAGTGTGTGCCCAGGGTGGCCCAGGGGCCACGCGTGTGCCACGGGGGCTCGCAGGCGCGCGCAAGGCCTGGGGGGCAGATGCAGGAGCACGCTGGGGGCCGGAGCGCGCCGTATGCGTGCGGGGAGCTCGCAGCTGCCGGGATGGTGGCGGGGGGGGGGGGACGGCAAGCTCTGCCTGCCAGCTGTCCGGCAACATAAATCTTGCTGTTTAGTCGCAGCTCGGAGAGACAGGCCATTGTCTGCAGGACCAACCCAGCCCCACAAAACCCTGCCGGCCCCATCTGCTCTGCCCTCACGCCCCCCCTTCCCTGTATCCCTCCTCCTCACATCCCCCCTGGCTGGGGGATGCCGGCTCATCCCCGTCAGCTCTGGGAAAGGCGCTGGGCTCGGCACCTTTGGGTGCCTCTCTCCTGGCCTCAGTTTCCCTTTTCAAGTACATGCCATGGGACCACGGGGGTGGCTTGTGGTGGACAAGTCCCCCCCACGCTGGGGGACACGAGAGGATGGAGGGAGCCATCAGGGACAAAATCCCTTTCCTCCTTTCAACACCAAGGATCCTCAGCTCATCTTTGGGGGGACACGGAGAACCCTCAAACCTAAAGGGGAGAAACACAAGCCCTGGTTCATCCCGTCCCTGCCGGCGTGGAGCCCAAAGCCGGGGCTGCCTGCAGGGCCCCGAGACGGCAGATGGCCGGAGGGGAGGCGGCGGCGGAGAGGCAGGTGCAGGGGAAAATTGCTAATTAGCCACGGGACATTAAGCTCCCATTCTTGTGAGAGGGAACTCGGCATCTTCCAACCGGCGCAGACCCAGAGGCAGGTCTGGGGAGGGGGGACACTGTGGTCTCCAGCCTCGTCTCCTTGTTTTGCTGCTTCTGCTGGTGTGAAATCCATCCTATCCCACCCCGGTATCGCCCCCAGGCCACCCCGAGCACCCCAAAAACCATGGGAAGCGATCGCAGCCACTGCAGCCGCAGCTCTCTCCCTCTGGGTTTTCTTCCAAAAACTGGGACAAAAGGGTAAATCCCCAACACTGAGCAGGTAACAGACTCCCAGGCAGGGGAGCAGGCACGGGGAGGAGGAGTCGGGACTTGGAGGAAGAAGAGCGCCACGTTACATGCCCAGAGATGAAGGAAGCGGCTCTGGCACAGTCAGTCTGGATCCGGGCTCAACAAAGCCTTGGAGCAGCCCCAGCCTGGCAGGTCCTGAGCACCCGGCAGCTCATCAGACACTAATGGGTCTCAAGAAACAAGTTTTTCAGCCCAGTTTTACCAGTGACAAGTCAAATCCGCCCAGTTGGAGTTTCAGAGGTGGGAACGGGCCCTGTGGGTGTGGGGGACACCTCAAAACCTTTCACGAGGAGGAGAGGAGGGCACGGCTCTCATCCCTGCGTCCCCAAGCACGTGCTGAGCCTGGAAACACCAGCCCAGGTCCAGCACCGGATGGATGGATGGATGGATGGATGGATGGATGGATGGAGGAAGGAAAGGATGGGTGGAGGGAGGGAGGGACAGAGGGAAGGATAGATGGAGGGAGAGAGGGAAGGATAGATGGAGGGAGGGAGGGATGGATAGATGGATGGATGGATGGATGGATGGATGGATGGATGGATGGGTGGGAGGGAGGGAGGGATGGGTGGATGGGTGGATGGGTGGATGGATGGAGGTATGGAGGGATGGATGGATGGATGGATGGATGGATGGATGGATGGATGGATGGATGGATGGATTGATGGAGGGATGGAGGGATGGAGAGATGGAGAGATGGATGTGTGGATAGATGGATGGGTGGATGGAGGGATGGACGGACGCACCACTCCGAGATACCAAGCCGGCAGCAGCCATTCCAGGGTGGTCCCAGCTGTGGCCCTGCTCTTTCCCAAGGGGATGGTGCAACCCACCCCGAGCCCCGAGGGAGCCAGCCCAGCTCCCCCAGCAGCCGGACTGCCTCTCCTGGCTCATCCATCGGCCTTATCATCCCTGCATCATCCTGCTTCCCTTCCTATCTTAACACTGCTCTATTTTTGGCAGCAGGAAACCCCTCCTGGGCTGATAACACCCCTTTGGAAAGCGATCTGAAGAATTTCCTCTTTTTCTTTCTAACGCTGGAGGTAAGGAAAGCCTCCACCTTTTCGTTTTCCCCTGGAGAAGGTGAAATAGCAGCCAGCAGCCCTGGGGGCAGTGCAGTGGGCTCCCCACCTGGACCCCCTGCCCAGGTGGGAGGGTGCGGGTGGGAAGCCCCACCGGGGCCGTGCCGGGGGGCAGGGACTCGCCGCTCCGGCCCGATCCCTGGGAGCGGCGGGCGAGTGCAGGTGCCGGCATCCCAGGCTCCCCGGGTGACACACGGCTCCGCAATGCCAAACCCTCCCACTGACCTCACCGCCGAGCCTTATCGGCAAGGCGTTGGAGCGAGACGAATGAGCCAAGAAAATACTCGCGGGATGAGATCACCTCAGCTCTCTTTGCGGCTCCCAAAATGCCTGGGCCTTGCCGAGCCCAGATAACCGGGGCGTTACGGGCAGTTGGAGGTGCCTGCAATGGAGAGGTTTGCAGCCGGCTTTCGGCTGGGCTCAGAGCATCTCCTGGGGTGATGGTTACGACGGTGAGAGCGCCCTCCAGCCACCAAGCCCCAACATGGGGGTGTGGGATGCTGAATTCCCCAAACTGCTCCCTGTAAAGCTCCCTCCAGGTACCTGCGTCTGTCCAAGCTCCCAATTCAAAGTGGAACCTGGTGGGAAAGAGACGTGGAGTTTCAAGGAACCACACAAAGCACCTTTCCTGGGCTGTTTCCCGGTGCCAGGAACCGTGTGGGGATCCCTCGCTCCTCTTCTTGCTGCTTCGTGAGCTGGTGACTGATACGGCTCTTCCTCGGTGGAGGAAGGAGAGGAAAGATCCCTCCCTGCCCAGGGAGAAACCTTGGTGGAGGCTCAGCTGGAGCAATGGGGGGGCCATGGCCAGGCCTGTTAGAAAGAGGCTGATGGGGACGTCCCCACGGGCAGCTGTCCCCCGAGACATGGCTCCAGGGCTGCTCCTACCTGCCCCCTCGCTCCGGGAAAGAGCAGGTTGCTTCCACACCTCGGAGCCGCAGCCCTGAGACTGCCCCTTGTTTGGGGGGGGATGCTGGGTCTGGCCCCAGGCGAGGGTCGCCCAAGGTTGGGGTGCTGCTGCTCCCTCCCCACTCCTCGGCCTGGGTGCTCTCCTCTTCTCCCGGGGCCGGGCAGGACCCCCTGCCACGCAGCTGGGACATCCCGAAACCAGCTCCTGGGTAACCTGGGGGACATCCCTGCTCCCCAGTGAGGGTACTTTGCCACAGTTCTCCATCAGTCAGACACCCAGGGAGGGGATGCCACGGTGCGTTCACAAAGCCCCTTCTCATGAATTCAGGGAGGGGAAAAGCGTGGCTGGAAACCCCCCGGCTGCTGCTCATCCACGGGATAACACAGATTTGTGAGCCTGACACCGGCAGGGATGTGTTCCTGGGTGCGCGCACCGCTGTTTTCTGCAGTGCCGTAGCTTCGTCCTCCCGACCGTCCCTCCTGCTGCCTTGGGCTCCGGTGGCCGCTGTGCGGCACCGAAACCCATTCCCAGCGGCAGGGACAGCCCCAAGCCTTGCCTGGCCTTTGGGAAGCTGCCACCGCAGGAGCCCGGCAAGGAGGCGGCGAGGCTGGACGCCTGGGCAGCCTCCAGCCAGCGCAGCCCAAACCCTGACGTAAGGGACAAGGTAGGAAACGTGAGGGACAATGTGCAAACTTGTGACAAAGCCCCGTGGCCATCAGAAAGGGGGCCGGGACCCTTCTCCTCCTCCTCTCCTCTGCGTTTCAAACCCCCTGAGTCATTTCCATTCCTGGATGTTAAATTGTCCTGTTCTGCTTTCCTTTATTTCCCTGTTTCCTGAAAAGGGGCTCGTTGTTCCTGACCCGCCGGCGCCGGCGCGGTGGGACCCGGAGCTTCGGTTCCAGTCGCCGGCATCCGCCAAGGAGATACCAGCGAGAGCAAAGGTGGAGCGCGGCCGCTCGCCGCCACCCGCCGCCGCCCAGCGAGATGCCGGGGGCCACCAGCCCCGGGGGGACATCGCTCGGTATTTCCATAGCAAAGCCCTTTGCTGTTGCTTGGCCGCCTTCTCACGTTTGAGGCATTTTCACTCTTTCTTGAGAAATGTGAAGCGCCGGGTGCGATTTCCTGCCAGCGGAGGGGCTGGCAGGGATACCCCCACGGCTCCGGCATCACCAGGAGAGCCGGCAGCTCCGTCACCTGCCCCGGCGCCAGGTGGGAGCACGGGGTGACACAGTGCCACCTGGGAAAGTGCCACGGGCAGGTGGCCGCGGGCAGCACCCCCGCGCTGGCCACGTTTACACGCTTGTCTCTGCTCCAGAGCACCCCCAGGTTGATGTTGTCTCCTTGTCCGTACCCCCTCCCCACAGCCAAGCAGGGGATCAGCACCCTAATTTGGAGCCACCACCTGGAAAAGGAGGGGGGCAGCACCCAGTGGGGCAGAGGGAGAGTGGCCACCCCACTCCCCATCGCTCTTGCCTGATGAAAATAAGCACCCACCTCTGGGTCCCTGAGGAAGCTTCCCATCTTCCCGGCTGTGAGGATTCCATGCCAGGGACACAGCCAGGGCAAAATCAGCTCAGTGTTGGCGTTCCCAAATGCAGAAGAAGTGAGAACCTATCCGTCCTGGAAGAGCAGCCCTGGCCGAGCCGTGCTGGGTGAGGGGAGGGAGAAAAACGGGTTGTTCACTCTTGTGCCTACTGATGATGCTTTATGAAGCGGGCTGCCAAATAGCTGTCCCCAACACATGGGCAGGGTAAGCGAAATAAGAAGGGGGCAGGGGAGCCGTGGGCTGGGGTTGTTCTTCAGCAGGAATGCAGCAGGAGTACAAATCCAGCAGGAATTTGTTGCCTTCTTGCTGCTTTTCCTGCCTGCCCCGGCAGAGACCTGATGGTCTGTCTGGAGGGATTTAGGCCACTCTGTGGGAGGAATTTGGCTCCCTCACAGGGCGTCCAGGATCTCAAGTCCTACCCCGTGCCGTGCAGCTTTACTGGGAGGTGCTCCCACCTCAAGGCGTTACCCGCAGCAGGAAAGCAACGGGACAACAAGGGCAGGTGCGTGGGATGGTGCCAGCCTGGGAGCAGACCCTCGTTTCTGGTACCATGTCGTGGGTTTGGGGTGTACCCTCCGGGGCGGCCAAGGTGGGCACCGAGCTCCTGGTGTGAGCGTGGTGTTCCCGTCCTGCTGGAAAAGGGCTCCACCACGGAGCCGGGCATCGAATTAGGCACTTCCCTGGCAGCGGCTCATCCCACAGCTCCGGCAGAACCTGCACTCAGGGGTAATGGAGGGAGGGAAGGGAGTGGAGGATCCCAGGATCACAGGATCACACAACAGCCCAGCTTGGAAGGGACCTGGAAAGATCATCTGGTCCAATCTTTCATGGGAAAGGGAGCCCTGCTGGGATGATCTAGCACCCTGCCCAGTCTCATCTTAAAAACCTCCAACGATGGGGACTCCACCACATCCCTGGGGAGGTTGTTCCAGCGAATGACTGTTCTCGCTATAAAAAAATTCTTTCTTATGTTGAGATGAAACCTGTCACAGTGTAACTTGTACCTGTTGCCCCTTGTCTTCTCCTTGTGGCTCCTTGTGAAGAGAGAGCCTCCGTCCTCTTAGCAGACACCCCTTAAGTATCAGAAGTGATGAGGTCGCCCCTGAGCCTTCTCTTCTCCGGGGAGAAAAGATCTTCAGCCTTTCCTCATAGGGCAGGTTCTCCGGTCCTTTGATCGTCTTCATGTCTCTCATTTGGATTGTCTGCATCTTCCTTGAGTTGTGGAGACCAGAACTGGACACAGCACCCCAGATGTGGCCTGACACGCGCTGAGTAGAGTGGGACGATCACATCTCTACCTCTGCTCGTAACGCCCCTATGGACCCAGCCCAGGATCTAACCTGCCTTCATCGCTACGGCGGCTCCCAGCTGCCTCCTCTTCAGCCTGTTGTCCACCAGGACCCCCAGGTCCTTTTCGGCAAGGTTGCTCCCCAGCCACACACGTCCCAACCTATGGCTCTTGGGTTACGTCGTCCCAGGAGCAGGACCTTGCGCTTGGCTTCATTAAACTTCATTCAGTTCTTGCTAGCCCCATTCAGTTCCTGCTAGCCCAGCCTTCCAGCCTGCCCAGGTCTCTCTGTAAGACGGTTCTCCCTTCTGACGTGTCCACCTCACTAGCCGGTTTGGTGTCATCAGCAGACTTGGTGAGGGTGCCTTCAGTCCCATCACCCAGGTCATTTATGAAGATGCTGGGGTCCAGTGTCGATCTCTGGGGGACCCGGCTTGTGACAGGCTGCCAGCCAGAGTCAAAACCATCCATCACCACCCTCTGAGCTCAGCCTGTGAGCCAACCAACTTCCTACCCATCTTGCAGACCACCCATCCACTCTGTGTCTTGCAAATTTGTCCAGGAGAAGGCGGTGGGTGCTGAAATCCAGCAGGATTTCAGGAGGATGGCAGGAAAATCCTGGGTAACAAATGGCACCTCTTAGACTGATGGTCTAAGGAGGAGGCAGAGGTCTGCAGGGGCTTCCCTGGATCAGGGTTCTGCCACCACACTTGCTCCTGCTCACTTGGTCTCACAGCACTGCAGGGGGCTTCTCCCTCTCTACTCTGCTCTGGTGAGACCCTACCTGGAGTGCTGCGTCCAGCTCTGGAGCCCTCAGCACAAGAAGGACATGGACCTGTTGGAGCGGGGCCAGAGGAGGCCCCGGAGATGCTGGGAGGGCTGGAGCCCCTCTGCTGGGAGGACAGGCTGAGAGAGCTGGGGGGGTTCAGCCTGGAGAAGAGAAGGCTCTGAGGAGACCCTATAGCGGCCTTCCAGTCCCTAAAGGGGCTACAGGAAAGCTGGGGAGGGGCTGTTTGTAAGGGCATGTAGCGATAGGACGAGGGGCAATGGTTTAAACTAGAGCAGGGCAGGTTTAGATGGGACATTTGGAAGAAGTTCTTTACACTGAGGGTGGTGAGACACTGGCCCAGGTTGCCCAGAGAGGTGGTCGAGGCCCCATCCCTGGAGACATCCAAGGCCAGGCCTGATGAGGCTCTGAGCAACCTGATCTAGTTGAAGATGTCCCTGCTGACTGCAGGGGGTTGGACTAGATGGCCTTTAGAGGTCCCTTCCAACCCAACACATCCTATGAGTCTATTCTCCATTAACGAAAGAGATGTGTCTGGGAATGCCCCTGGCACCGAGGCCACACAACGTGGGACAGAGTAGCTCTGTGTCACCACCAGCATCGATGGTGACAGCCACACACCAGCATCCACATCCAAACGCCTGAGCCATGCCTGGGAGCTGTGTTATGCTGAAAACACAAGCGAACAGCGTGCCGGGCATGAAGGTAACACCTTAACGGCACTGAGCATCCCCTGGGATGGTGACAGTGAGGGTGTCACCGGGTTGGTCACTGCTAACACACGGCTGGATTACCAGAGGGCTCATTACTCAGATGCAGCTCCGGGCAAAACCTGTGGGGACACAAAGTGGCTGTGAAACATCCCTTGACCCCCCTCGTCATGAGTTTTTGAGCTTCTCCTCTTGTGGATGGTGATGGTTGTGAGAGCCGGGGGGGGGGGGGTCATCAGGACAGATATGGAAAGGGGACAGTGAAGAGCATCTCTACAGCTCCCTCCAGCCCAGCAAACCTATGGAGGAAACACGGCTGCGGCAACAAAAGCGGAGGGTGGAGCCACAGCAGCTTCAAACCCAACGTTGCCTGAGAAAGGTGCAACAGGGATAAGCCCACGGGCTGTATCGCCTCCGGTCTCGTCCGTCAGGCGGACAGAGACGAGTGTGGAGAGACGGACTCCAGGAGGACCCATAACTAGCACCTATGGATTAGCCTGCAGCATAAACAGAGGCAGGGCCTCGGGAGCAGTTTGTCTCAGAGCAGGGAGACGCCGGAGGAGTCTCTTGCTCTGCCCCGACTGTCGCAGCTGTGCAGGGCAGAAATGCTCTTTCCTTCTATACTCCAGCTCCAGGGAGCAGGCAGCAGCCACACCGGCTGCTCCGTGCAGGGATGTGGGTCCCCAGCGCTCCTGCGCTGCTACCTGGCCCTCCTCGCTCTGTTCCTGGACCTCCTTGTCCTGGCAGTGTCCCTGCCCTGGCCCGCAGCTCGGATGCTGCCTCTAGCCATGGAGAAAAGCAAAGATGAAAGTGAGAGGACCAGGACCTGACAGTGACGGGCACTGAACCCTCTGGTGGCAAGTTCCCACCAGACTCCCACTCTGAAGGTCGTCTTGCTTGCAGTAATGACTTTCTGGCTGGCAGCCTGCAGCTCTGCTCCGTCAGCCAGCTCTTTTGCCAAGGTGAACCTCCTCTGGGAACACGGGGACAGGTCCACATGTCTGCCTTGCACAGCGCAGCATCAGTTCAGGAATCCCACAGCCAGATCTGGGCAAGGACGGTGCCGGAACGCAAGTTCAGCTGTCGGAAAAGCAATAGCTGCATTAACTGGGGCAAATTAGAGCCCCTTTGGCCAGGATGCTGGAGCTATTTTTGTTGTTCTGGAGGTGACCCGTTCTTCACAGCTAACTTGGCCCTCCTGCGTCGCGTGCAGGCAGAGCCAGAACACCTGGAAGCCTCCAAGGAGAACATAGAGATGAAGCCCAAGTGCACCAACAAGGTGGTCCTGGTCTTCTCTGAAGCCTGCCCTTTTTTTGTCTCCCCAGGACCCACCTCCTGCAGAAACCTTCATCCGTGCATGAGGTAAACCTCACCCTTCAGCCCACCATGGGAAAGTTAGCTTGCCCACTGAGCAGAGACCTTCAAGTGGAGCCGCATGTTTTAGCTGCGTGCGCGATGACACAATAGAAAATGCCTCCAAAGTCCCAGCCCTCTGGAGCATTTCCTTCGCTCGCTGGAATTTCCGTTTATTTCTTCCTCTCCCAGGCTCTTACCGAAAACCGGTGTCACCACATGTGTCTCCTCGGCAGGCTCTGGAGACCGGCCAGCTCTCTTGGTCCCCCCCCCCACCTCTCAGGTCTCTCGCCGATGTGCCGGGCATTTGCGAGGCGCGAGCTCCCGGAGGGTGTCAGCTTCGGCTCGCCCCTTGATTAATCACCGAAGGCGACTCTGCCAATCAAGGAAAGATTTACAAGGCGGGCAGGAAGCTCTTGTTTTCACAGGAGTGCCTCAAACACACGCACACAGTAGGAAAAGCAAACATTCCAGGCATACCAAGGGATCCACAGGATAAAAATTCCCCAAACAGCCCAGATTAAGATACTCGGCGGCACATGGAAACACTAAAACCTGGACTCAAGGATTTAATTGTCTTATTTAGCAGAGAGGCCTGAGCGCTGCGCGGAACAACCTGAGCTGCATGGGAACAGCCACCCCGGGGGGGCAGGGAGAGGGTCGGCGGCGATGCCCTCCCTACAATAAAGGTCAGGGCTGGCCCCCACCCCTCTCCCAGCTCCATATGGTCGCCAGAGCCTTCTGGCAGAGCTTAGCGCGAGTTTTCCTTTGGAAAAGCTCAGCCCTGCTCCTTAGCAAGTCACCCCCTTAGCAGGGGTCACCCTGAATCAACCTAATGCCGAATCCGAGCCCGGCGGAGCAGAGACGACCACCGCTCCAGCTCCTGCCGCCGAGCCCCCTGAGAGCAGCGGTCGTCACGCTGGGTCGATGCCCGTTGCCTCCCGTCCTACCCTAAAGCCTTCCCAAGCGAGCGGAAACATTCCCATCTTCTCTGCTCCCAAACGGCAAGCCAGGAGATGCGGCGATGCCCCCTCAACTGCTCGCTCCCACTGAAATACCCTTCGAGCGTCATCAGGGTGGAATGAGAAGAGAAACGGACAACCTAGAGCAGGTCCGGTCCCACCAGCGGGTTATTCTACAGAATAACCCAGCTCCTGGGCTGTGTGACCACCTCGCTCCCTGGCTGGTCCCCGGCCGTCGCTGTTTGATGAACACCAGCGATATTTTTCATTTCAAGGGACCATGAGAGAGGCAGGAGGGAAACGGCACTTTGGTTTCTTTAAGAAAAACAAAAATCAGTCTAAATGATGTGCTTCCCCTTTCTCTGATGCTCTTTTGAACTTCCTTTATTTGATTTGAAACAATTTTTTTTCAAGGGAGTTCACTCCCTGGCTGTATTTCCCAGAACTTGCCCCTGTTTGTCAAGTTATCCGAGCAATGAATTCACACTCCTGCGGTTAGTCCCGACTATGTGTCATGGAATAATCCAGATTCTTTGTTGGGCTTTGAATCTCTCTAGGTAAAGAAGAGGAAGAATCCCTGCAGGACAAGAAAGTGAGAAGTCTCAGAAATTTTCCTAAGCTGGAAATATTCTCCCCTCTGAAAGGAGAAGTTGCTGCACAAAGGCTTCTTTTTCATCTTTCTGAAAATCACCCCACAGAAAGTGGAATTCATCCTCGCCTAGTTCCATACGGCTTGTCCACTGCTGCCCCGAATCCAGCTGCCTGTGGCTTGTCCCGGCAGAAGGATCCATCTCCCACTCCCAGATGGATGGTTCTGGAATACTGGTGGAGGGGACCGATAAGGAAATAAATAAGTCATGTGCTGAAAGCGAGAGTTAAAGGGAAGCATGTGCTTGAGATCATAGAATCACAGGATGGTTTGGGTTGGAAGGGACCTTAAAGACCATCCAGTCCCACCCCCCTGCCCTGGGCAGGGACACCTCCCACCAGACCAGGTTGCTCCAAGCCCCGTCCAACCTGGCCTTGAACCCCTCCAGGGATGGGGCAGCCACAGCTTCTCTGGGCAACCTGGGCCAGCGTCCCACCGCCCTCACAGCCAAGAATTGCTTCCTCAGATCTCATCTCAATCTCCCCTCTTCCAGTGTAAAACCGTTTCCCCTCGTCCCATGGCTCCCCTCCCTGCTCCAGAGTCCCTCCCCAGCTCTCCTGGAGCCCCTTTAGGGACTGGAAGGGGCTGGAAGGTCTCCCCGGAGCCTTCTCTTCTCCAGGCTGAACCCCCCCAGCTCTCTCAGCCTGTCCTCCCAGCAGAGGGGCTCCAGCCCTCCCAGCATCTCCGGGGCCTCCTCTGGCCCCGCTCCAAGAGGTCCATCTCCTTCTTGTGCTGGGGGGCCCCAGGGCTGGCCGCAGTATCCATCCTAGAATAAAACCCTCATTTACACACTCGACCAGTCAGTCGCTGTGCACTGAGAAGATGCAGATTGCCCTGAGCGTTTATCCCGAGTTGCAGCCCGTGCTCGGGCACGAGTGGGGCCGCTCGCCCCACAAGCTCGCCCCAGCTCCCCTCCTGCATCCTGAGCTTTCACAGAGCTCCCTGCGGCTGTAAGGATGCTCCACGGGATCCAGCGGTTGGGAGCACGACTCAAATTATTGGGAGTTTGCATCTCAGTGTATCATATCATTACTGCAAGCAGTTTCCTTGTGGTCCTCCTCTCTTTCCTGCCTCTGTTCATCACCTGCCAATGCAGCAGAAGTCCAGGAGACCTTTTGACAGCTAGGTCACGGTTGGGACACGAATGTGTCCTTCAGAAACCGGGTTTGTCTCATAAAATAGGATTGGCTTTAGTGCACGGCTCTGCGCTTCTTCTGCGATCGCACGTGTCGGCGCCTGTGCCCCTCCGGCCAGCAGCCGTGTTTAACCCTGCTCCCATGTCAGCTTTCCCCGCAGCATCCTCTGAACGCGGTCACGGCTGTGCTGAGGGGGCAGTCCCTTCCCAGGAGCCTGCCGGTGTCTTCCCTTTCCAGGGCTTTTGCAAGTCTTCCGAGGCCTCTAGCTTGGCAATTCCCACCTGCAAAATTCAGCATCTCCTTCAAAAAAAAAGACCAGCTGTCTGTGTTTAGGAAGTTTAACGTGGCATCGCAAGGTCGTGAGTCATCATCACCAGCCTTGTTTTCTGCGCCGTGGTATTTTTGTTTGCCCTCAACCGCAGAAGAATGACACAACTCAGCTCGCCGCATGACAGCGGCACCTGGCCGACTAGTTGCAGCCCCATCTGGTCAGGAAAAGGTAAATAAAGTCACACCTAGCAGCCGAGGAGCCATCCCGAGGCAGAGCAGCCACAGCACACACCACTGGCCAGCCCCGGGCAGGGACCGGAGGATCTGTGAATCTGGCGGTCGCTGATGGAGCATGATAAAAAGTGGTGGATAAGGGAAGCAAGTGGTCAAGTCTAATCACTTGCTTGGAATAGAGGGGGTCAGGGATAAAGCCCTGGCAGCGCCACGGTTGGCAGACGCGGTGTCAGGAGGACCCCTGCTGTCACCCACAACAGACGCTGAGCAGGCTGAACACACCAAGGCTCTCCAAGGTCCCGGTTTGCAGCCCTTTTCCAAACACAGTTCAGAGCGGAGATGCCTCCGGGCTCTCCCAGAGGACTCCAGCACCGGCATGCCCACCCTGGGCATTGCTGCTGCCCCCACCACCTCCCGTTTCCTGGCTGGGAACGCATAGGGTGGGAGGTGGGGGAACATTAGGGCAGCTGGGATGTCCCATCCGGACCTCAAAATGGGGTTGGGAGACCTGGCCAGGGTTCTTTGGGTGCCCTCTGCTCTGCCTTGCCTTCCTTTGCTTTGCCCTCCCATCCCTTCCTCTTCCACTTCCCTCAGGCAAGGGTAACCACCTGCCCTGCAGACGCGGCAGGATGAGGTTGAGAAGGTTCTCCAGCCACCACACCACCAGCCATATTCAGTGGGCGCTGGGGACAGCACAGCAGTCTCCCATTTCCATGGATGGGCCCAGGGGCTGCGGGCAGGGGTCCAGCTCCCAGGGCTCAGACGGGGGCATGGCATCTCGCAGTGTGACTCCTGCCCTGCATCACTCCGGGAGGAGGATGACGAAGAGCCAAGACCAGATGTGGAGCAGACACTGCAGCTGGGCTTCGGTGAGAGGATGTGCCACCTCCATGCAAGCCCCTGCCATGGCAGTGGTGGCGGGAAGCTGAGGGACCCCTGCCCGGCACTCCTAGTCCTTCTCAGTCCACAAAGCGGTGGTGATGGCGGTGTCCCTTCTGAGCTGAGTGACAGGCACCACCGCGACAGCCCGTGGAGAAGGAGGAACGTCTGGGAGGGGTTGGTGGGCAGGGGAGAAGACGGGCAGGAATTCAGATGTGCCCTTCTCAGCTCAGGCAGGAGCCGAGTTCACGTTCTGCGATTTTACACCCCGAGTAAGACCGCCCAGACCGATGCTTGGCCACGAGACGGAGTCTGCCTCCTGGAGTGCCCCTTTTGGGGTGGGAAGCAGGGACAAGCTGCTTCAAAGGAAAGTCATCTCCGCTCCCACCATGTGCCTTTAGGTGCTCAGCGGCTAAACACACACGAGCCACAAGGCAGCTGTGGTGACAAACTGACTCCTATTGAGGGGGATGGTACCCAAGGCAAAGAACCGCCAAGATTAGCCAGCGAAAGCCCCAGCAAAGGCGCTCTGCGGGGAGTCGCAGCGCTGGTTTGGAGTCTGGGATAGCGCTGTGCCACCCGGCATCATCCTGAACACATGCGAAACAAAGAGATTTAAATGCCAGATGAAGTAGATTACGCTTTCCATACCTAAAATTAGGGGTAGGGCTAAAATTACCAACCGTTCCTCCAGCCCCAAAGTTAATTGTTCAGTTTGTTATGCCACAAATTTGAAATCTGCTGCTTCAGCCTCCAGGTGTGTGAAGCTGCTTTACACTGAGGCTGCTCTAAAGGCAGAGACTTTGGGTAACGCACAATTAATGAGCTCAGATTCTGTAATTACCTGCATTCACTCTCGGATCGGAGATGGGACTCCAGCAATCCATGCGGATGTAAACGGCTGGTAACGGGATTCCGGATTTTTGTGCACCAAATATCCCACTTTTGAGTCATTACACATCAATGTACTGAGCAAGAAGCTCAAAGGCATAGTAAGGAATTAAGTCATGACCATCAGCTGCATAAATTACAGGCACTGAGAAATGGAACTGATGTAAAACTGCGCTGTAAAGACAGGCCAGGAATTACGACATACAGCCTCTTGCACATCCCGCTGTTGTTGTATTTGCCTTTAGAAAAATGGGAACTTTTTGCCATATACAGGAGACAGAGAGGGGGGGAAAAAAAGCATTTAATGTAAGGTGCAGCAAGAGACTCCACTCCAACAAGAAAGACTCTCAGTCTGGTGGCATTAATTTAATGAAATTGTAACTTCTTTATGTGTTTGGTTATTGACGTTTAGAGCTCACAACAGTCTCCACACCAAACACCACCCACAAAGGAATCAGACTGGGACAAAACCTTTGGACGGGCACCGCAGTCACACTGACCCTGCCTCTTCTGGCACACACAAAGCCATTCACAGAGGTGTTTTAAAATCCTTTAACAGCATTAAAATCCCTGTCCTGGTGAGGACAAGGAAGTGGTGTTACCAGGAAGCACAGAGGAGCTGCTTTAGAACAACAAACACAATTCCCAGAGCAGATTTCTCATCTTTGTCTGAGAATTGTCCTGCGGTGGGTTATGCTGCAGGGTGGAAGAAGCTGCGGCTGGGGGCACATGCCTGGCAGAGGAATCCTGCAGCCCCAGGGCTGGCTCCACACCTGTGCCCAGGGTAGGGGGTCCCAAGGCAGGAGAGAAGCCTCAGCATCCCCCTGGGGCACAGGGCAGCTGTTCGAGTCTCACGTGTGCCACATCTGCCTTGGGGGCAGGGCAGACCCCTTCCCCAAAAGGCCATCCTTCCCCCTTTCCTACAGTGTTGTCCGGTGGGTTCAGCGCTCTGCCTTTCTCTCCACTGGGGACAGAAACGGGAGCGTTGCAGGTGAGTTTTGGCTTCACAGAGCTGAACCGAGAGAAGCCTCGCATCTTTCCTTAGCCAGGAACTCAACCGAATGGACGGGGAGAGGAGAGGGAGGGAGAAGCCGACTGAAGAGGCACCTCCAAGTCGCAGGCCCTGCGTGGGGCTGCCCTGCCCTCTGCCGGGCTGCTTCCACCGCCCACCCTGCCTGCAGCCTGCCTGCAACCCCTCTGCCACATCCACTTCTGCCTCCAGCGCTCAGGCGTCTTCCTTGGCCAGAGCCCTGAAGCAGAAGGGAAGCGGCAATTAAGTTCCTCAAGTAACGAGGAAGGTCGTTTTCATTCAACCAGACACCACCATCGCTTAAGACTCCCTGCAGGCATAAAAAGCGAGTGGCACCTCCTGTGACAAGGGCTGCTCCAAACGGCCATTCCTGCCCTGAGCACTTTCCCCTGCCCCCTTGGCTCCTCTTAGACTTAAAAATTGTTTTCACACCTCATGTGTCTCTCCAGGAGAGAAAAGTCTCTCCAGGACGTGGCTGCAGCAACACATGCACATTTCCACCCCAGAGGCAACAGCTGAGAAACCACTGGGAAGCACTGGATGAAAAAGCCCCCCTCGACAGCGGGGCAGGGCAAGGCATTGCCCCCGAGAGCCAGCCCAGCACTCGCCAGCCCCAGAGCGGCCGCTTTAGCCGGGCTCCCTGCAGCGGGCCGTTGGCCGCCGCTACATCACGGTTCGTCACTATGGTCGAACGCAGCGTCCGCGTCCCTAGTTGCACCGCTGCCATGGCGGAGCCGGGCGCAGGCACCGCAGCTCCCCAGCGGAGAGGCAAAAAGCGGTGGCTGCGCGACCCCGATAGCGCTGGGTAAGCCCGGCAATGCCATTCCCTCACCGCCGGGGAGCAGAGGAGGCAGTAGGAGGCGCGCAAGAGCCCGCGTCGCCGGGCGGTGAGGCCCGCCTCCGTCCTGCGGGAGGCGGAAGGGCTTCTCCAGCCTCTGGCTCCTCCATGGCGCCCCTCCGGCCTCCGACGGGCCCCCCGGGCCTCTGTGGGTCCCCGCGAGGTCCCTCCGGCCTCTGTCGGGCCCCTGCGGCCTCCCCCCCGACCTCTGCGGGGCCTCTCCCCAAAGGGAGACGGGCCCGGGCCCGGCCCCGCCAGGGAGGGCTTAGCAGCCTGCCACCTCCGGCCAGGGCTCGGCTCGGGGCTTTCTGGGAGGGAAAGCTCCTCGCCTGGCCGGGGGCGGGCCCGCACAGGCCCGGCCCAAGCGGGGAGGAGGCGGCGGAGGGCTGGGCGGCCGCTACCGCCTCCCTCAGGCAGCGCCAAGATGGCGCCGCGCATGCGCGCCCCCCGGCACCTCCCCGTCCCTCCCCTCCAGTCCGCAGGGGCGGGGGGGCGCTCCCCGGCAGCCAATAGGGAGGCGGTGCCGGGCGCGCGAGCCGGGCGCACTTCGGCCGCGGGCCGGCGCGGGGCCTGTGTCCCAATGGCTGCTGGGGGCCCTCGGCGCCCTCCTCGCCGCCGCCCGCCGCGGTGCGCCGCCGCCGCCCGAGAGGCCGCCCGCCGAGAGGCCGCCCGCCGAGAGGCCGCCCCCCAGGTCAGCGAGCCGCCCCGCCGCCTCCGGGCCGACCGAGGGCCGTCCCATCCCATCGCCCAAGCCCGTCGCCCGCGGGCTGCCCCGGCTCTGGGGGCTGCGGGACCCCCCCGGGGCCTGCGTGGGCGGAGCGGGAGCCTCGGCCCCATCGCCTCGGCCTGAGGGGCTTGAGCCGTTAGCCGCTCTGCGGGCTGAGGCGCAGTGTGGTGTCTTGCCCCGGGGTTGCCGCCGCGCTCCTGGGCTGGGCTCGGCCCCTCTGCCCGCCCAGAGCCCCCCCTGCGGGTCGGCAGGGCTCGGTGTGGGCTCGCAGGGGTTCCATCAGGGTTCGGGGGCATAACAGTTTAAAAGGAGTTATTTTGTGTGAGAAAGACCAAAGAATTCTTCCAAGAATCCTTGCCGTCTGTCATGGTATTTTGGGAGGCAAATAGAGGAAAAAAACAACCTTTGTGCTCCATTCCCAAAGTAAAAAGTTTGACTGGATTTTATCGTTGTTATCAAGTGATCTAGTATTTGGACTTAGGCTTCATAAGAGAGGGTGCAGCTAAGAATTATGTCAGGTCTGGTGTTTTCCTTGGGGAAAGAGGAAAACTCGACATATTAAGTTCCGCAAGTTTTTGGTGATGGGAACAAATGGAAAAGGTTAGAAAGCGTGAAGAGAATGAGGAAAAGAGGCCTAATATGGTGTCGAGGGATAATTAGCTCTGTGTGAGCGGTGCGTTGCCTGGGAGAGGTTGGGGGGTGTTGATGGGGGATGCTCAGCGGTGGCAGTTGGGTGCGTGTGCCTGAGATGATGCCAGGGGCACTCGGAGGGGGAAACCTTCGGGATATGAAAAGTGACTTTGGAAGTTTGGGTCCTGCGAAGGGAAGTCAGCCTGGCAGAAGCTTAAGGGAGTTTCAAACCACTGTTGTGTGTGTTCTTTCCTCAGCATTTGTACACCTGCCGACGATCCTGCCGAGACTCAGGCAAAAAAGAGAAGGACAGGTATTGCACATTACAGAAGTATTTAATATGCCTGATTTTTCTGAGGTTTCCTCTACCTTAGGAACCTCTGGCTTCTGTACTTCTTTTGACTTGAAAAGTAAAATTGAAAGTAGGCTTATTTTTTTCATGCTGTTGCTTTTCTGTGCAGGTATCGAATGGGTAGACGTTGGCTGCCCAGAGCCGTCTCAGGGAGATGTTATGACCAGGTAGAGTCTCTTTTAATCACGGTTCTTGTTTCTTTTGGCTCTGTGTGCGTGTCTCTTTCTGCCTGGCTCTAGTCAGCAGGAGCCTTGAAAAAGCATTTCTTATGCAGAAGGTGAGCTCTTGAGAATTCCGTGGGACAGTGCAGGTACACAGCTCACTGCTCTCTCTCTTTCTCTCTCCCTCTCCTCGCAGGGGCTCCCCACCATCAGAAGAGTCTCTGGAACGGGCCGGAGCAGTGAAACAAACTCTTGTAGGGGTAAGCTTGTGTTATTCGTTATTTTGGTTTTTAGGAAAATTTAGCTATTTGTGATGAGAAATTTTTGTGCTCCTCGCTTTCAGTACTCAACAATATCTGTACTTGTCCAGGTGGTTTTTCCCAAGGGAAGCGGGAGCATGATTTGTTGAGTAGCACTATCACAAAGGGTTTACCGCTGCCGTTCATGTTGTTTCTGGGCTATTATGAGCGCACTACCCTATACTATTTTTCTTCTTCCCCTTTAATGTGCTGGGTACGGCCCCAAAGCCTTTACTGCATGGGCTTAGTTGACCTGCAAAGCTGGACGGTGGTATCTTTAGACGTGTCTTATTTTGTGAGATAGGACGTACATCTCTTTGACTTTCATCCCTGGTCAGGATTGAGATCAAAATTCAATTTTAGTCGTGGAAATCAGAACTATTAATCTCAATCTCAACTTGCTCCCTACATGTGGAGGCTTTGCTGGGGTTCTTAATGCTACTCCAAGGCAAACTGACTTTCTGCCTCTCTTGCCTCCGTTTAGTTTGAGTGCAGCACTCCATGGGTGCGCAGTTGGAGTGCAGTCCTCGAAAAAAAGTAACTTTGGAGTTTGCTGGTTAGATGTGTGTACAAAAGCCCTTCCAGTGTTAGACACGAGCGAGATTTTCTGTACTATCCCCTAGCAAAACAACCTGTGCTGGATTGCTAGCTTGACGTCCTTTTGTCTAACAGGAGCAGTGTGGAGATCAGATCTCAGGAGACGCCTTATTCCACGTACCTCTGGCACCTGGTGGGGCTAAAAAGTCACCTGCCCGCGATGTGCAAGAAAAGAAACTCCCAGGGCTGCAAAAAAGAGCAGAAGGTTTCACTCCGCTCACAGAGGTACCGTAGCTGACAGGCTGCTGGACAAAACTGAAGGCAGTGAAACAGCTGCCGGGAACCCCATTTGTTATAGGTGGTTCTTCAAGCTTTTTGAAATCTGAAGAACTTGCGTTTAACCTGTTAGGGAGTGTCTGCAGCTGCGACTTCCCAGTGCAAAGGTCAGCACTAAAGCTGGTTTGAAGGATTTGAAGGATTGAAGCATCTTATGCTCCATGCACTCCTTGAGTTGTGCTCTAACCTAAGGGTTTGTGGGGCTTCTGTTACTCGGACAAAAAGGAGTCCAGGTTTAACAACAGTCTCCCAGAGCAGTGCTAACCTGATCCCTACGGTTATATGGGACCTGCCTCTCAACCTGTCCCACCAGGAAGATAGAACTTGAACTAGAAGCTTTTACTGATCCATGGTGTTGCCTTGCTTGTGGGGGACCTGAGCATCTTGCGCACGTCCTCAGGATCTCACTGAGCCGTGGATGTGCACTGCGAGGAGCCGTGGAGCGTTGCGAGGGCTTCAGCATCCCATGGGAAAGGCGTCTGCTGTGTGTTTGCTGGTCCCTGCGTTTTATCTCAGCTTCACTGGTGAAAACAAGCTGAGGCAAACCTGGGCCCTGGAGTTCCAAGTCAGGATGCTGAAACCAACCAAGCAACAAAAAGGGCGATCGCTAACCCAGCCGAAACCCGGCAGAGCCAGTTGCTCTGTCACCTGAGCTCCGTTTCCAGGCCGTGTTTGAGTTGAAAGCTGCCCACAGGTTGGCGTGCTCAGTGCTCTGTTTCACAAGTCCTTCCCCATTTAATTGTTCATTTCAGGCCATGGAGAGAGAGGTTGTTGCCGCATTAGGCAAAGGTGAGCCAGATGAGATCTTGAGCAGTGCCTTCAAACTAAGGGTCACTCGGGAGGACATCCACACCCTGAGGAACCTTTGCTGGCTAAACGATGAGGTAAAACTAGCTGCAGCACAGGGATCTCCTAATTGAGCGTTTATTTCAAAATACCCCTTCGCCGTGTACGGAAGTCTTTGCAAAGTTCTTTGATGACCTGCACTGCAGAGCCCAGAAATCTCTGCACAGTTCTTATTTTAGGTACTGAAGGGTCCGGTGCTGCTGGAAGTTCCTTTGCTTCCTGTATTGTGCAGCTTCCAGGAGTTAGTCTAGGTTATTGGAGTGGGTGGCAGGTGTTTTTATCAAACTGGAGGTGTAACCGAGTGCGAAATTGTCACAAGGAAAGTTGACAGCTGAGGCTGGAGTTCTCTCAGCTGCGTACTTAAGGGTGGCTGGAAAAGAGATGTTGCTGTGTTTTTCATTTGGTAGCTGGTGTCTTCTTTTACATCTCAAGCTCACTCTTTATGGTACAGGTCATTAATTTCTACCTGGGACTTGTGACGGAAAGAAGTAAGAAGGAGGGATACCCATCAGTCCATGCCTTTAGTTCCTTCTTCTATGAAAAACTTACTTCTGGGGGCTACAGAGCCGTAGCAAGGTGGACCAGGCGTGTGGATGTCTTCCAAAAGAACATCATCTTAGTGCCCATTAACCTGCGTCTGCACTGGACACTAGCGGTGAGTCAAACGGGCTTGTGATTTAGAATTGGCCGGGGAGAAAAAGCCAGCAAGAAAAGTCACTGAGGTTTGTGCAGCAGCACAAGGTTGCGCTTTGTCTAACAGTCACCTTTTAATACCAGGCCATAGACACCAGAGAGAAGACCATCAAATACTACGACTCCCTGGGACACGAAGGGGACGAGATTTGTGAGACGTTGCTGTAAGTAACTGCTCAGTCAGGGCTTCCGTGTTGTGAATTAGGAGAAGGGGTTTGGAGCCGTTCATCTGCTGTGATCTTTCAGCAGCTCTTTTTTTCTCGGCCTGAATTACAGCGGTGAAGAGTGATTTTGCTTTTGTTTTAAACAGCAAATACCTGCAAGAAGAAAGCTCTGAAAAGAGACACGTGAAGCTGAACGTGTCAGAGTGGACTGTGCACAGCATGGAGCCACATGTAAGCGAACACTACTTGCACTTGAAACGTGAACTAGAGCTCCTTGTCCCAAAGCTCTTAACGCTTTCTCGTAAGGCCAGGACTTTAGAGAACAGCCATAAGCATCTTCTTGTGGCACCACATCGGGCTGCAAGTGGACGGGGAAGCCGTGCTGGGCTGAAATCTTTGAGCAGTGCCTCTCCTTGCTGGCTGAAGCCTTTCTTGGGTGGTTTTTTAGTTCCTCTGCCCCGTTAAGGTGAATTTGGCTTTGCCCCCATTTCACAAGTCAAATGTAAAGTCTCTTTAGCAGCTGTCGGAGAACGTAGGCTTCTGCTTTGCAGCACAAATCCTGGCACGTGACAAAGCAAGGGGCTGAGCTGATGGTTCTCGACAAGTTCATGGTAAAAAGCAGCACCTAAAGACTCGGTTTAAGGAATGTCACTTCAGAAAGACACTGTACACACCTCAAGACCCCTTGCAGGGAGGAAGCCTGCTGTCCCTCATCAGCCTGCCAGGAATGTGGATTGTAACATCCAAGCGTAGGAAGCCGAGGGGAGGGATGATGTGCAGTTCGTGGGGTCTGTTCCTTGTGTTCGGGAGCAGTTCTTGGGGATGATGCAAGTTCAGGAGTGTCTGGTTAGGGTAATTTTGGTAACGGGTGGTACTTCCGAGTTGCTTTTCCGTGGAGATAGAGGCAAATTCTCCATCTTCTTTGCATTCGTTAGGAAATCCCTCAGCAGTTGAACGGAAGCGACTGTGGTGTCTTTACCTGCAAATACGCAGAGTACATTTCGAGAGACAAACCGATGACCTTTACGCAGGTGAGTGAAGGTTCTAAACAGCTCCAGCCTCTTTGGCACAGAGACAAGAGCCAGGGAAGTTACGCAGCGGCTGAGGTATCTGCTCCCAGGGAGATTCCTCTTGGGGGAGATACTGCAGCTGGTGGCTTTGTGGGATCTGGCCTTTGGGTCTTTGGGAGAAATGGGTCTGACCCTCTGACCAGTGAAGACAGGGGTTATTTTCCAAGGCAGTGCTCCTCTGTGGAAGTGCTTGTAAGCTGTTGTGTAGTCAAGGAGATCTGGTTTTGGTGTCACGTCGCCCTCTGAGGAGCTGTGTGGGTGAAAGCCAGGCTGTACCCGAAGGGCAAGTGTTGACAGTTCTGAAAAGGAACTTCATAGTACAGAATGAACTGGGTGTTTGTGCGTATTTTGTGTCTCTCTCTGCCATGACGTGTATTTCATGGAGTTTTCTTTTCTTTTCAGACCCACATGCCTTACTTCCGTAAGCAGATGGTGTGGGAAATTCTCCATCAACAGCTGCTGTGACCTGCCCTTCTGCTGACTTTTCTAATGCCTTCTTGTTATTAGATATTTTTCTCTGTAGGTTAAGGAAGAAGTTTTTCTCTGTAGGTTAAGGAGTAGTGGTTAAGATTGTTATTTCCCCCCCACCCCCGCCTGCCCCTATTTTGGAGACAGTAACTCCCCTAGAAATTAGCTAATACACCTTAAGTGCAAGTATTTATTTATTTTTATAAAAATAAATATTTTATTTATTTAAAGAGCCTTACTGGAATGAAACTTGATCTGGTAATGAGAGTGATTATTTTTTTTTTTGTCATTGAAAAAGAGGTTGACATTATCAGTGTGGGTTTTAGCTCACTCACAGTCTATGGAGGAAGAAGGCTCTGGCCAGGCTGGGTATCAGAGCACCAAAACCTCCAAGCGATTGTCCCAAAATCCTGAAGGGACAACCAGGAACTGCCGTTCAGCAGCGAGAACCTGGGACGCTGGCGCAGGTTGCCCAAAGCAGCTGCGGCACCTGCACCGGGCACCGGAGCTGTCTGGGAAGGGGCCGCTCGTCGGGTTCCGCCCCCCGGTGCCCAGCAGCTCCCGAGCCCGGGCAGGAGGGGGCCACCCCCGGGGCCCGCCGCCAGCCGCCAGCCGCCAGGGCCTCCCGCCAGGGCCGCCGCGGGGCGGGGCCTCCCCTCAGGGCCGGCGGCGGGGGAGGCGGGGCCTGGCGCGGGGGCCCGCGCGCCGGCGGGGCGGCGTCACTTCCTCTGCGGAGAGCGCTGGCGCCGGGGACGGTCGGGTCGGGTCGGGGGTGGCGGGGAGCGGCGGGACGATGAGCGACAGCGGGGAGCAGAACTACGGCGAGCGGGTAACAGACGGAGCCCGAGTGCGCTGCCCGGCCGGGACAGCCCGCACTGCCCTCCATCCCTCCCTCCTCCGCCCCTCTCCGGGCGGCGCCGCGGCCCGAGGGGAGGAGCCGCCGCGGGAAGGGCCCGCCGTGGCCCCGGCGGCGGCGGCGGCGGGGGAGAAGCGGCGGGGTCGGGGTGTTTTTTCTGTGGGAAATGAGTCTTGTTTTCCTTGGAGGTGTTGAATTTTTACAGGCGAGTGCGGAGCCGGGGTCAACGCGGTGCTTTGGGTTCTTGTTTTCCTCCTCAGCCTGGACTTTTTTAACTTCTTGCAGCATCCGCAGGAGTTGTGGAGGTGATGAGTGGTTTGAAGTTTAACCTTCACTGGCGTTGGCAAAAAATGAATTTTGAAGAGAAGGTAATAACTCTGAGCACGAACTTGCAGCGTCTTGCTTTGGATAGGGCCTTTTCTCTTTCAGATTCTCTGTAAGAAGCTTTAATAGTACAAGTGTTTCTACTTGCCTGGAGATGAGGTCAGGAAAACTTGGTCTCCAGGAGGTTAAAAATGCTGCATGGAAATGAATGCTGAAAGGTAGGGATTAGAGAAGAGGCTCGTGCCGCCCCCGGTCTTCCCTCTCCATTGGTGTCTTCCTGTGGTTCTTGCAACTGTTGTGTTGTTGGGAGGAACTCTTAGTTGTGACTTGCTCAAGGTGGATTTCTGTGGGTTATTTTTTTTTATAAAAGGTTGATTGAATTGCTCTTGTGCAAGTGCACCGGAAACCAGTTTAAGGTGGTAGCCTAACTTTAGTAAGAGTTTGGCAGTGTAAGAAAGGCAGGTGTTGCTTTTGCAGAGGAGAAAAGCCGTTTCCATCAGAGGTGGCGTGATGAGGGAATGACTAAGACAAAGAGGCTGCAGCAAAGGCTTGTAGAACATCTCTTATCACACAGACCAAAGGACAAACTGATGCATCCTGGCTTAGTGTCTAGAAGGGCAGTCAAAGATTTAACCAGGGCTAATGACATTGAGCAAATTTTTACCAAAAAGGAAAGAAATAAACTAGTCAGAGAATCCCTTTAGGTGTAGCATAAAGAGAAGTAAACAGAGGCAGGTCATCCGGGAAGAATTTTAGGTGCCTCGGACAGACTGTGAACCCTGGAGTACCCAAGCAATGGGAAACAGGGGAGGGGAAAATTTGGCCGGGATTAGGAAATAAAAAGGTGTGTTTCAAGAAGTGCCTACTTGCTAGGTCACCCGCTCTTGCAAGAACGTGAATAAAAAGGTGCTTCACAGAGGATTCTGCCTGAGCCTGTTTCATTCAGACCGGAACTTATTTCTCACAATCTGGGGGCTCGTCCTGGATCAGAAGTCATCTTCTTGGGAGTCCCTGTCGCCGAAGGACAGGAAGAGGCATCCCGTTGATTTCATCGGTCTCGTGGATCGTCGTCAGGGATTCCGGGAGGACTCGAGTAAGATCTCGAGACCCAGTTGGACGGCAGACTCTGTGAACCACGGGGGGAAAAGGGAGAGGTGCAGTAGGCACAGAGAGTAGGACCCGGCAACTCCGTGCACGGACCAAGGTAAGAAAAATTGGACTGTTAAAGTATTGCCTTGGTGGTGGGGGACATTCTAAGAGACCTGTGTGTGAGTGACTGAGACGTACTGCGGTACGAAGCGAGTGTGGAGTGCGGATCCGCGGTTCTGTAGTCCTGCGAGGAGCGCAGCCGGAGAAGGACGAAGCGAAAGGAAGGGGTGTAAGAGAAGTCTCTATTCAGAATGGGAAATAAGGATTCTAGGCCTAGGGATGAAAAAGGGGATAATAAGAAAGACGCCGGGAACATTCCCAAGACAGTCCTTTAGGGGAGAATGCTGAGGTTTCGGAATGATTCTTCTTGTACAAGGGGTAAAGCTAAAAAGAAAATTATTTGTTTTGTTGGGACCGCATTCCAGAGGGGCCGGGGAGGCCGTGGACATCCTGGGAAGGGTGCCAGGGGTGTCCTAGGGGTGCTGTGTCTGTCTTAGAGGATCCCAGAGGTGTCCCGGGGGGGACACGTTTGCATTTGCATTTGAACTTGTTTGGACCAAAGAACCCATAAGACCTCCTGGTGTATTTTGGCCCAAATTTGGCTCTGATGAAGACTGGGTCTGTCTGACTTTAAACATGTACGTGAATAATAAGGAATAATAAGGAATTAGAAGAAGATGAATATGCTTTTTGCTGGGTCAAGATGAATAGATTCAGGATTCGGGGACGCCCAAATACATTTTGTATGGAGGGGTATGCTCAAAAGACTAAAGGACTATGTTCCAAACTGTTAGCTGAAGAACCAAATGTATTGGTTTGGACAGAAGAGGAGGAGGATTTAGTGGAAGATTTAAAACAGAGCCTAATCAGAGCTGCGGTTTTAGCCTTATCTTCTTTGGAGAAACCTTTTCAGCTCTTTGTAACTGCAGACCAAGGGGCTGCGTTAGGAACTCAAGAGTGGGGGGGGATAAGCGGCAGTGAGTGGCCCATTTACCTAAACTCTTAGAGCTGGTCTCCCGAGGGTGGCCAGGGGAATGACAGAAGTTAGCACCGCTCACCAAGTAAAAGCCATTTTAGCCCCAACCACGGGAAAAGGGCTAACCAATTCAAGAATACCGACGTATGAAGGAATTTTAATTGAAAAGGACGGTTTGATTTTAACTCCCAGCCCTTGCCTTAACTTATTTCTCGCAGCAGGATAACCTGCCCTGTATTTCCAGTCAGAAGGAGTGGAAACACGAAGACCTTTCCAGCAAAGTCTTTGTGAAACATAACTGTGCAGGGTGTGATAGGACAGCAGTTGCTGTCCCACCTGCTTCCCTAGTCTACGCTTTTCCATTCTTCCTGCTTCCCTATTCTTCCCTCTTCTATACTTTTATTTAAAAAAACCCAATCCCGTGCAGGCAGTCTTCACGGAGGCTTAAAATGAGTTATGTCTGAACTTTTGGGAGTCATAAATAGGCAAGTTGTGTGCAATGTACGCGTTTGTGAAACCGAGAGAGAGGAGCACAGAGCTACAAGCCTGCTATTTCAGACTAGATCAGGGAGCGGCTTTTCTAATGCTACTGCGAGTGTTCTTTATGCTGTTTTGTGCTTCCTTGAGGCTTATATTCTACTGAGTCCATGGCTTTTGTACTTTTTGAAGCTGGAAGCGCTCAAGTCTCTGCAGAGCAGAAGCAGAGTTTGGATAAATAATGTAGGCTGTGACTTTACAACTGTCTGTTAAGCTGTTCCAAGCCGCCGCTGCCAACAAGAACTGTGCTCCTGAAAACGTGTTCTGCTTTCTCCCTTGTACTCGTGTTTGTACAGCCAGTCAGATCTGGGAATTAAATCAGCTGATTTATTTTTTCCGATTCCGTTTCCAGCTGCGTTGCTTTGCAGGCTTGACTGGATTGTGTAGCCACGAGTCCTAATGTCAGCACTGGGGATGGAGAAGGAATACCAGGGGCTTTCGCAAGTAATGGGACTTGCTATTTCAGCAGCAAAGCAAACTGAAACTGGTTCATGTCACAGTTTAAAAAGGGGGGGTGTGAAAAAAAGAAGGGGAAAATAATCCCTGCTCAAATTCTCCTTCAGAGTTTATAGTCCATAGTGGGATGAATCTCTGGAAGCTCTTTTTAACTGAACAGCCTCTAAGTTATTAGATGCTCCTAATACTTCGAGTACTGGAATGCACTTGAGATACCATCGGTGTGCTGTAATAATTGCCACGTTTTTCCAAGTGGCTTTTATTGTGTTTTCATTCATGGAAATTGTGCTCACTGGAATGCGTGTGATTCAGGCATGGAAGGGCTGGAAAGAAGACTAGTTAAAGGGAAAAGTCGTGAGTCTCATTGTGTGAATTAGTTAATGGTGGTGGTGATTCCTTGGTATGTGTCTGGTCAGCAATTGTTTAATACGGTAGTCAGGTCGGTTGGTTGGTTGGTTGTTCTTTTTGAATCCGAGTAACTTGAATAGTAGAAATGCTCAATGTATAGATGTACTTCCAAGATACTTAAGCCATCTATTTTTAAAAATGCTGATTTTTATTACTTGGTTGTGGAAGAAGAACTAAGGAAGCAGTTTGAGACGCTTAGAAACAATCTGATAGCTTGATGCCACCAAAAGGACAGGTCGTTCTTTGTGTTCCTCCTTCCTCAGCTGCCCTTGATCTGACTTTTTGTTGGGCTGGTCGGTGCCCGAAGCTGTCAGAAAATCGTTTGCTTTTTGCTGCTGGATTAGTCTCCTGCCGGCTCGGTGGCACGGAGTGAGCCCCAGGGCCAGTGCAAGCGGCAGAGGTGGTGGGAGGAAGCTGGGCTTCCGTGCTTCTTGTCTGTTAGTTTGATTTTTCAAAACACATTCTGGTATTTTTTGTCTTTTTTTTTTTTTTTTTTTTTGTTGGAGTGTGGAAACTGTCATGGGAAGGGGCTGCTCTGCTTTCCCTCCCAGTGGATTCCCAGCCCCCCCAGCAGTGGTCTGGTCTGGTGATGGTGTGCTTCAGGGGGAGAGAGGCAAAAGCTGTTCCTTCCAGTTGTTCCAGTCCACAAGCCTGGACTTCAGGGCTTCCACCTCAATTCCAGCAATGCCCAAGGAAGGGGAAGAACCGCTGGGAATGATCAAGGGATCTGGTGATTTTGGAAACGTACACTTCACATAATTCAAGGTTAGAATAAAATGGTTATTTAATAGCAAACACCAGCCGTGATCTGCTTACCAGCAGAGTTTGAATGTAGGGACGATAAAGAAGTCTGTTTTTTCTTCTTTTTTTATTGCATATTCATTACAGGAGCCTAGTTTGGCAAGAGAGCAAAAATTAGGCAGAGAAACTGATTTTGGAGTGATGCAGGCTCCTGGTGTTTTAGGTAGGGAGGATTTCCTGGAGCTTGGGGGGCGGGTAAGAGCTTTGAAATTTGAGGGGTTATTGCCAGTCTTAGCGATACCCAGAGCAGGTGAGGTGCCAGGAGTTCCTTTGAGGCTGGAAGTAGTAAAGAAGTGGCATAATCCTGCCAAATGTGGTAGATTGGAGAGAGAGGTTTCAACGAATGATGATCTGGAAAGAAAAATGTGGATGTTTGAAACCTGGACAATGTTGTCAAATCCAAAAGGGCTGAATGAATCTAAGCCAGCTGTTTAATTTTCTGGTTTAGATATACATCTATTTCTCCTCAGATCACGGGTGTCCCGCTTCCACATCCATCTTAACATAATACAGCAAAGACTGTTGTAAAAGTATATCAAAGGGATGAAGACTTCAGTCATTTGCTTACGCTAATATGATTTCTCTACTGATTTCTTCAAAGCTTATTAACTTGTAAAAACTAGACAGGGGTGTGGGGTATGTTGATGGGCAAGATCCTCCCTGCTGCTTCCCTGCAGTCGTGCATTTCTCGTGTCCTCCTCAGTGTCAGACCACCTGTATTTCAAATTATGATTTGTGTGGAAGTGTGAAGCCTGCATACGTAGTGACGCTTGTGCAGGTGTGTGTATAGAGATGTCTCTATGGATTTATGTATATAGATGTCTCTGTGGATTTATAACCATTCAGTATAAATGAGAAAGTTTGCTGCAGAGTTCGCTCTCCCTTGCTGGCTGCCATCCTGAGCATTCCTTGCCCCGGTGCCGGAGCCCTGAGCCCTTCCCTTCCTCCCGACGCCGCGGCGCTCGCAGGGTCCCACGTTGGCTGTCCCTGCTGGGAGAGCACGGCTTCTGCTGATGGAATGGGCTGGGAATAGTCCTCGTGCATTTTCTGTCGGTATCGGGATCAATACTGGTTCTTCAGTGTAATTCATGTGAATTGTCTGGTCTTCTCCTATTAAATCTGTTTCTATTTCAGTCCTCGGGTTTCCTTGTTTTTTCCCAGTTCCCCTTCCTGGGTGGGGAGGGGTCATCGGGTGAGAGAATCCCTGTCTAAACGACAATAAATTGTTGTGGCTTTCTCGGAGCAGAACAGGGAGTTACGTTGGAGCGGTTACAGGAAGAACTTGCCACCCGCAGCCACCTGCTGAGACCTTCTCAACCAAGGGGGGCTTTCCCAGGAAGCCCCCTGGGGCTGCCCCGAAGGCGCTCGCCCTTCCCTGCCGAGCACCACGCAGCAGGGGAGGGAGCAGAGCCCATCTCCAGGAGTGCTGACCACCTCTCTGGGACAGCGGGAGGACAGAGCAGGGTCTCCGCATGCCTGCCCCAAAGCCATCCTCCCAGCCCAGACCAGATGTGGAGCAGACGCTGCAGCTGGGCTTCGGTGAGAGGATGTGCCACCTCCATGCAAGCCCCTGCCATGGCAGTGGTGGCGGGAAGCTGAGGGACCCCTGCCCGGCACTCCTAGTCCTTCTCAGTCCACAAAGCGGTGGTGATGGCGGTGTCCCTTCTGAGCTGAGTGACAGGCACCACCGCGACAGCCCGTGGAGAAGGAGGAACGTCTGGGAGGGGTTGGTGGGCAGGGGAGAAGACGGGCAGGAATTCAGATGTGCCCTTCTCAGCTCAGGCAGGAGCCGAGTTCACCTTCTGCGATTTTACACCCCGAGTAAGACCGCCCAGACCGATGCTTGGCCACGGGATGGAGTCTGCCTCCTGGAGTGCCCCTTTTGGGGTGGGAAGCAGGGACAAGCTGCTTCAAAGGAAAGTCATCTCCGCTCCCACCATGTGCCTTTAGGTGCTCAGCGGCTAAACACACACGAGGCACAAGGCAGCTGTGGTGACAAACTGACTCCTATTGAGGGGGATGGTACCCAAGGCAAAGAACCGCCAAGATTAGCCAGCGAAAGCCCCCGCAAAGGCACTCTGCGGGGAGTCGCAGCGCTGGTTTGGAGTCTGGGATAGCGCTGTACCACCCGGCATCATCCTGAACACATGCGAAACAAAGAGATTTAAATGCCAGATGATGTAGATTACGCTTTCCATACCTAAAATTAGGGGTATGGCTAAAATTACCAACCGTTCCTCCAGCCCCAAAGTTAATTGTTCAGTTTGTTATGCCACAAATTTGAAATCTGCTGCTTCAGCCTCCAGGTGTGTGAAGCTGCTTTACACTGAGGCTGCTCTAAAGGCAGAGACTTTGGGTAACGCACAATTAATGAGCTCAGATTCTGTAATTACCTGCATTCACTCTCGGATCGGAGATGGGACTCCAGCAATCCATGTGGATGTAAACGGCTGGTAACGGGATTCCGGATTTTCGTGCACCAAATATCCCACTTTTGAGTCATTACACATCAATGTACTGAGCAAGAAGCTCAAAGGCATAGTAAGGAATTAAGTCATGACCATCAGCTGCATAAATTACAGGCACTGAGAAATGGAACTGATGTAAAACTGCGCTGTAAAGACAGGCCAGGAATTACGACATACAGCCTCTTGCACATCCCGCTGTTGTTGTATTTGCCTTTAGAAAAATGGGAACTTTTTGCCATATACAGGAGACAGAGGGGGGGAAAAAAAAGCATTTAATGTAAGGTGCAACAAGAAACTCCACTCCAACAAGAAAGACTCTCAGTCTGGTGGCATTAGTTTAATGAAATTGTAACTTCTTTATGTGTTTGGTTATTGACGTTTAGAGCTCACAACAGTCTCCACACCAACCACCACCCACAAAGGAATCAGACTGGGACAAAACCTTTGGACGGGCACCGCAGTCACACTGACCCTGCCTCTTCTGGCACACACAAAGCCATTCACAGAGGTGTTTTAAAATCCTTTAACAGCATTAAAATCCCTGTCCTGGTGAGGACAAGGAAGTGGTGTTACCAGGAAGCACAGAGGAGCTGCTTTAGAACAACAAACACAATTCCCAGAGCAGATTTCTCATCTTTGTCTGAGAATTGTCCTGCGGTGGGTTATGCTGCAGGGTGGAAGAAGCTGCGGCTGGGGGCACATGCCTGGCAGAAGAATCCTGCAGCCCCAGGGCTGGCTCCACACCTGTGCCCAGGGTAGGGGGTCCCAAGGCAGGAGAGAAGCCTCAGCATCCCCCTGGGGCACAGGGCAGCTGTTCGAGTCTCACGTGTGCCACATCTGCCTTGGGGGCAGGGAAGACCCCTTCCCCAAAAGGCCATCCTTCCCCCTTTCCTACAGTGTTGTCCGGTGGGTTCAGCGCTCTGCCTTTCTCTCCACTGGGGACAGAAACGGGAGCGTTGCAGGTGAGTTTTGGCTTCACAGAGCTGAACCGAGAGAAGCCTCGCATCTTTCCTTAGCCAGGAACTCAACCGAATGGACGGGGAGAGGAGAGGGAGGGAGAAGCCGACTGAAGAGGCACCTCCAAGTCGCAGGCCCTGCGTGGGGCTGCCCTGCCCTCTGCCGGGCTGCTTCCACCGCCCACCCTGCCTGCAGCCTGCCTGCAACCCCTCTGCCACATCCACTTCTGCCTCCAGCGCTCAGGCGTCTTCCTTGGCCAGAGCCCTGAAGCAGAAGGGAAGCGGCAATTGAGTTCCTCAAGTAACGAGGAAGGTCGTTTTCATTCAACCAGACACCACCATCGCTTAAGACTCCCTGCAGGCATAAAAAGCGAGTGGGACCTCCTGTGACAAGGGCTGCTCCAAACGGCCATTCCTGCCCTGAGCACTTTCCCCTGCCCCCTTGGCTCCTCTTAGACTTAAAAACTGTTTTCACACCTCATGTGTCTCTCCAGGAGAGAAAAGTCTCTCCAGGACGTGGCTGCAGCAACACATGCACATTTCCACCCCAGAGGCAACAGCTGAGAAACCACTGGGAAGCACTGGATGAAAAAGCCCCCCTCGACAGCGGGGCAGGGCAAGGCATTGCCCCCGAGAGCCAGCCCAGCACTCGCCAGCCCCAGAGCGGCCGCTTTAGCCGGGCTCCCTGCAGCGGGCCGTTGGCCGCCGCTACATCACGGTTCGTCACTATGGTCGAACGCAGCGTCCGCGTCCCTAGTTGCACCGCTGCCATGGCGGAGCCGGGCGCAGGCACCGCAGCTCCCCAGCGGAGAGGCAAAAAGCGGTGGCTGCGCGACCCCGATAGCGCTGGGTAAGCCCGGCAATGCCATTCCCTCACCGCCGGGGAGCAGAGGAGGCAGTAGGAGGCGCGCAAGAGCCCGCGTCGCCGGGCGGTGAGGCCCGCCTCCGTCCTGCGGGAGGCGGAAGGGCTTCTCCAGCCTCTGGCTCCTCCATGGCGCCCCTCCGGCCTCCGACGGGCCCCCCGGGCCTCTGTGGGTCCCCGCGAGGTCCCTCCGGCCTCTGTCGGGCCCCTGCGGCCTCCCCCCCGGCCTCTGCGGGGCCTCTCCCCAAAGGGAGACGGGCCTGGCCCCGCCAGGGAGGGCTTAGCAGCCTGACACCTCCGGCCAGGGCTCGGCTCGGGGCTTTCTGGGAGGGAAAGCTCCTCGCCTGGCCGGGGGCGGGCCCGCACAGGCCCGGCCCAAGCGGGGAGGAGGCGGCGGAGGGCTGGGCGGCCGCTACCGCCTCCCTCAGGCAGCGCCAAGATGGCGCCGCGCATGCGCGCGCCCCGCCGCCTCCCCGTCCCTCCCCTCCAGTTCGCAGGGGCGGGAGGGCGCTCCCCGGCAGCCAATAGGGAGGCGGCGCCGGGCGCGCGGGCCGGGCGCACTTCGGCCGCGGGCCGGCGCGGGGCCTGTGTCCCAATGGCTGCTGGGGGCCCTCGGCGCCCTCCTCGCCGCCGCCCGCCGCCCCGCGCCGCCCCCGGCCCCGCCGCCCCCCGAGAGGCCGCCCCCCGAGAGGCCGCCCCCCAGGTCAGCGAGCCGCCCCGCCGCCTCCGGGCCGTCCGAGGGCCGTCCCATCCCATCGCCAAAGCCCGTCGCCTGCGGGCTGCCCCGGCTCTGGGGGCTGCGGGACCCCCCCGGGGCCTGCGTGGGGGGAGCGGGAGCCTCGGCCCCATCGCCTCGGCCTGAGGGGCTTGAGCCGTTAGCCGCTCTGCGGGCTGGGGCGCAGTGTGGTGTCTTGCCCGGGGTTGCCGCCGCGCTCCTGGGCTGGGCTCGGCCCCTCTGCCCGCCCAGAGCCCCCCCTGCGGGTCGGCAGGGCTGGGCGTGGGCTCGCAGGGGTTCCATCAGGGTTCGGGGGCGTAACAGTTTAAAAGGAGTTATTTTGTGTGAGAAAGACCAAAGAATTCTTCCAAGAATCCTTGCCGTCTGTCATGGCATTTTGGGAGGCAAATAGAGGAAAAAACCAGCTAGGAACAACCTTTGTGCTTCATTCCCAAAGTAAAAAGTTTGACTGGATTTTATCGTTGTTATCAAGTGATCTAGTATTGGACTTACTCTTCATAAGAGAGGGTGCAGCTAAGAATCATTTCAGGTCTGGTGTTTTCCTTGGGGAAAGAGGAAAACTCGACATATTAAGTTCCGCAAGATTTTGGTGATGGGAACAAATGTAAAAGGTTAGAAAGCGTGAAGAGAATGAGGAAAAGAGGCCTAATATGGTGTCGAGGGATAATTAGCTCTGTGTGAGCGGTGCGTTGCCTGGGAGAGGTTGGGGGGTGTTGATGGGGGATGCTCAGCGGTGGCAGTTGGGTGCATGTGCCTGAGATGATGCCAGGGGCGCTCGGAGGGGGAAACCTTTGGGATATGAAAAGTCACTTGGGAAGTTTGGGTCCTGTGAAGGGAAGTCAGCCTGGCAGAAGCTTAAGGGAGTTTCAAACCACTGTTGTGTGTGTTCTTTCCTCAGCATTTGTACACCTGCCGACGATCCTGCCGAGACTCAGGCAAAGAAGAGGAGAGGTATTGCACATTACAGAAGTATTTAATATGCCTGATTTTTCTGAGGTTTCCTCTACCTTAGAAAACTCTGGCTTCTCTACATCTTTTGACTTGAAAAGTAAAATTGAAAGTAGGCTTATTTTTTTCATGCTGTTGCTTTTCTGTGCAGGTATCAAATGGGTAGACGTTGGCTGCCCAGAGCCGTCTCAGGGAGATGTTATGACCAGGTAGAGTCTCTTTTAATCACGGTTCTTGTTTCTTTTGGCTCTGTGTGCGTGTCTCTTTCTGCCTGGCTCTTGTCAGCAGGAGCCTTGAAAAAGCATTTCTTATGCAGAAGGTGAGCTCTTGAGAATTCCGTGGGACAGTGCAGGTACACAGCTCACTGCTCTCTCTCTTTCTCTCTCCCTCTCCTCGCAGGGGCTCCCCACCAGCAGAAGAGTCTCTGGAATGGGCCGGAGCAGTGAAACGAACTCTTGTAGGGGTAAGCTTGTGTTATTCGTTATTTTGGTTTTTAGGAAAATTTAGCTATTTGTGATGAGAAATTTTTGCGCTCCTCGCTTTCAGTACTCAACAATATCTGTACTTGTCCAGGTGGTTTTTCCCAAGGGAAGCGGGAGCATGATTTGTTGAGTAGCACTATCACAAAGGGTTTCCCGCTGCCGTTCATGTTGTTTCTGGGCTATTATGAGCGCACTACCCTATACTATTTTTCTTCTTCCCCTTTAATGTGCTGGGTACGGCCCCAAAGCCTTTACTGCACGGGCTTAGTTGACCTGCAAAGCTGGACGGTGGTATCTTTAGTGGTGTCTTGTTTTGTGAGATAGGACGTACATCTCTTTGACTTTCATCCCTGGTCAGGATTGAGATCAAAATTCAATTTTAGTCGTGGAAATCAGAACTTTTAATCTCAATCTCAACTTGCTCCCTACATGTGGAGGCTTTGCTGGGGTTCTTAATGCTACTCCAAGGCAAACTGACTTTCTGCCTCTCTTGCCTCCGTTTAGTTTGAGTGCAGCACTCCATGGGTGCGCAGTTGGAATGCAGTCCTCAAAAAAAAGTAACTTTGGAGTTTGCTGGTTAGATGTGTGTACAAAAGCCCTTCCAGTGTTAGACATGAGCGAGATTTTCTGTACTATCCCCTAGCAAAACAATCTGTGCTGGATTGCTAGCTTGACGTCCTTTTGTCTAACAGGAACAGCGTGGAGATCAGATCTCAGGAGACGCCTTATTCCACGTACCTCTGGCACCTGGTGGGGCCAAAGAGTCACCTGCCCGCGATGTGAAAGCAAAGAAACTCCCAGGGCTGCAAAAAAGGGCAGAAGGTTTCACTCCGCTCACAGAGGTACCGTAGCTGACAGGCTGCTGGACAAAACTGAAGGCAGTGAAACAGCTGCCGGGAACTCCATTTGTTATAGGTGGTTCCTCAGGCTTTTTGAAATCTGAAGAACTTGCGTTTAACCTGTTAGGGAGTGTCTGCAGCTGCGACTTCCCAGTGCAAAGGTCAGCACTAAAGCTGGTTTGAAGGATTTGAAGGATTGAAGCATCTTATGCTCCACGCACTCCTTGAGTTGTGCTCTAACCTAAGGGTTTGTGGGGCTTCTGTTACTCGGACAAAAAGGAGTCCAGGTTTAACAACAGTCTCCCAGAGCAGTGCTAACCTGATCCCTACGGTTATATGGGACCTGCCTCTCAACCTGTCCCACCAGGAAGATAGAACTTGAACTAGAAGCTTTTACTGATCCATGGTGTTGCCTTGCTTGTGGGGGACCTGAGCATCTTGCGCACGTCCTCAGGATCTCACCGAGCCGTGGATGCGCACTGCGAGGAGCCGTGGAGTGTTGCGAGGGCTTCAGCATCCCATGGGAAAGGCGTCTGCTGTGTGTTTGCTGGTCCCTGCGTTTTATCTCAGCTTCCTTGGTGAAAACAAGCTGAGGCAAACCTGGGCCCTGGAGTTCCAAGTCAGGATGCTGAAACCAACCAAGCAACAAAAAGGGCGATCGCTAACCCAGCCGAAACCCGGCAGAGCCAGTTGCTCTGTCACCTGAGCTCCGTTTGCAGGCCGTGTTTGAGTTGAAAGCTGCCCACAGGTTGGCGTGCTCAATGCTCTGTTTCACAAGTCCTTCCCCATGTAATTGTTCATTTCAGGCCATGGAGAGAGAGGTCAGTGCCGCATTAGGCAAAGGTGAGCCAGAGGAGATCTTGAGCAGTGCCTTCAAACTAAGGGTCACTCGGGAGGACATCCACACCCTGAGGAACCTTTGCTGGCTAAACGATGAGGTAAAACTAGCTGCAGCACAGGGATCTCCTAATTGAGCGTTTATTTCAAAATACCCCTTCGCCGTGTACGGAAGTCTTTGCAAAGTTCTTTGATGACCTGCACTGCAGAGCCCAGAAATCTCTGCACAGTTCTTATTTTAGGTACTGAAGGGTCCGGTGCTGCTGGAAGTTCCTTTGCTTCCTGTATTGTGCAGCTTCCAGGAGTTAGTCCAGGTTATTGGAGTGGGTGGCAGGTGTTTTTATCAAACTGGAGGTGTAACCGAGTGCAAAATTGTCACAAGGAAAGCTGACAGCTGAGGCTGGAGTTCTCTCAGCTGCGTACTTAAGGGTGGCCGGAAAAGAGATGTTGCTGTGTTTTTCATTTGGTAGCTGGTGTCTTCTTTTACATCTCAAGCTCACTCTTTCTGGTACAGGTCATTAATTTCTACCTGGGACTTGTGACGGAAAGAAGTAAGAAGGAGGGATACCCATCAGTCCATGCCTTTAGTTCCTTCTTTTATGAAAAACTTACTTCTGGGGGCTACAGAGCCGTAGCAAGGTGGACCAGGCGTGTGGATGTCTTCCAAAAGAACATCATCTTAGTGCCCATTAACCTGCGTCTGCACTGGACACTAGCGGTGAGTCAAACGGGCTTGTGATTTAGAATTGGCCGGGGAGAAAAAGCCAGCAAGAAAAGTCACTGAGGTTTGTGCAGCAGCACAAGGTTGCGCTTTGTCTAACAGTCACCTTTTAATACCAGGCCATAGACACCAGAGAGAAGACCATCAAATACTACGACTCCCTGGGACACGAAGGGGACGAGATTTGTGAGACGTTGCTGTAAGTAACTGCTCAGTCAGGGCTTCTGTGTTGTGAATTAGGAGAAGGGGTTTGGAGCCGTTCATCTGCTGTGATCTTTCAGCAGCTCTTTTTTTCTCGGCCTGAATTACAGCGGTGAAGAGTGATTTTGCTTTTGTTTTAAACAGCAAATACCTGCAAGAAGAAAGCTCTGAAAAGAGACACGTGAAGCTGAACGTGTCAGAGTGGACTGTGCACAGCATGGAGCCACATGTAAGCGAACACTACTTGCACTTGAAACGTGAACTAGAGCTCCTTGTCCCAAAGCTCTTAACGCTTTCTCATAAGGCCAGGACTTTAGAGAACAGCCATAAGCATCTTCTTGTGGCACCACATCGGGCTGCAAGTGGACGGGGAAACCGTGCTGGGATGAAATCTTTGAGCAGTGCCTCTCCTTGCTGGCTGAAGCCTTTCTTGGGTGGTTTTTTTAGTTCCTCTGCCCCGTTAAGGTGAATTTGGCTTTGCCCCCATTTCACAAGTCAAATGTAAAGTCTCTTTAGCAGCTGTCGGAGAACGTAGGCTTCTGCTTTGCAGCACAAATCCTGGCACGTGACAAAGCAAGGGGCTGAGCTGATGGTTCTCGACAAGTTCATGGTAAAAAGCAGCACCTAAAGACTCGGTTTAAGGAATGTCACTTCAGAAAGACACTGTACACACCTCAAGACCCCTTGCAGGGAGGAAGCCTGCTGTCCCTCATCAGCCTGCCAGGAATGTGGATTGTAACATCCAAGCGTAGGAAGCCGAGGGGAGGGATGATGTGCAGTTCGTGGGGTCTGTTCCTTGTGTTCGGGAGCAGTTCTTGGGGATGATGCAAGTTCAGGAGTGTCTGGTTAGGGTATGTTTGGTAACGGGTGGTACTTCCGAGTTGCTTTTCCGTGGAGATAGAGGCAAATTCTCCATCTTCTTTGCATTCGTTAGGAAATCCCTCAGCAGTCGAACGGAAGCGACTGTGGCGTCTTTACCTGCAAATACGCAGAGTACATTTCGAGAGACAAACCGATGACCTTTACGCAGGTGAGTGAAGGTTCTAAACAGCTCCAGCCTCTTTGGCACAGAGACAAGAGCCAGGGAAGTTACGCAGCGGCTGAGGTATCTGCTCCCAGGGAGATTCCTCTTGGGGGAGATACTGCAGCCGGTGGC